>VZTG01002803.1:88689-103750 GCA_013397845.1 Melanocharis versteri | reverse complement strand
AGAGAACGCGTGTGAAGCATGATGGAAAATGGATGGAGCGCTCTGGGATCTTTCCCCCCCACGACGGGCTGAATTCCCAGAATTGTCCAGAGTTTTTTTGTTTTGTTTTGTTGCCCCCCCGCCTCTCCTCTAAAAGGCACTCATCAAAGTGAGTTGGATTAATTCTGATGGATGATGCACTGCATGCAGCATTTTTTTTAATCAGGGAGTAAGGGAGCAGATGGTCTTTATGGCTGGTAATGGGATAGAGAGCTCTTCACCTCGAAAGGTTCGAATTTGCCTGGATAACCAGGAATGGAGAGTGGCCATGCTTTGAAGGGATCCCTCTGGTTCTGGTTCCTTCCCGGAGCCCATCTCCAGGAGCATCCACAGCCTTTGCAGGGAACTTCTGGAGCTCAGACTGGTGCAGGGAAACACCCCGAGGATTTGTGAGGGACCACATTTATGTCCACCGTTATAGCAGGGTGGTCTTGCAGCATGGAATCACGGAATCCCAGAATGGTTTGGGTTGGAAGGACCTTAGAGATCATTTTGTGACCACGCCTGCTATGGCAGGGACACCTCCCACTATTCCAGGTGCTCCAGCCTGGCCTTGGACACTTCCAGGGATCCAGGGGCAGCCACAGCTGCTCTGGGCACCCTGTGCCAGGGCCTCCCCACCCTCCCAGGGAACAATTCCTTCTGTAAATCTGACCTAAATTTCCCCTCTTTCTGTTTGAACCCTTTACTCCTTGGCCTGTCACTATAAAACACCTGCACTGTTCCATGAAAGATGGGGCTGGGCCAGAAGCACTCCACAGGCACTTCAGATAGAGCATCTTTTTTTTAACCTGGTAATCTCTTTTCGAGGGGAAAAAAATCCCTAATGAGCCGTGGCTGGGCTTGGGCAGGGACAGTCTTACCTTGATTTTTCTCCCCATTTTCTCTGATGTAATAAGAGTCATAAAATCTCAGACTGGTTTGGGCTGAAGGGACCTTAAAGTTCATCCAGTGCCACCCCTGCCATTGACAGGGACACCTCCCACTGTCCCAGGCTGCTCCAGCCCTGTCCAACCTCCTTGAACACTTCCAGTCATGTTTTCCTCTTCCCCTTTGCCATCTGAATTTGCTTCCAAGTCTTCTTTTAGCCTCGTGTTTGGTTTTTTTTTTAATAACTTTTTTTTACTCCCGAACTTCAGAAACATCTTTGAATTTGCTGCTACAACATCTCTGCTGCAATTGCTCATAATCACAGGCTGTGCCAGCAGCTCCTTACTCACAGTGGGCTGCTGTGTTAGCGTGATTTGGGTTCTTCCAGCTGCTGGGATGGTGAGATACTGCAGGCAGGTTAATATCTATCATCAAGGCCATTATCTGGATGAGTTTCCTGGAAGGGCAGGGACCAGAGGCAGCGGTGGAGTGGGAGGCAGTGGTGGCACCCAAGCAGGTGTGGGCAGGTGCTGGGGCTCCTCTCCAGCCTCATCCTGGGCTATAATTTGAGTGCAGCTCCATTTGGTTTTCTGGTTTTGCTGAGCAAAAAAAAAAAAACTGCTCATGGACAGCCAGACAATACCTTTATTTACGGCTTTTCTGCAATATTCAGCCATTTCCACTCTGCAGCTATTCTGATCCTAGCCCAGAGCATTAAATTGTATTAATGGCCTCTACCACATTCCAGGATGTTCTTCCCAAACACATGGGTTGGATCAAGGGCTGGCTCTGGGATTTGGGAGCTGATTTTTAAGGGATCTGTCTTAGCCAGAGTTTGCTTCTTTCACTGCCTAAATTTTACAGGTGCTCTGAACAACACACCTGGCACTTGAGCAGCAAAAAACCTCAGGCCTTAATGTGGCCCTTGAATTCTATTTATAGGATATATATATATTTTTTAATAACCTCTTTATTTAATAAGGACTTTTTGGTGGTTGTTCCAAAATCTTCACATGAAATGAAAAAAATTTCTGTGTTGAGTGAGATGCTCTGTTCCAAACCTGAACTCCACACTTGTATCTCTCTTGTTCATCTGAGCACTTCAGGCTGATAAATTCCTAATTTCTCTCAGCTCACTGCAAAGCCATTTTTCTTTGCCAACTATAAAATTACAACAGCTTAAAGAACCAAATCCACCCCTCAGGTGTGCTTGTGATTCTGAGTGATTTGGGAATTGAAGTTGCTCCTGGATTGGGGGACATGATTTATCTTTCACGCAGGCTGCAGATGGATAATTGGGGACAAGGATTAGGGAGCAGCGTAAGACACAGACAGGAAAATAAGGTGGTTGGGATTTTGGCTTAATAGGAGCAAGGAAAAAACCACCCACCTTCTGTGCATGGTTTTTTTTTTTTTTAACAGAGAAAATATTAATATTATAAATATTTCAGACTCCTCCCAGTGATGCCAAAGTTGAAACTCCCAAGGTGGGCAGTAGTTGAGCTTATTTCAGTTGGGAAAAGAGATCTGAATGCCTCAGGGAGGAGAAGGGTAGGATAAAATCCATCTCAGGGAAGGGAGTGTGCTGCTGGGTTTTGGTGGGGCAGGGGAATCTCTTATCTGTGAAATTCAGTGTCAGACCCTGAAGGTGAAATCCTTGAGGTTCCCTGGCCATACCCAAGCTCACTGGACCTTCCCAGATGTCTGCCTGTGCCTATGTTTGTTTTTTTCCTTTTTTTTCCTGATTTTAAAAGATGGTTTCCTGTGGGGCAGAGCAGCTGCTGTTTGCAGTTGAGGAGGGGAGCAGTCTGGATGGACAGCCCAGTGTCANCTCCTCCCAGTGATGCCAAAGTTGAAACTCCCAAGGTGGGCAGTGGTTGAGCTTATTTCAGTTGGGAAAAGAGATCTGAATGCCTCAGGGAGGAGAAGGGTAGGATAAAATCCATCTCAGGGAAGGGAGCGTGCTGCTGGGTTTTGGTGGGGCAGGGGAATCTCTTATCTGTGAAATTCAGTGTCAGACCCTGAAGGTGAAACCCTTGAGGTTCCCTGGACATATTGGACCTTCACTGGACCTTCCCAGATGTCTGCCTGTGCCTATGTTTGTTTTTACCTTTTTTTTCCTGATTTTAAAAGATGGTTTCCTGTGGGGCAGAGCAGCTGCTGTTTGCAGTCGAAGAGGGGAACAGTCTGGATGGACAGCCCAGTGTCACCAGTGATGGGGGACACTGGGGCACTGGTTTGCCTGTCTGGAAGGGTGGCTGCTGTGGGGAGCTGAACAGAGAACCACGGAATCATTTACACTGGAAAAGTCCTCTGAGACCTCCGGGTCCAACCATTCTCCACTGCTGCCCCATGTCCCCAGGTGCCACATCCACAGGGATTTTAAATCCCTCCAGGGATGAGGACTCCACCCCTGCCCTGGGCAGCTGTGCCAGGGATGGAAAACCCTTTCTGGGAAGAAATTTTCCCCAGATATCCAATCTAAACCTCCCCTGGCCCAGCCTGAGGCTGTTCCCTCTCCTCCTGTCCCTGTTCCCTGAGAGCAGAGCCCGAGCCCCTGGCTGTCCCCTCCTGTCAGGGAGCTGTGCAGAGCCACAAGGTCCCCTTGAGCCTCCTTTTCTCCAGGCTGAGCCCCTTCCCAGCTCCCTCAGCCTCTCCTGGTTCTCCAGACCCTCTCCCAGCCCTTCTCCCTTCCCTGGACACACTCCAGCCCCTCGATGTCCTTGTCATGAGGGGCCCAAAACTGACCCCAGGACTGGGGGACTGGCACAGGCACTGCCCTGCTCCTGCTGCCACATCTCTGGCTGCAGGTAAAGACCATTTCCAATGAAGTTAAAAAGCTGAACAAACAAACCTTTCTCTTCTTTCCCCACACAATGAATTTCCTCTGCACCTGGGCATAGGAAAACGCCCTTTGCTCTGTGGAATCTTTGTGTGTGGGTTTGCTAGTGAGCAATTCCACATGTTGGATGGGTGAGGATTTGTGCTGAAGGCAAAGCACTGGCAATTCTGGGGCAAATTGCTGCTGGTTTTGCTAACAGGGCTGTATTTGCTGTCACCAACTCCCCTGAGCTGACGAACTGGGCTCCTGTTTGGTTTTTCTATTAATTTCCTCAAACTAATACAAAGTATCAGATCTTCAAGCATCCTCTCTTAATGCAGATTTGCAGCCTCATAAACATCTTCTTGCAAGGAAAATAATCAGTGGCTGCAGCTTTGCTCTAACTCCCAAGTGCTTCTGGTTATTGGCTTAATATTTTTTTTTGGACTGGTGTTGCTCAGTGTGAAAAGAGAAAAGAAGCAAAAGCCAGGAACCAGAAGCACAGGGCTGCTGCTGGAAGGCAGGAGCTCCTCATGGATGGCAGGGAGCTGGCACGGAGGGGCTCCGAGGGGCTCCAAGGGGCTCTCTGAATCCTGAATACAGTCCTGGAATGGTTTGGGCTGGAAGGACCTTAAAGATCATCCAGTTTCACCTCTCTCATGGGCAGGGACATCTTCCACTATCCCAGGGTGCTCCAGCCTGGCCTGGGACACTTCCAGGGATCCAGGGGCAGCCACAGCAAATCTGGGCACCCTGTGCCAGGGCCTCAAACCCTCCCAGGGAACAATTCCTTCCCAATATCCCAGCCATCCCTGCCCTCTGGCAGTGGGAAGCCATTCCCTGTGTCCTGTCCCTCCATCCCTTGTCCCCAGTCCCTCTCCAGCTCTCCTGGAGCCCCTTTAGGCCCTGGAAGGGGCTCTGAGCTCTCCCTGGATCCTTCTCCTCTCCAGGTGAGCACCCCCAGCTCTCCCAGCCTGGCTCCAGAGGGGCTCCAGCCCTGCCGCAGCTCCGGGGCCTCCTCTGGACCATCCCAAGCACAGGGATGGGGGATCTGCCCAGGCTGTGCCCTGGGAAATTCCATGGAATGATGCAGGATCACAGCACACAACTCCAATGGGATCTCTCTTCCTGTTAAAGGCCGGTTCCTCCTGCAAATGCCCTGGACTTGGGCTGGAGGTTTGGGGATGGATGAAGGGAGGTTCAAAGAGAGACCTGAGCTGAACCTCACAGGACACAAACCACCACGAGTTCAAAAACCACATTCCAAGAAGAATAGCTACGCAGAGCTGCTTTTGTCTCTTCCTTTTTAAGTTGCTGCAAGTGCTCACAAGATGAGAACCAGGCAGTGAAGAAGCCAATTTATTTGGGTTTTTGCTGTGGCATTCAATTCTGCTTTCTTAGCAGCTGGCTGAGCATTGAAAGAAGAGGTTCTAGGAAACAAGATAGAAAAAACCCTTTCTGTGCTATTCTGTGGTGCTCATAATCCAGATAAGATAGAAAAGAGCTTTTAAACAGTTGGGGCATAGACTCGCTTGTGCTCTGTGCTTCCTCAGGCAGAGTAACCACGAAGGAAAAGCGCCTGAAAGAAATTGCAAGTGGTGAAATTGAGATTTCTTGAACTGTTTTACACTTGCAAACATAATGTCTTGTGCTCTGGTGATTCCTTTTCACTGAGTCAGAAGAGAGACATCTCCATGTCACTGGCACGGGGACAAAGGCCTCGCCTGACAATGTTGTCTTGTGTTCCCTGCTCACTGCGTTTTCAAACGGGGAGGTTCGGTTTAATGACTCCTTTGTTTGGTTGGTGTGTTTTGGACACTTGAATGATTTGGTGTTGGCAGGAGTCTTGTCTTTTTTTGGTTGTTTTGACAGGGAGGAGAAGCAGAGAGAATGTCGATCAACTTCAAAGACAGATTTCATGCTCTGTGCTGGTGGCTCAGTGTCGGGCCTCGCCTGCATCCTGCTCACTGCAGGATGAGTTTCATGAGGGGAAATTTTTAACAAATTAAACAAACCTGGCAGATACTGGGTGGTAATTCCCCCCTTCTCCTCTCAATACTACTATTCTGGTAAAAAAACAGAGTAAACCCCCTCTTTGTGGAAATCCTTCACATTATTGGCGCAAGCTGCATTCCTTAGTTTCCATTTCTCAAGCAAAGGCAGAAATACTTTAATCCTTCAACTTTCCGTGAAGTTTACACTGAAGCAGCCTCAAACGAACCTTTGGATAAAAAGCCTTGGGCTCATGCAATGTTAGCTCTGGAACTTTATCCCAGCAAAGCACAAAAAGAGGTTCTTGAGCTTCTCTACCCCAAGGTTTGCTGCCAGAGGCTCCGAGTGCTTCCCACAGGAGGTCAGGGATCCTCTGTTGCCCAACAGAATCACAGAATCATGGAATTGCTCAGGTTGGAAAAGCCCTCTCAGCCCATCCAGTCCAGCCATTCCCTACCACTGCCCCATGTCCGCAGGTGCCACATCCACATGGCTTTTAAATCCTTCCAGGGATGTCTCCTGCCAGGGGTGGACAATGCTTTTGGGGAAGAAATTTTCCCAATATCCAACCTAAACCCTCCCTGTTTTGAGGCATTTTCCATCTTTTCCAGAAAAAAGGCCTGGATGGAGCAGTGCCAGTTAAGTGCTGGAAAGCTGCAGTAAAAAAAACCCCAACAACAACCTCATGAGCAACAATTCCTTGCTCAGCTGAATAAATTATTGCAAATGTCTCGATGCTGGAGATGCTTCTGTGCCTCATGATTGTCTGTTCAGGAGAGAAATATTCTGGCTTTACCCTTTGGATGAGGGCCTGGAGCGACAGGAGAAGGGGAAATATCTGGAATATCCCAGGGGGCAGGGATAGATGGGATACTGGGAAGGAATTCTTCCCTGGGAGGGTGGGGAGGCCCTGGAATGGATTTCCCAGAGAAGCTGTGGCTGACCATGGATCCCTGGCAGTGTCCCTGGACGGGGCTTGGAGCAGCCTGGGACAGTGGAAGTGTCAGAGTGAGGGAAATCTGGGCTTGGGGGTCTCAGCAATGGTTTTATCAAATGATCAGAGCTTCTTCTGCTGCTGTGCTCCTGCAGTTCTGCTCTGCACATGTTTTGCTGCTTATTTTTATGGAATAACACTTTAAGATATCTGTGCTCAGCCTTGTAGGGAACCTAACTCTACCAGGAATCTGGGACAGCGGAGGAGGAGGGGACAGATGGGACTGGTAGCAAAAAATTAGGTAAAAAACCAGTGTTTAGGATCTGTGTGAGTCTGAGGAACTTCCCAGATAATTTCTGCAGTTTTTCCCTGTGAATGCCCCTTTATCACTGTTCTAGTTTCCTGTGCTGCTGGTGATTTCTCTCCCAAACCATCACCCAGTGACTGTTAAAAAGTTGATCTAATTCTGACACTTGGACTATGTCTGATCCAAGACAGGATACAAGTGCCTATAACAGCATCGATGGTTTAGTCTTGGCTTAAATGTGGTAAAGTTCAGCTCTCCGGGTGGAAGGAAGGTTTGGGAAGTTTGGGCTTCAGGGTCCTGAGATTGTGCCCTTAAAACATAATTAGACCCAGAGAATCAGAGATAATTTGGGTTGGGAGGGATTTTAAAGCCCATCTCAATCCAAGCCCTGCCGTGGGCAGGAACATTCCTCCATCCCAGCTTGTTCCAAGCCCAGCTGGGATGAAGCCCTGGGATCTCTCCACTGCTGATTATCACTGGATGCAGAGGAGCCATTGCCCACAGATTTGCTTCTAGAAGCTCCTGCCACCCTTCCCCTGGGCAGGGAAGGTTAAACTCCTCTTTGGATTCCTCTAAAGGGTGGAATGTGTGGAACAGCAGGAGCTGGGAATGCTGAGGGTACCCAGGGATGTGGATTCTCTGCTCTGCCTGGGTAATTTTGCACCCAACACCCCTCCATCCGTGATACACCCTTTAAAGGATGCTCCAGCCCCGTCGTTGCAGGAATTGCTGCTGCTCCTCCTCCCCTCCAGACACTTCCACGCCGAGGGAAAGCCCGTAAATGTGATCCTGGAGTTGTAGCAGCCTGGCTTTCCTCCCTGAAGGCTGGTGGGAAAGCACGTCCCACATGAGCCAGGCTTTGCTGGGAGAGCTGGGTGTGGGAGGAACGTGAGCTGTGCTGCTCCTCCGCTGGCTGCTGGGGGGGGAGAGGCACAAAAAGCGGCTTTTTTTTGCTGAGTGTTCCTTCAAAACAATCCAGGCTTTGTTGCTGAAGCCACAACAACAGCGGCTCGACTCCTTTCAGTGCAGGGAACTTTAAAAGGGCCGTTTCTGCCAAGGCACAGGGCAGCCTCCACCTTTATCTTAGGGGATAAAACAAGAAAAAAACCCTTTTTTCCCCCCAAAAGTACTTTGTGGGGAGGGAGAAGTCTGCAACAAGCAGATAAAACCATTTAGAAATGTGGAATTTGGGATACACACACAGGAGCAAACAAGTTTTTTTTCTCATTGTAGTGCCAGGCTCTTGTGGTACCATTGGAAGAGAATTCAGAGAGGATTTAATACTCCCAAACCTCTTTTTTGGGAAGGTGGGAGATGAAGCTTTGATGCTTTTCTACGTGGAATGGGGAGCTGGAATGAGATGGTCTTTCAGATCCCAAACCATTCTGTGATTCCATGATGAGGAACAGGGAATATTTAGATCCTTCCCCACTCCATCCCTAACGAAAGCACAGGCAGCAGCTCTCCGAGCAAAAAAAAATTCTCATTTGTCATTGAAGATACTGTTACACATAATCTGGGCAGACTGAGGGAAACCTACTTCCTTTCCTATGGTTTCATGTCTGCTTTTTGTCTGCCCTTTCCAGGCAAAAAGGCTCTGTTCACTCCTGCTAAGTAACCTGGGAAAGGCAGCACTTCTCTGCTGAGCCTCAATTTTCAGTCGTCTTCCTTTCACCTCCCCTCTCTCAGGCTCAGAGTTGCTTCATCAGCATAAACATTCAGACTGACAGAGTCTTAAATGCCTTTTAAACGTCGGCTGGTTTCCCCCCGGGCTCTCTGGAGAGCTGGAATTCAGGCCCTGCGGTTGGGAGGGTTTGTGGCTGTCCTGGGGGGGCTGCTCAGGGACCTCCCCAGGCAGACGAGGCCTCCAACAGTGCAGATTTTCCAGGGAAAGCTTCCAAACCTGGAATTCCTCGCTGGTTCCAGCGGCGAGCACCTCCCTCAGCTGGTGGCAGGGTGTGACCCTCTGCTGCTGGTCACCCCAGGAGACTTCTGGCTGCAGGTGCTCAAATGTCCCCATCACTCGAGGTCACACCTGTTCCATTCCCCCATTTCTGCCTCCAAAGCCCAACATTTAAAGCAGGATTGACCTAAATGTCTTTGTTTTTGAGAATAAGCACAAGCACTGCTCATGGCACTGCAGGGGACAGGAGGAGAGGGTATTTCCCTTCAGGATTTGTGGTTTCTTTCCCTCTCCCTGTGCAGGAATGAGTTTCCTGGCCTGGCTAATCCAGACACTGATGGTTTTGCCATCCTCAGCTACTCCTGTACACATCTCAACCCTCCGAGCTCCCCTGGATCACTGTTCTCTTCTGAAGCTCTCTCTGACTTGGGAGGAGAAGTTCTGCACATCCTTCTCTCAATCCCCTGTAAAATTAGCACTTAAGTGCTTTAATTAAGATTTCTACTCTCTTCAGCTCCCATCGTGTTCAACACCAGGCTGGTGCTGTCAGCAGGGGCTCCTCCAGCTGAGATCCCACTGCTGAGGGTGTTCTGTGACGGGAATGCTCCCACCTGATATATCTCATGTTTGTAGGGAGGTGCAGCAGGTTGGTGCTGTATTTGGTGATGCTGGAGGTTTATTCTGAACACAGAACGGTCCAGCCTGGCCTTGGGCACTTCCAGGGATCCAGGGGCAGCCACAGCTTCTCTGGGCACCCTGTGCCAGCCCCTCCCCACCCTCCCAGCCAGGAATTCCTTCCCAAAATCCCATCTATCCCTGCCCTCTGGCAGTGGGAAGCCATGTTCATCATCCATCCTTTCTGATTCTCTGCTTTGGAGGACACAGGAAACTTGGAATTGATTCCTGCTGCTTCTCTTAGAAATACAGTGAAAGTCTCGTTCTCTCTGTTTCTCCTCCTCTCTCCACTTTTTAAATCTTTGGATTGATTTCTAAAGATTTTAGGTTTTCCAGACTCTCAGAGCCCTTCTCTTGCTCTCCTACAGCATTTCCAGCTGCAAGAGTTTGCCCAGTGCTGTTGAACCTCTGATCCTTTGTCCCCTTTTCCCTGTTCCAAGCCACCACTTTTCTGCCTTCCTTTCCTTTAAAAGCTGACCTGCAGAACTGAAAGCCCCTTTTGAACATCTCCTCCTTCCACCCCTGGCTCTTCCAGCACAGAATAACATGAAAACAAACTTTTTGAGGGGAGATCAAACACCGATTCCATGCTTGGAAGCCAACAAGCTTCTTTGATTTTTTTCCTTTCTCTTTTTTACTTTTTTTTTAAATAATACTCACAGGAAGTTTGGCAGAAGAAATATTGCTGTGCCTCGAGGAGGCATCTTCTGTTCTGAAGCTGGCAGAGTGGAGAGGAGAGGTGACCTCTAATTGTACCAGTCTAGGACCTGGATCAGGCGCTTGTGCATCATGACCACATCAGAGTAGCATCCCTTTCCCAATGGAATCTCCAGTCTAAAGATTTATGGATAGCTCCCCATGGGTGAGGCTGCCTGAGAGTGGGGGCTGCATTTGCAGTTAAAGTATCATTTTATCACAGAATTGTAGAACAGTTTTGTATTGGACAACCTTCAGTCAAGTGGCAGCTGTGAGGGCTGTCCTGAAGGATGTCCCATGGAGTAGGGAGAGTCTTTTTCTCCCTCCTGAGGAGGTGGTTGTTGGTTGTGATGAGAAAATCAGCCACTTTGGGTTGGGTTGGAGGTGAGGGAGCTTAGAACCATGGAATGGCTTGGGTTGGAAGGGACCTTAAAGATCACAGAATCCCAGAATTAATTAGGTTGGAAAAGCCCTCCCAGCCCATCGAGTCCAAGCTGTGCTTGATCCCCACCTTGTCCCCAGCCCAGAGCACTGAGTGCCACCTCCAGGAGCTCCCTGGGCACCTCCAGGAGTGGGGACTCCAAACCTCCCTGGGCAGCCCCTGCCAAGGCCTGAGCACCCTTTCCATGGGGAAATTCCTGCTGATTCCACCCTGAGCCTCCCCTGGCCCAGCCTGAGGCTGTTCCCTCTCCTCCTGTCCCTGTTCCCTGGCAGCAGAGCCCGACCCCCCCGGCTGCCCCCTCCTGTCAGGGAGTTGTGCAGAGCCACAAGGTCCCCCTGAGCCTCCTTTTCTCCAGGCTGAGCCCCTTTCCAGCTCCCTCAGCCTCTCCTGGTTCTCCAGACCCTCTCCCAGCCCTTTTCCCTTCCTTGGACACTCTCCAGCTCCTCAAAGTCCTTCTCGTCCTGAGTGGCCCAGAACTGGACACAGCCTTCGAGGTGTGGCCTCAGCAGAGCCCAGCACAGAGGCAGAATCCCTTCCCTGCTCCTGCTGCCACACAATTCCTGACCCAGCCCAGCTGCCATCGGCCTCTGGGCCACCTGGGCACAGCTGGCTGATGTTCAGATCACCCAGTTCCAACCCTCAGTTTAGATCTTGTACCGTGTTGTCCTCACTGTGCTGAGACTGAACATCCAACCTACACACAGTGCTGAGAGCTCTGAGCCCAGCTGGCAGGAATGAGCCACTCCTCATCCCTGGAAAACCATGGCTTTGAGGAGGAAAACCACTTTTCCTCGTGCTTGACACGCAGCAGTGCATGGGAATGTGCTTGGTGTGGACAGAGCAGAGGAATTGTCGGGGATCTGTTCCAAACAAGTGACGTTGGCTTTGGTTTGGTTGTGTTGAAGGTGCCTCGTCACCAGACATGGAGTCCAGCTACGGGGGAGGCCTGCTGGACATGGTGAAAGGAGGAGCAGGGAGGCTCTTCAGCAACCTGAAGGACAACCTGAAGGACACCCTGAAGGACACCTCCTCCAAGGTCATGCAGTCTGTTGCCAGGTACAGTGCACCTGAAGCAGGAAAAACCAGGAGCTGCAGAGTGCTGGTCCCACTGAGCCAGCGCAGCACGACTCGCAGGGATGGAGGAAGGAGGGGAAAATCCCAAATGATTTCTTTGGTTCTGTCTCATAATTGGGGTTTGGCCTCAAGGAAGTGGGAAAACCAAAGTAAAACAATCTAAGCTTCATTGTAAGTGAGCATCAGCACCCTGAAATCTGGAAAATGCCAGTGAAAGTGGAGCACCTGGTCTCCAATTCCTGGAGGATTCCCTGTGGGATCCTTCTCATTAACCACCACTTGAATATTTTGTCGCTGGTGTTGATGCCTCTCTTTGCTGTGCTTGCTGAGGTTCCCATCCCTAAATCCACCTTTGGAATGGAAGAAAGGCTGAGGTCACTTTGTTTGGGGACTCTCTGGCGTTGTCCCCTGTGCCCACCTCTGAGGAGAAGGGGGCTACAAGAAATAAAGGAAATTTAATGCAAGACCTCAGAGGGTTCGAGGGATCTGCAAAGTGCAAACTGCTGGAGATTTCTCCTGGAAACTGGCACTGAAAATTAATGACAAAAGGGAAAAGGGACCTTTCTTGCAGGTTTTGCATCCAGTTAATTGCATGTGGAGAGAGGGAGGCTGGGTCACCGTCTGCATCTTAAGAATTCATTTTAAGATGATTTTTCCTTGGGTGATAAGTAGATTTTTCTGGGAAAACACTCTTCATGTGCTGCTAAAGTGCCTAAATTCTGTCTCCTGTTTTGTCTCCTTCTAGTTACACCAAGGGAGAGCTGGATATTTCCTACATTACCTCAAGGATCATAGGTAAGCACTGCTCCGTGGAGAAATACAACGTGTAGCATGCCAGGATCCATAATTCCATGACCCCCCACTCATCCTGGCCTCTCCTTGCTCTCCCAGTGATGTCTTTTCCTGCTGAAGGCGTGGAGCTGGGATTCAGGAACCACATCGAGGACGTCAGGACGTTCCTGGACTCCAGGCACCCCGACCACTACACCGTGTTCAACTTGTCACCCAAATATTATCGCAGTGCCAAGTTCCACAACAGGGTGAGTGCCTTCCATGGGGGGAAATTCCTCAGGGAAAGGGGCAGCAGCTCCTGGGGTATCCAGGGTTTAAGGTGATTTAGGAGTTAGAGGTGTTTTTGAGCTGCTGGGGTGGGATTGGGGGTTTTAGCAGGGATGAAAGAGCTGGAAAGTTCAGGGATAATGTTCATGTGAGGAGCCTGGGAGAGTGAAAGGCATTGCATGAGGGGAGCCTGGGCTGCAGAGAAATAAAGAATAAAGCAGAGTGTTAGAGCTGCTCCTACAGAGTGTTAGAGCTGCTGCAGGGAAACAATAAAATGAAAAGCCTTTGGAAGAAGTTACCGATAGAAGAAGGGAGATGATTTTCTTGCAGTTGGGCTTTAATCAAGCAGGCAAAGCATGAGATGGAAATGGGATCTGAGGGGCATTTTGGCTCTTGTGACTTTAAAAAGCCACCTCCACTGCCTGGCCCAGTTTCCCCCTCTAAAACCAGAGCAGCATCAGGGAGCACTGCGAGGCTCTGCTTCGTTAATGGCTTTTAGAGGAAATCTCTATGAAATGCTGCTGCTGAATGCAAGATTAGATTTAATCTTTCTGAAAACTTCCTGTTCTTTCCCTCTCCCACAAGGGAGTGATGTGTTTTGGTGTTGTTTTTTTTAATTTCTAACCTTTTGGTGCCTTTAACCCAAAAGGCAACAGCAGTTGCCAGGCTTAATCCTCAGTCAGGGTAAATGAATCTAATCTAAGCCTAATTCAGTTTTCATTTGAGGTGTAGCTGAATTTATCTTCAGCAGTTCTGATCACCAGAAATCACTCACTCACTTGAAGCAAATTTCTCAGAGGCCATCAATAACCAGACTTCAAATACAAGTAAATGAACAGGGAAGACTAATTAAGAGATATTAAGAGCTCTGAATCGTCAGTCTTGATTGATTTTGGTGCATCACTGGTGCTGTTTGTGGGTGGAGAAAGATTTATCTACTTCTGAAAGCCCAGCATTAAAGATCTGTTGCTGTATGAACTGGCCATAATTCTTGAATCCTTGGAATTATCTCCCAACACCTCAACAGGTGACTTTTAACGTCACTCTCAAAGCAAAACTCAGTGCTTTGGAACCATTGCCTTGACTCAGACAGGAAGAAAATAAAATTATCTTTTAATAAAATACTGTATTTTCAGTTTATGAGCTGGGAAGTCCTGATTCCAAGTATTTTTCATGAGAAAGGAGCGTGAACAACACAATACATGAAATAATTACAAGGCTGAGCTTTATATGTCTTGGAAAAAAGTACTAAAGGGCTCTGAAGAAGGTGAAATCCCAGCAAGTTTTCTGCTGGGATGAGGATGTCAGCTGAGCTGCACTGAGATACACACTTGTTCTTTGACAGGAAAAGCTTTTGAATTCCTGCCTGCTTTGAAACTTTTTGCTCCTAAGATCAAAGTAGGTCACTGTGCTGCGGGGTGGCACAGGAGGGAGGTGAATTCGTGTCCTGCTGGGCCATTTTCCTGCCGAGGCGTGGCTGAGGGGGTCCCCGAGCCCCAGGTGCCCAGTCTGTCGAGCAGGAGAGGGCACTGGGAAGGTGCCGAGGCACTGGGAAAGGTTTTCCAGAGAAGCTGAGGCTTCCCCATCCCTGGAAGTGTCCAAGGATGGAGCTGGCAGCACCCTGGGACAGTGGAAGGTGGCAGGGGGTGAACAAGATGATCTTTAAGGTCCCTTCCAACCCCACCCAGTGTGACTCTGAGCAGAGACCTGGCTGTGCTCTGTTGTCCCCTCTGTGTCCCCAGCAGGGGAGGAGAGGAGAGCTCCCATCGGCCTGAGAGCAGTTTCAAAACACAGAACTCAAATCTAACATTAAACAAACCCAAACTTCAAAGCTCCTCGTGGGTCACATTCCTGGCAGTTGCTGCCCTGCTGCTAAAATCAAACAAGTGCTGAGTGCTTATTCCCAGAGCTGGAGAATTCCAGTGGCTTTTCCCTAAGGTTGTCTGTGCTGAGTGCTGGTGAGGTTCTGTTTGATAGAAACACCAAGCACACATTTAATTTCCTAATTGCGAACCATCAGGCAGATGTGTAATTAGAGGCAATGTAAATATGTAATTATGGACTGGTGGGAAATGTATATTATTTACTAGAGAAGTGATAATGGATTTTCCAGATGCTTGGCAAGGAGGTCTGCTCAGAAGATTGCCAGTGGAAGGGTCACTGTAGGAATTCTAACAGGGAAAATCAAGGGTACAACAGAAGGAATGAAACAAACTCTGGAGACAGGAGAAGGTGGAGAGGGTAAATAG
>VZTG01002803.1:53350-87356 GCA_013397845.1 Melanocharis versteri | reverse complement strand
TGGGATGGGATGGGATGGGATGGGATGGGATGGGATGGGATGGGACGGGATGGACCCAGAGGAAGGGACATCATCACCCAGAGCTAAGCTGGAAGAGAATCACTGAATGAAAAGCTCTCTCACTGAATGAGAAGCAGGAATGCAAAGCAAGAGAGGTCAAAATCATTCTCTAGGAGAGGCGATGAGTAGCAGAAAGGTTTGGATTTCACCCAAGAGTTGTCAGCCTGCTGTGACNGAACCATCAGGCAGATGTGTAATTAGAGGCAATGTAAATATGTAATTATGGACTGGTGGGAAATGTATATTATTTACTAGAGAAGTGATAATGGATTTTCCAGATGCTTGGCAGGGAGGTCTGCTCAGAAGATTGCCAGTGGAAGGGTCACTGTAGGAATTCTAACAGGGAAAATCAAGGGTACAACAGAAGGAATGAAACAAACTCTGGAGACAGGAGAAGGTGGAGAGGGTAAATAGGGAATGGCCATTCCCTGCTCGAGCACTCTTTGATTTGTTCAGTGGCTTCTACAACAAAAACCCATATTTGCTCACAGCAGGATATTCTGGAGACCAAAACTTTCACAGATCTAAAAAGCAATCAGACAAATATCTAATTTGCCAGCTTGGCCTGGCCCTGCATCCCATGGGAGCCTTTGGGACCCTTGTTTGGTACAACACAGCCTGGCGGGGCTCTGGTTGGAATCTGGGTGCCTGTTTCTGCTCCAAGATGTTGTGCAGGTGTCAGACAGGACCCGAAGTGCAAGTTTTATAAAACCTGGAGCATTTCCTTCCTCTGAGAGATGAAACAGTTCTGGGGATCACGTGGCTGTTTAAGAACATCTGGGCAAATCATCTCCTTCCTTCCCCGTTCCCATTAAGCAGGAGCCAAATGTCAGCTGAGAGAGAGAGAGAACCAATTCTTCAGCTGAGGACAAGCCTCAGGACATTTCTCCTTTAAATTTCTTCTGGCCAGAAATGCCTTTTAAAAAAAAGATATTTCAATTAAAACCAAATGAAAGGGAGATGTCTGTCTAGGGCTATTTGATGTGCTACTTGGGACTGCAAGGACTGACTCAGAACCAGCACACTGAGGAATGGGAACCAGACACACTTTAGGATTTATGGGGTTTCAGCTCTAAGGAGCCATTCATTTCTCTGGCTCATATATTCACATACTTCCTCAGATAGGATTATTATTTTTTTTTTGAACAGAACTTTCCCTTTCATCAGTTTAATATCTGTCACATAGGGCTTGGAAATCCTGTGCCACAGAATGATTCAGAACAACAGATGCTCAGTGCCCTGTGCAAATCAGAGCAGTTTTTAGGGACACGTCGTACAAAGGCTTTAGAAATCAATGTGAGACTGGAGCGTTCTAAAAGAGCCCCTCCAGATAATCTGATGTGAAATGTAAATTTTGAAAAATGTGCAGTCGGGGACAACACATGAGCCTGATGTTATTTCATTGAGAAAGCTTTTTTGGCTGCCTGCTCATAACTCACGGGAGTCACGGCGTGGAGTTACGCACGAGGAGAGCTGGAGTAGGTTTCCAGCACATAACTCCGGGTTGTAAAGGACAAGTAGGATTCTCGGCAGGGAGAATTTGTAGAGCAGGCCTTGTTTAGTGCTCCTACAAAGCTGTTTTTGTGGCTGGTGCCATCCCTGCAGGTGTCCGAGTGTAGCTGGCCCGTCCGGCAGGCGCCCAGCCTGCACAACCTCTACGCTGTCTGCAAGAACATGCACAACTGGCTGCAGCAGAACCCCAAAAACGTCTGTGTCATCCACTGCATGGTGAGTGCACCCCATAGCAACCAGCCCGGGGCAGAGGAGCCCCAGGGCACACTGCTCATGGAGTGTCTGGAGTCTGTGTGCGAGGATGGGAACAACGCCTGAAAGAGACGGGATGGGATGGGATGGGATGGGATGGGATGGGATGGGATGGGATGGGATGGGATGGGATGGGACAGGATGGACCCAGAGGAAGGGACATCATCACCCAGAGCTAAGCTGGAAGAGAATCACTGAATGAAAAGCTCTCTCACTGAATGAGAAGCAGGAATGCAAAGCAAGAGAGGTCAAAATCATTCTCTAGGAGAGGCGATGAGTAGCAGAAAGGTTTGGATTTCACCCAAGAGTTGTCAGCCTGCTGTGACTTGCCCAGGTTGCCCAGAGAAGCTGTGGCTGCCCCTGGATCCCTGGCAGTGTCCAAGGCCAGGCTGGATGGGGCTTGGAGCAGCCTGGGATAGTGGAAGGTGTCCCTGCCCAGGGCAGGAGTGGCACTGGATGGGCTGTAAGGTCCCTCCCAACCCAAACCAGTCTGGGATTCTGTGATTTGCATTTTACTCTAAGTAGTCACAGGAGAAAATACAGCCTTTAGACTGAAGGCGGATGGAAATTGGGCAGAACACACAGAGTTGGGAATTCTGTCGAACTGTGAAATGCAGATTATTGAAGTCTCTTGCCATCAGGAGTGGTCAGGCCTGGCTGAAGGAGCCCAGCTGCCTCTGCTCTGGGAAACCTCCTCAGGGATTATTCAGCACTGGGCAATGCTGGGCTGTGTGAGGGTGCTGTGATCCTGGATCACTCCTAATTTACTCCATCCAACCTTTCACATTGACAGCAATGCCCAAAAGCAGAGTTCTGCTTTGCTCCTGGAGCCTAAATTAAACCAGGAGGCTGTCAGCCCTTATCAGCATGGACTGGGAGCAATGGAGGAGATGACTGATCCCAAATTGCACAGAGCTCCCGTGTGACTCTGGCATTTCTGCCTTGCACAGCACAGCCAGCGGCTCCGGGACGTAAATTCCCTTCAAACAGAGAGGAGGATGCATTTGATGCCTCCAATCCTGGAAATCTAACTCAAAAATCCAATTCCTTTGCTGTCCTTTGAGCAGTGGATATCAGGATAACGTGATAAAGGACAGGGAGCCCTTTCCAACACTTTCTATCAAGGCTGCAGAAACCCACTTAGCTTATATGAACCTGAGAGATCTTCTCAGAAACAACTGGCAGGGGCTAAACTTGAAAAAAGCAAACAGCCTGATCATGTCAGCAAGTTCTTGGGGTCTGGATCAGCTCCAGTACAGAAAATCCTACAGAAAATTCTACAGAAACTGGCTGCAATGCCTAAAAGGTGCCTAAAATAAACAATTGCAAGGAGCAAGAGTGGTGAGGCCCTGAGGAGCTGGGGATTCCCCATCCCTGGAAGTGTTCAAGGGGGCTTGGAGCAACTTGGGATAGTGGAAAGTGTATATCAGGAACCCAGGGCTCTGGGAATATATTGATTTTCTCCTGCTCTTCCTATATTTTTGATCTATCAATGTGACTCAGCAAAATTTCCCCCATAATCACCTTAAAAAAACCCCATCAGGAGCAATCTGTAAGCTCAGGCTGTGGAGGTGTCTGGGTGGGGGAGCCTGGGGCTGGATTTTTTGTTTGTTCATCCTTTTCCAGGATAAATTTCTATTCCAGGACTGCCTGCAGCTGTAGAATGGGTGCACTCTGACCCCGTGGTCACTTCCAGGCCTATGTTTGAAATAATTATAAACTTACAGCTGGGGAGCAGCCATGAAACACCAATATTTGCAGCCAAAATGTTCTTGTGGGCTTTCCAAACAAGTGTAAACCACTCTCAGCTTTGGCTGCTCCCTGGATTTTCTCTTAGCTTGGGTTGTTCACTGAAGTCCTGGGTGTTGAACAAATGACACAGAACTGAAAATTCCTCATCATCTTGTGGTCTGAATCCTAGCCTTTGTGGATAAATTATATTTTGTGATTTTAGGAAGAGTGGAGAGCTGATAGTTAAATATTTTTCTTCCCCTGCCCCTTTCCTTGCCAGGACGGCCGTGCAGCCTCAGCAGTTCTGGTCAGTGCAATGTTCTGTTTCTGTCACCTCTTCTCTCATCCTGGCCCTGCTGTGCAGCTGCTGAACACAAAGAGACCTGGAATTGTACTGTGGCCATCTCACAGGAGGTACAGTATCCTGGCTCAGCACTGTGAGCTCCACTCCTCGTGCTCAAAGCTGCCCAAAGTCCTGCCAGGTGGGGATTGGCCCCTAGGCTCAGCCAGGTGTCCAGATCCCGCTGTGTTCCTCAGAAAGAAGTGGAGAAGTGGGGATCAGGTGCTGGAAGAGCTTGTCCAGAGCAGCTGTGGGATTTCTTTCCTTGGAGATCCTCGGTTGGGTATCATCCCCAGCACAAAATCCAGTTCTGAGACAGAGCTGTGAAGCTGCTGCTGCTCTGAGCAGAGAGCAGGTGACCTTCAGATCCTCCAACCTGAATTAGTTTAGAAGTCCCTGCTCGTTGCAGAGGGTTGGATTAATTGACTGCTAAAGGTCCTTCCAACCCAAGCATCCCACGCTGCCCCTGAGGTTAGCAGGGCCTGGGTGAATCCCTGTCCTGTGCCAGCTGCATCCCTACAGAAACAGAGCTGGAAGTGCAGATTCTGTGCCAGCTGCAGGGATGTTGGAGCACATGGAAACTCCAGTTCTGGGCCTGTCACTGGATTTCCAGGCAGACTTGGAGTTTGGAATGAAAGAAATGGAGATTTCAGCCCCGGTTTCTCTGCCTGCAGGTACATAGGATACATTTGTGACCTAATAGCAGACAAACCTGTCATCCCCCACTGCAAACCACTCACGATCAAGTCAGTCACCCTCAGCCCCGTCCCCTGCTTCAACAAGCAGCGCAACGGCTGCCGGCCCTTCTGCGACATCCTCAGCGGAGAGACCAGGATCCTCACCACTTCCCAGGAGTACGAGAGGATGAAGTGAGTCCCTGTGAGCCCCTGCTATCCCTGGGAGCTGGGTGCAGCCAGACTTTCGTTTTGATTGGAATATCTGAGCTGCAGTCATTGCTGGGCTGCTGATAAACAAAGATATTCACCGAGAGTTAGTGCCTGGGGTTGGAATAAATGGCCAGAGGGAGCCTGAGGTTGGCAGGAGTGGGATAACTGCACGGACAGCAGGATCTGAGGTTGGCAGGAGTGGGATAACTGCACGGACAGCAGGATCTGAGGTTGGCAGGAGTGGGATAACTGCACGGACAGCAGGATCTGAGGTTGGGAGGAGTGGGGTAACTGCACAGACATCAGGATCTGAGGTTGGCAGGAGTGGGATAACTGCACTGACATCAGGATCTGAGGCTGGCAGGAGTGGGATAACTGCACTGACATCAGGATCTGAGGCTGGCAGGAGTGGGATAACTGCACTGACAGCAGGATCTGAGGTTGGCAGGAGTGGGATAACTGCACGGACAGCAGGATCTGAGGTTGGCAGGAGTGGGATGCCTTCCTAGAGATCATTCAGTGCTCTGTTGGTTCCCCCTGTGGAATATTCTTGTTTTAACCTAGCAGAGCATTGAATGCTCCTTCTCCTTGCTCGGCCTGAAGGAGGTGAGAGCTTTGATGTGGCCATGTGGCAGAAGGGAGCTTAACCATGGCTTTCCTGCTCTTCCCCTCCAAGAGAATACCGCGTGCAGGAAGGGAAAGTCCTGATCCCCCTGGGAGCCACCGTCCATGGAGATGTTGTTGTCTCTGTCTACCACATGAGATCGACCATCGGGGGACGCCTCCAAGCCAAAGTAGGAGCTGGTTTTTAATTTTGTGGAGGCAGTGCAGGGAACAAAGAGCTGGCCAAACATGGAATCTCCATAACGTCCCTGAGGATGTACTTGAAACCTTAACATTCATGTTGCAGAGTGGGCAGTGAATATTTTCCTCTTCTCCACTCATTATTGGTGCTGTTTGCTGTGTAGATGATGCTTTCCTAAAGTCTCTACTCCAAGTGAAATGGTTTTATATTTTTTGGGACACAAACCTGTTGCTCCGGTGTATTCAGTGGCAACAGCTTCATTCCATTCCAAAACTGATGAGTAGATCCCAGAAATAAAGAGAAGCAGGGAAAAAAGGTGTATTTCTGAAGGCTCTCTGCTGTACAGAGGCTGCAGCAGCAGGGTTTAAGGCAGCTGGAAATATGGAGAATATTTGGGAATATTGAGAAGGAAATATTGCCTGTAGAACGTGCAGAATGAATTCAGTTATGCAGCAGTTAAGATTAGGGTAGACTTAACTAACTCCTGCATTTGAGCCCTTGTTCAATCTGGTTCTCTCTGCTTTTTTTTTTCTTTCCAGATGACCAACACACAAATATTCCAAATTCAATTTCATACTGGATTCATAGCCCTGGGAACAACCACTCTCAAATTCACCAAGTGAGTGTTTGAAGCCGAACATTAATCAAACCTGATGCATAAAAGCCTGACGAAGGCTGAGGGAGAACAGTCACACATGAAATATGAAAAGCCTGAATATGCTGACAGCCTTTTTATAGCTTTCCAGAAATATTCCTCCCTTTTAAACTGGACCACTCTTGTCCCCTTTAGGCCTGAGCTGGATGCCTGTGACTCTCCAGACAAATATCCTCAGCTCTTTCATGTTATACTGGACATAGAAATACAGTCTGCAGACAGACAAACTGAATTAACTCCCCCGTGGGAGAACTTCACGACAAAAGACATCAATCCCTCCATTCTCTTCTCCTCCCACCAGGAGCACCAGGACACTCTTGCTTTGGCAGGTGAGGGCTGCACGGATTTATTCCCTTTCCATGGTTTCTTCATGCTGAGCTGGGTTTTGTTTAATGCCACCTCTCTGGTGCTCTGTGCTGCAGGTAGAAGTGCCACGGATTCCTCGCAGGATAACATCAGGAACGTTGGGCAGAGCGCATTCTTCTCCTCCCTCAGCTGGCAAGGTAGGCAAGGCTTGGTCTTCAGGGTCAAATCTGCTTCAAGGAACAGGAAAAACTCCTGTTCCTCCTGGCTGGAGCACGGAGGAGGCTGAGGGATCCCACTGTAGCACAGCTTTGCCATTAGATCACAGAGCTGGGCACACCCTGATGTTGCAATGGAGTGGGAATTCATTTCCTACAACATCCTCTTCAAACTGGGCTCTGTGGGACCATTATTGACACAGTTCTAGGGTGAGCCTTCACCCAAGGCCTCCTTCGTGCTAAAACATGAAATAAATAAGCCTTGCTGAGAAAATTTAGGGTAATCTTGGTAAAGGAATCATGGGATCATTTTGGTTGGAAAAGACCTTTAAGGTCATCAAGCCCAACTGCTCCCCAGCACTGCCAAGGCCACCACTGATCCATGTCCCCAAGTGCCACATCCACAGGGCTTTTGAATCCCTCCAGGGATGGGGACTCCACCACTGCCCTGGGCAGCTGTGCCAGGGCTGCAGAACCCTTTTGGGGAAGAAACTCGACGACTTTTATTTCAAAAAGCAAAATTATTTTATCTTAGCCAAATGCTGCTGTGCTATTCTCAGCTTTCTGTTCTGCTTGCAAGCTGATTTTTACAGGACCTTTGTGATGACCAAACTAACAGCTGCCTAATTTTATTTTCAATCATCATTTAGATCAGAAATCTGACAAAAGTAGCTCTCACCCCACCTCAGAGGATCGAGCAGCGTTGGTGCATGAGGAAAGCGAACAGTCAGATGACGAACTCTTGTCCCTTTCCAGTCAGCACAGTAATGCCAGCGGTGACAAGCCCCACGGGACACCCAAACACAGCAAAAAGCAGCAAGAGCCTCCAGCAGCACCTCCCCCTGAAGACGTGGACCTGCTGGGCCTGGATGGCAGCCCCATGAGCAAGAGCTTTCCCTCGCAGCCCAGCGCTGCCCCCTCTAACTCTGACCTGCTGAATGATTTGTTTGGGGGCGGTGGGCCCAGCTCCCAGAGCCCCGCTGGAGCTGCTGCTGAGGACGTTTTCCAGGTGGGGGCACCTGGATCTGTGCAGTCGACCCCGCGGCGCTCGGCAGCTTCGGCGTCCCCGTCCCCGTCCCCGAGGGTAGGAGAAGGTAATGGTGGCTTGGCTGAGCGGGGGGCTTGGGCTTGGAGGATCCCTCTGGGGGATCTGCTCTTGGCTACCCCATTTCGTGTAAATTTAGAGCCCTGAGGATCCCAAGAGCCCAACCAGCTCCTCTACTCGAAGCTGGTGCATCCTCACCAAACCAGACCCTGCTGGAGCACACCCAGGGGTTTGGTGGCTCCTCACACCAACAGCCACTGGACATCCTCAGCTTTGCTCTCATTATGTGTCCAAGAATGCACATGAGGAGATTATGAGTTTAAAAAAAATCTTCTCGGGGTTTGGGTAAGCCTACAGCACTCTGAATTTAATTTCTCTTTTCACTTAGGGAGTTTGGAGCTGTGAGTGATCCTGGACTAGGAAATAGAGAACTTCTGTTTCTTCCAAGACCAGGCTGCAGGAGTGGTTGGATGAATATTAGAGAAAGGGATCTTTTGAAGGATAGAGCAAACAGAGCAGAGCAAGTGCAAAGAGAGAGGAGAAGAATCCAAGTTTCAGTGGAAGAAATTGGTCACTTGTGCCTGGAGAAGGTTCCTCTTGCTGTGGTTGTTGCAGGCTCAGCCTGAGAGCTCTCACCCAGGGAAGGTTGTGCAGACACATCACACCAGAGGTGCAGCAGCAGATCAGGAAAAGATTTAGGGATTTATGAGCTCTGCAGAGCCAGAATCACACAGCTAAATTGTCCCAAGCCAGGAAAGCAAGGATAAGAGCTTGGGAAATGAGTGAAGAGTAGTAATTGGGTAACATATTAATGAGTAGCATCATTACCACAATGCAGAGCTTCCAGGGATTGTACCTCTAAGGATGCTTTTTACCTTAAATTTGTTGACAAGCATCTGAGTGACTTCAGAGGAGTTTCTTTTGGCTGGGCTTGTTGGGGGTTTTACGTGAAAGAGAGAAGACTGAACAAATTGATCAAAAATGGAGTTCGAGAAGAACTGGATTTTTGTAACGAGTGATGTAGGAAAGATATCCATCATTTTCTAAAGCTGTTTCTGAAAGTCCTTTTATCCCCAACATGGATAACCTTTGCCAGCATGAAATCACCTTGAGAGGAAGCAGGAATGGCAGGAATTGCAGCAGGGTAGCAACTCCAAGCTCCAGACTGTCCTCCACCCTTTACTGGCAGTTCAAACTCCATCTGAAGTGCCTGAATACTTTAATCCTCACTTTGCCTGGCTCTAAACTCAGCCTCTGTCTTAGGAAATGAGAGATGGGGTCAGTCTGTTGCCATGACCGAGTTATGGGGCTCTTTAGGTCCCCAGAATTTGGGATATTGATGCTCCCCAGTTGCTCACCCACAGTCTCACACTATTTGCTATCTGCAGGTATCAGATTTCCTCTCCCCACAGCATTCCCTTACCCTGAAGCACATTCCTGGTGCAAGGTAATGATTTCATTTTCTCAAATTTGTTTTCACAGCCACTTCCTTTGATCCATTTGGAAGCAGCCCCAAGCAAACAGGTCCAGACCTCCTGGGTTCCTTCCTTGGCTCCTCAGCTGTCCCTGGGGATCCTTTCCTTCAAGCCACAAGAAGCCCTTCACCAACTGTGCACAGCGATCCCTTTCACATGGGTAAGAAAGGGGAGGCTCTTCCAGGGTGTTTAAATAAATCTAAAATGTTGCTTCAAAATAGAAATGGAACCATTAAGTACAAACTGATGCTTCCTATAAAATGACTCTAAACCACAGAAACCCCAAGAAACAGGAAAGAGCTTTTTGTCTCTGGACTTAAAGTATATTCAGCATCTGAAGTGTGGTAGGATGAGCTGAGTTTTGCTCAGGTCTTAGACTTAATTAATAGGCTATTTATATAAATGAAAAAAGATGCCATGAAGAATGTCTGCCCACATGTTCCTGTGGTTATGAGGTCTCCTTTGAACCAAACTACCATTAATTGCATTAAACACAGCCATATTTAGAGAAAACACACATCCTTTGGTGATTTTAGTTGTAGGCACCAACTTTCTTTAGCTCCAGTACTACCCCTGACCAAATTCACAGCTAAATTTGACTGAAGAGAAGGAATTTTCTTCTCTTCGTTTAAAAAGTTCCTTCATTTCCTCTTTCTCACCCCAAGATTTGATGTGTAACCTTGTCTGAAGCACATTCAGCCATGGGTTTGTTTGTGCCTGATCATCTAACACATGTTCCTTGGGAGTATCTCCCTGGAAAGTTGGAAGGAATCTCAAAGATCACCCAGCTGCAGCCCCCTGCCATGGGCAGGGCCACCTCCCACGCGAGGTTCAGAGACTTTGTAGAGTCCCACTGGGCACTGGGCTGTGCTGGTTTTGCTGGACTGCTTTGAGATACTGATATCAATCATTCTGTTTAGCTTCGAGCACGCCAACGGTCTCCATCCAGCCAGATGTTTCCAGCGGTTGGGACTGGCCCAACAAAGCAGGTATGTGTCATAAAATTCAGAGTGGTTAACCGAAAAAAAAACCCTTTAAGGAGCTCTGAGAGAGGAGAGGAAGAGGGAAAATGCTGCCGGTGACTGCAGATAACAGGTTCCCTCTAAAGATTTCCAAATGCCAAAAAAATCTGGATTTGTTTCCTCAAGAGCCCAGAGCAGGACAGGTGAGGTGAGGGAGCCCAGAGGTTGTTTCATTCCATGTAGAGCCACGGGAAGGAGCTGGGAAGCGCTGTGCATTCCCAGGATGCCACTAAATGATTGCACGATTCTTTCTAATCTTGGGAGAGTGTGTATGGCCTCCCAAATTTTCTTCCTGAAGGCTTCTAGTTCTTAAAATATATCCATGTGTCATAATTCCTCTGGCAGTGCAGACAGTCTGGGAACATTCCTGCTGCTGCTCCTAATTGGGAGTGGGAGTGCAACAAGTCTGAGGCTGCTGAGGAACCTGACAATGGTACACTCAATTTCAATAGCAGGCTTCTAATATGTGACTGAGCACTGGGGAAGAGCTGCACTCATGTCAAACAGGAGGAAAAATGTTCTTTTATATATTTTTTTTTTTTTCTTTTCTTTTTAAGGTGGTCTAGGAATGGGAAGTAAGTCTGCTGCCACCAGTCCTACAGGATCCCTCCACAGCACTCCCACTCATCAGGCTAAACCCCAAACACTGGATCCATTTGCTGATTTGGGAAGTCTTGGAGCGAGTTTAGCAGGTATGCATCCTTTATTACAAAAAGAAAATCATAAATCCCCTGTGTTCTTTCAGAGAAATAGGCAGAGCAGCCTGGTATGTGTGGGGCCTCTCAACCCACCTGCATGCCAGTGCTGCTGCCAGGCTTTCCCTTCTGCCTGATTCCCTGTAAACTCTCACAAATCCGTGCTTTTCCTGATCCCCGGTCAAAAAATGTGCTGGCAACGTGCAGGGAGCTCAGCAGACTCCGTGGATTGCAAAGCACAACCTCTGATAAGTCCAAACATGCTCTGGCTGGGGATGCTCTGTGTTCAAGTGCTGCTACAGGCCTGGCAGCAGAATCTTGGCTCTGCAAAGCTGCTGGGGTCCTTGAGGAATTGCTTCCTTCTGGACTTGACTCATTTTTCTGCTTTGTGAGAAAAGCTGTGGAATTGATGTGCCTCTAATTTGCAGTATTATCTAAAGGTGGGGTATCTGCACCTGGCTGCAAAGCTTGACTGCTTAGAAAAGCCTTTTTCCCTTATTTTATTTCATAAAACAATCAGCAAACCCTCAATTCCAGTGTTAAAAAGGTGGTTCTGAGAAATTATCGAAGCTTTCCATAAACCCCAGCATTGTGTGAGTGTGGTAAATAGATTTTTCTTGCCTTTGTTGCTGCCCTCAGCTCTCTGCGAGCCCTTGTGGTTTGGTGTGATGTTTGTTTTCCCCTTTGCGTCAGCACCAGCATGGGTCTGGAATTAGGTTTCCCAGTTCCCTCTGCTGGATTTCAGGCTGCTCTGCAGGAGCAAAATAAAAAGGCTGCCAAGCCCCATGTCAGAGCCACCGAGGTCCTTTTAAAACACGCATTCTGTAGGAGAGTGGTGGGGTTGAAAAACAAATGGCTTGGCATCCTCAGGATATTTAAGCACATTTTTGTTGGTCGTGACTAAGTCTAAAACACTTCATCCAGTTTCCATGACACATTTCCAAGCTGGGAGCTGAGTGTGGATGTCAGTGTGAAATAATAAAACATTGACACTGGGTACCTCCCACAAACACAACCAGAGCCAGAAGAGCATCCCCTAAAGCAATGAGGTGCTGGGACACATCTCTGTGGATGGTTTTAATCAGCACAGTGTGAGCAGATACGATTTCAACACCACCAGCTTGGCGTTGGCACTGGCACAGAGGGGTTCCTCATCCCAGGAAGTGCCCAAGGCCAGGCTGGATGGGGCTCTGAGCAACCTGGCCTAGGGGAAAGTGCCATGGAATGGGATGAGCTTTAAGGTCCCTCCCAACTTTAATCATTCTGTCATTCTGTGTTGCCACCATCCACACAGAGCTGTGCCTCCTTGTTGGCTACATCCAGCTTTCCCCGTTTCCCCAACCAACCTCCGATTCCTCACATCCTCAGAGCCAGTTTCTGTCCTACAAACATCTCACAGAGCAATGCCAGGCCAAAAGTGATGTTGCAAAAGTTTGTGGCGGAGCCGAAAACTGGGAGACTTTAGACGGATTCCCTTTAGGGAAGGCGAATCAATTTTCTGTTTGCATTCCCACCGTGACTCCCTGCCGTTGCTGTCCGCAGGTGGCCCCTCGTTCGCCAGCAAGCCGACCACGCCGACGGGCATGGGCGGGGGCTTCCCCCCGTCGCCGCAGAAGCCGCCGCCGCAGCCCATGGCTGGCAGCGGCTGGCAGCAGGGCGCGGGCTACGGCTGGCAGGGGGCACAGCCCAAAGCCCAGCCCAGCGCGCCCCACGCCTCTCCCCAGAACAAGCCCAACTACAACGTGAGCTTCTCGGCCACGGGGGCGCAGGGCGAGCGGGGGAAAGGCGCTGCTAATGTTGGTAAGAGCCGTGGGATTCAGCGTGCGAAGGGCTGGCTCCCGATATCTCTTTGAATTGCGGGTTGGGGCTAAGCAAGACAGTTATGTTGATTTATTTGCTGGTATATCCTGTCCTAGACTCTAAAGTGTGCTATTTAGGAAGTCCTTTATTCCAAACGAGCTTCCAAAATAATCCTGGAAGTGTTCAAGGCCGGGCTGGCCAGGGCTTGGAGCAATCTGGGATGGTGGAAGGTGTCCCTGCCCATGGCAGGGGGTTGGAACTGGATAAACTTTAAGGCCCCTTCCAACCCAAACCATTCTGGGATTCTGTAACAAAATACCAACAACTTAAAAGTAACATTAAGTAACATATTTTATGAGGCCTGCATGCTCATTAGCACTGGGAGGTTGTTAATGTGATTGAGCTTGGTTAGAAAACCAGTGTTAAATACACCCATACTATGATAATAAATTCAAATCTTCTTGGTTTTCTTAATCTTAAGATTCTAAGCCAAAAGTGTCTGCAGATTTCGAAGATTTATTATCCGGTCAAGGGTTTAATGCTCACAAGGACAAGAAGGGCCCCAAAACAATAGCTGAGATGAGAAAAGAAGAAATGGCAAAGGAGATGGACCCTGAAAAATTAAAAGTAAGCAAAAATTCCTGGTGATGTTCTCCCAGTCACTCAATGTCCTCAACAGATTTCAAACTCCAAGGTTACATTTCTGTCCTCAACCAGACCACATCAACAATGGCTTGCTCAGTGTCACTGTCTGGGCTGCTGCTCTTCCACTCCAGCCCTGATTAGCAGGCGCAGCTAATTGAACTAATCCTCTGCCTCATTAATCCTGCCTGCTTTGGAATTCTCTCGTCTCTCCTCAATAAATTGCCAAACTGCAGATCTCTTATGAAAGGGAAGGGAATTCAGTCTGTCCTGCTCTGTATGTGAAATATGAAACCACAAATTGGAATTACAGGAGGAGAGAGAACTCAGAGGAAAAGCTGCAGCAAAAGCCAAGCAGAGTTCTAGAAAACAGGATGATCCTCTAAAAATTTCCTGGTTTTAACCTTTGGGAAGTGTGTGACAGCAACCATGCTGAACGCCAACATCAGCCACAACAGCTGGACAGATGTCAGGCCATGGAGTGGGCAGGAGTTTTCCCAGCTCCCACTTTTATCCCCACAAAAGCTGTCGAGTCACTGAAGCTCCCAGCTGATTTGGCCTTCCCTATATAATTCTCTTTTCTCTGATGCATTTTCATTTCATTGAGGCAGCTCAGCCTGGAACTGTGAAATCTATTTATGCTTTGGTTTTCAGATTTTAGCTTAGCTGAGCCTACTTTAGGTGTGCAATTAACCTTGCCAAAGAACCAGACAGTTACACACTTCATTTATCTTTTGACCATTCCATCAGGCTTTACTAAGTCAATGTTTTTAGCAGGGATGTTGCTCAAAGTCTGTCTTAACTTTCAAGCGGTGACATAAAAATTAATGACAATTAGACAAAGCTTTCCTAAAGGTTTTCTAAAGCATGGAAAGAAATTTAAGATGCTCCTTGGGGTCACAGCTATTCAAATGAAGCAACTTTGTCCTGGTGGAATATCAAATGTGAGGCATAAATAGAGACTTACCTTCCTTTCTGCAGGTGCTGGAGTGGATCGAAGGGAAGGAGAGGAACATCAGGGCGCTGCTGTCCACCATGCACACGGTGCTGTGGGCAGGGGAGACCAAGTGGAAGCCTGTGAGTATGGCAGACCTGGTGACTCCAGAGCAGGTGAAGAAGGTGTACAGGCGGGCTGTGCTCGTGGTTCACCCCGACAAGGTAAGGCTGGGCTGCTCCCGCCTCGGGGGGAAACTGCCAGCGGTGATTAGCAAGCGTGGGATGGGATCGCTGGATTTATTGGTGCAAACTGCTCTGTTGAAAGTGGGAGCTCAAGATTTTTGCTGGTTTCTGAAAGTTGAGGGCTCTAAAGTCATCGCTGGAAGTGTTCAAGGCCAGGTTGGAGCAACCTGAGATAGTGGAAGGTGTCCCAGGTGACTCAGTCTTTAAGGTTCCTCCCACCCCAAACAGTCAGGGGTTCTGTAACCACTCCCAGCCCCAAGACTGTGCCTGGAACCTGCAGCTTCAAGCAGCAGAAATTCAGAGCTGTTGTCACCCTCACTTTGACTCTCAGCCGCTCTGCTGCTGGACAACAGTTCCTGCCAGAGGAGATCCAAATCAAACTCCTACAACTGAACAATCAGGTTGTTTGATTGCCCAGCTTGTGGCTCAGGCTCTGGCTGCTGCCACGTGCTGAGCAGGGAGCAACAACCCCACCTGGGACACCCCATGGGGAGAGGAGGCTTCCACTTGGCAGGGAATGGAGGCCCTGAGACTCTCAAGGCTTGGGAGGATGTGGGCTGCCCGAGCTTTGCAGGAATGCTGGTTTTATCCAGGAACTCTGGCAGGTGGCAGCTCTTCCCCTTCCGTGCAGGTAAAATGCCTCTCCCAACGCCAAGGTTACATTTATTATTTACGAGGTTGCATTTATCATGCCCATGGGACAGTGCTTTATCCCACTCTGGGCGTTGTCAGCTCTGAGGAGCAGCAAAGTCAAGGAACTCTTAAGGAAAGCAGCCCTCCAGAGCAGAGCAGGTTATTTTTGTCAAGGAATAAGTGAAAATTCATGGAACTGCTTGGGAATCTGCTCACATGTCAGCTGTGTGTGGTTGGGTTTGGGAGCTCTGATATCCCTCTTTTCTCTCTGTTTTTATTCCAGGCTACTGGGCAGCCCTATGAACAATATGCAAAGATGATATTTATGGAGCTAAACGATGCCTGGTCAGAATTTGAAAACCAAGGACAAAAAGCCTTGTATTAGGTACTTTCTCAGCCTCCACTACAGACCCGTGCTAGTGCTTATATAGTCTCTTGTCACAAATGTCACAGATCAACCAAACTCTGGCTGGAAATTCAGAAGTTTCAGAAAACTAAGAGCCTAATACTTATCATGAAGAACAAGAGGAAGGTTTCCTAACACTTGTCTCCAGAATCCTGAGCTCAGAGGAACTCTGGCCACCCGGCTCGCCCTACCAGAGCCACGGGGTTACAGTTTCTGGTAACTTTTCTATTTTATTTCGGATTCCAGTGGGACGAGAGAGAACACATACTGGGAAAAGGTGGAGTTAGTCTGTCTCCGACACAGTGTAGCTGGTGAATTTCCAATTATTTTTTTTTTTTGGTGAGGTGTGATATGGCAACGCTTCAGTTGAGTTCAACAACTGCTGGTGAGGCCCAGACTTTGATGTACATTTTTTTTTCCTAGGTTTGGATCAAATTATCCAATTGAAGTGCTCGGCTGTGGTTTAGGCACACTCCTAACAGTCACCATTTGCTGCTTAATTGCTCATCTAGTGTAGTCTGGCTGAACAGAGCCAAAGCTGAATCCTGGGCTGGGTCAGGGTGGCAGCTGCCTGCTGCTTTTGCGTTAATGCTGTGCTTCACCTCACGGTCCCGCAGTGAAATGTGCAGGCAGAATTCCCCAGCGAGGGCTTTGGAAAGCAAGCAACGAGTCCTTGGTGGAACAGCCCCTTGTTGGTTTGTTAAACAGCAGTTTGAGGGAAGGGTGAATCCACCTTGTCCAAGCGAGGAATGAGCACGTGCTGCATTTCCCATGGTTCTCATCAGCAGCCTGAAACCATCAAAGAAATACCAACAACTTAAAATTCTGCTGCAAAGTTTTAGACACTTCCCAGTCTCTAGGTAACACTCCCCCTCCTGAGGATTCAGAACTTTTCCCAGCCCACTTGTATCACCTTTATGCCTTTATCAGCTCCAGAGCACTTGGCCAAGGCTCTTGGCAGGCTGAAACCTGTTGCAACTTCATTTTTCAGATCGTGGTGGATGAGCTGCCACGCAGACATCCACAGACCAGGTCTGATTTCTGAGGTCAATACAGTGCAAATTGATTATCCTAAAAGTTTCTATTGGACCAAAGCAATAACATCACACGGAAATCTCTCTGATGCTGAAGCTGAAGCAGCTTTCCTAGTTCAAAAGCGAGTTGAAATTCAAACTTCACCCCCAATTCTGGCGTTCTTTTGTAGAGTAACTAAAGCTAGCAGTTTATTTACCAACACCTATCTGTATTTGAGGGATACTCAGAAGACGGGCAGGAAATAATTTGTATTTACTGCCTCAGGAACAGGTTGCCATCGGATGTGAGTCTTTAAGGCTGGTGGTTTTCCAAGACAATCCACTACTTGTTGCACTTACATTTTCAAGTGGCAAAGCTATTACTGCAAAGACAGTGTGTCAAAGTACATGGCTTTCTGTATAAAACTCATCCTTTTGTTGTACTGGTCCATTATTTACTGCCATTAACTGAAAATGTGAAACCAACACATAGGTCTCCTTTTATATAAAAGACCTTAAGATAATAGTAACAAACTGGATGTTATTTATTAATGTTTTGATCCAGTATGTGCTTGTCTTATTTAAAGAGATAACTGGAATGTGAATCATGTTCCTGTGATTTGTTGGTTTATTGTTTCTCATTCACATTTGTAGATATTGTGACCTATGCCTATATAATAAAAAGGATCTCATTACTATAACGTACTTTTTTTAATGATGAAAAACCTCATTAGCTTTGTATGGAGTTTGTCATGGCACATAACTCTGGATACTCATCCACTCACAAAATACAAACCCATCATTAAACTTTACCAAAAAATAAACCAAACCCTACCCCACTTAAGCTTTGATTACTTCCATCCCTAATGTTTTTATGGATGCATGAAAGTATTAGGACGTATGTATATCCAAATAGGTAACTAAAAAAAACCCCATTCTTGTCATATCTGGTAGTGACAGAGGTTATCAATGTTCAGGTTTACTGTTTGACTAAATTATTGTAATTTTTGTAAATACGGTATATACTCGATGAAATTGTGACTGGTCTAAAACATTTGTATATACATTAAAAAGCTCAAATTAACACATTCAGGTATCTTTTGTGCTTGTGCCCACAAGGTTCAAGTCCTACATCTGCTCCTGTGCAAGGGGTGGTGAGCCCTGGATGGGTCAGTGTTGTCACTGTAACATGGTCACTAATTACATGTCATTAACCACAGCCTGGCATTCCAGGTTCTTTTCCCAAAATAATTGGAAACAACTTGGCATTGCTGTTCTTAGGCTACTGCCTTCAGAGACCCACAGCCAAACAAGTCAGCGAACCCGAATTTTGCAATTTTTTTCCAAGCAGTTAGTGGATTAAGCGTGTTTTAGTAAGCCTTCTGGCTCAAGATAATTTAAAATAATGAAAAATTGGAAGAAAATATGGATCAGGGAAGATGTAAAACAAGAAGAGCTGAGAAGGGAGGTATCTGAAGAAAAGCTCCCTGGGGAGGGGGAGTGAAAGCACAAAATCTCCCTCAAAAATGTCATTATTGGGACAAAAATGCTGTTATTGGGTCAAAAAAGGTTGTTTTTGGGGCAAATAGACCGTTCTTGGGGCAAAAAGGCCATCACTGAGTTAAAAAGGCTCTTCTTGGGTAAAAAAAGGCCGTTGTTGGGGCAAAAAGGCTTCTTTTGGGTCAGAAACTGGAGATCAAAAATGCCATCTCAAAAATCCGAGGCTTGAAAAACACCGCTTTAAAGAAAAGCCGTGCCTTTCTTAGTGTGCATTAGCAGAAGGGTGGGTGATGTAGGCCCGGAGGTGGCTCTGCTTGAGGGAAAACAGGCGCCCGGGTCCATTTTTGGGGGTGAAAACAGAGGTTTTCAGGAGTACCCACAAAACGGCAGCGCCTGAGGGGCGGGGGCTCTTTAAAGCGGTGTTTGTGGATTCAGATGGCGGCTGCGCACAAATATACGTTTATTACGCACATATATGAATTTAACGCACACATATATACACTTACTACACACATACAGGGGCCGTATATTAAAATAAACCTGTTTGTTCGTGAGGGTTACCTGCGCTAAGCCCCGCCCCCGCCGCCGTCCCCTCAGGACGCCCCGCCCCCTGCGCGAGCGCGGGCGGGGCGGGAAAAGGCGCTCCCGCCCGCCGCCCGCCCTTTTAAAGCCTCGGTCACGTGACGCGGAAAAGGGGCGGGGCCAGAGGGCGGAAGTCGCGCGGTGCCAGCGGAGCCCGGAGATGGCGGGCGTGAAAGGTAGCGGGGGCTGCGTGTGAGGGAGCGCGCCCCGGGCCGCGCCTCAGCGCGGGGGCGGGCGCCCGGGGATGGCGGGGAGGGACGCCCGGCACCCGGGGAGGCGCTGCCCGGCCCTCGCTGAGGGATGCCCGGCCCCCGGTGAGGCGGTTCCCGGTGCCCCGGGAGGGATGCCCGGTGCCCGGTGCGGCGGCCCCGCCTCACCGCCCGCCTTGTGCCGTTGCAGCTCTCGTGGCCCTGTCCTTCAGCGGAGCCATCGGGCTGACGTTCCTCATGCTGGGCTGCGCCCTGGAGTACTACGGGTGAGCGGGCCGGCGCCCTTCCCAAAGCTTATCCTGCTTAAAATCCATTAATTAAATTGTTTGTCTCATTTAATGGAGCTGTTCGGCTCCTCCTGCAGCCCCCCCCGCTTCCAGGCTCTTGGCACGTGGCGGTTTGTTGTGATTAAACATCACTTCCTTAGGCGGTATTTGCATTTCTATTAAAAATAAAAAGACTGCGAACAGCTCTGTGCCGCCTCAGGAAAAGCGGTGCCGCCTTGCTTTAATCTCACCCAAACATTTTCCTTAATTTCCTGTTCTTTTGAACAACCCTCCTCCCACAGGGTTCCATTCGGGATGTCCCCACCCATGGCAGGAGCTGGGACTGGATGAGCTTTGTGTTCCCTCCCAGCCCGAACTGTTCCGTAATTCCGAGATTCTGTGTCTGGAACACTTCAGAAATTCCGAGGAGGCTCGTGAGAGCTCTGACGGAGGGATGAGAATGCCAGGGTGTGCCTGCTGTATCCCTGTAATTTGGGAAAGCTGCTCCTGTCCTGCTCCAGTGCATTTCCTGCTCCCTCTCGGGTCGGAGTTGAATCAGCAAAATGATTCAAAAGTGAAATAAATTAACGCTTGCTCGTGTGAGAGGGCGGATGCTGCTCTGTCAGTGCAGGGAAAACGAGGTGGAATTGCCCCATTTTGGGTGGAATCTTTTGATTAATCCACTTTTCAAGCCGAAAAGCAGGATTAGGAGTATTGCCACAACTTTCTGATTGAAGTGCCTTTTTTAACTGATGATGCATTTCTTTTTTCCCCCTCCCCAGTGTGTACTGGCCCCTGTTTGTGTTAATATTTTACTTCATCTGCCCCATTCCCCACTTCATTGCCAAGAGGGTCGGTGATGACAGCGATGCAGCCAGCAGTGCCTGCAGGGAGCTGGCCTATTTCTTCACCACAGGAATTGTTGTCTCTGCCTTTGGATTTCCTATCATCCTTGCCCGGGTGGAAGCAGTAAGTCCTTGCTCATTTTCATTCTCAGACACCACTTGCTGGATATCATCTCCAACTGCACTGTAAATCCTGCTTTAATTTGATTATTGTGCTGTCTGCAGGTGAAAATAGTTCACTGAAATTTGCCTTTTTGACCTGAACAGTGAACCTGAACACATGACTGAAAAGTTTTTAGCTGTTTTCCCCCACCCCCAGCCTTGTTTTGGTCCAACACAAGATAACATCTCCTCCTCCACCTCATGCCTCTCTGTCTCATGACTCTTTGCACCACTCCTTGCTCCAGCTTCCTTATTTTTTTCTTTTTCTCTTGAAATGTCTGCTTTCTCCATTTAGGATGCTGCAAACTGGGGGACTGGAGTGTGGTAGGAGTTAAAAGGCCAAGCTTTCAGAGCTGCCCTCGTGGCTTTTCAGAGCATTTCCCAAGCTTTGGCCCCTCAAAACCTGAGGAAACTCTGCTGAAATTCTTTCCTCTTTGCTCTCTGAACTGCTCTGCAGTGGTGACATTTTGGTCCCATTTGTTTGAAAGGCTAAAAATTCCCCCTGTCCCATGTCCCACCCACCCAGTGATGTTTTCATGTGTCCTGTTGGTTTTCCCTTTCAGTCCTTTAAAATTCGTGTGCTTGCTCTGAATTTATTTGTAACGCCCAATTTCCCTGACATTTTTATTTTGGAGTTGTGGCCCTGGCAGCAGCAGAACCACCACGAGAGGGAACTCTCATTCATGTATTTTAAGAGTAAATGTTGCTTATTTAAGTAAATTACTTATGCAGCTCATTAAAAAAACCCCAAACCTGTTTACATTTAAAACCAAGTTTTCAGTGCCTGTTACTTATTTAAAAGGAGATCTTTTTATTCTGTTGTATGGCAATAAAATAGAGCACTAATTTCACCAGATTTCTCTCTGATTTAGGTGTGTTTTAATGATTTTTAAGGCAAGTCATCATTTTCTTCTAAATCCTAGCAGTAGCTTGGCTGAAGTGTTTATTAATGATACGAGTGGCTGCTAATTGAATAATTAGTCACGCAAATTGAATTTTTTATTGTTTGCCTTCCCTGCTTTTAGCATCTTTCTGTAGTATTATGGTTTTTTAGTATTTTAGCTGATCTAATGCCTAGAAATAACTGCCCTGAGCATCTTTTCCAAGAACTGCTTTGACTGTTCCATTTCTTGCATTTCAGATCAAATGGGGAGCCTGTGGCCTGGTGCTGGCTGGCAATGCAGTCATTTTCCTTACTATTCTAGGCTTTTTCCTTGTGTTTGGCAGAGGAGATGACTTTAGCTGGGAGCAGTGGTAGGAGCTCGCTGTGGTGCTGGTAATTTCGGATATTTTACAGCTTTTCCCCCCTTTTCTGTGTGTATGTATAGATATTATAATGTGTGTGGTATGTTAGAAAATCCACGTCGTTATCACTTCATAAGTTGCTTTTTTCAAAATGCACGTCAGCCAAAGGGACAGTGCTGACAGTTGGCTCAAAGTGGGCACGAAAATCTGGGATTATTATGGATCTGTCCTTGAAGAAGTTTACAAAACACAAGCGGTTTTACTCATTTTTCACTGTATTTGCATTAATTTTTTGTTTAATTGCGGTGTCATTGATCCATTGGTCACTACTCCTGTTGGGTTTTTAACCATATAATCAAAGAAGGATATTAGGATTATCCTAATTGGGATTGTTCAGCTTGATCAATCTTTCTGCTTTAATTAGGATGAGTTCGTATTTTCTTTACATCTCATTAATTGTAATTTGAGTGGTTTTCTTAATGAGATAAAACCAAACATAAGTGATGTCAACTCTTACTCCCTAGTGAAAGCAAAAGAAAATAACCCTGGTTAAAAATCCTTCTACTTATGTTTATTTAAAGATCGTTTTCTCCCCACAAAGATATTTTCTGTCCCTATTCAGTTTAAAAATTGTGGATCTCTTTGGGGAATAATATATTTTAATGCATCTTAAAGCTGACATGACTTCTATGAAGGTTCACAAAAGGAGAAACTACCCTCAGGACTCTTAAAACCACAATTTAGTGTTCAACTCTATATTTTTATGGGTGTGAATTTCAAAGAATTGAGTGTTCTGCTGGGTAGGATTTCTTACTTCCTCCTTGCTTTCAAAACCCACTTATTCAACTTTTTTTTTTGCCTGGAAGAAGGTTATTATTACATTAAAACACTATCTTTTTAAACAGCATTATCCTAGTAAATATTCACATAATCACACTTAAGAAAACACAGTTTTATTACTTTAGTTTTGTAAGAATAGAGGGAAGGGTCAGGAATTAATTACGTGAACACTCTGAAATGAGGACAGAAATCCTTCTGTGGTCCCCAGTCACGGGATGTGGCTCCAGCAGCAATGGAAAGTGGAGTTTCAGGAGGGTTAATTCCATGTTTTCAGTGGGAATTTCAGCTGTGTGAGAGGGAGCAGCTGAGCAGCTGTATTTTACATTGCAGGGTGTCCAGGCTGTCTCCTGCTAAAAGAGAAATTATCATTAAAGGACATTTTTTTCTGGATGTTAATGCTCCATCCAAGACATAGCAGGATAAACTTGTAAAAATCCCGGGAATAAGAAGTTGTCTGAGTGTCTTCTTCCTGCTTTTGATGAAATCTGTTGGATCCTGCTCCTGGGGAAATGACTTGTTTTAATGATAAACCAGATTTTTCAGATTAAACATCATTTCCATGTTTAAATCCTGCTTTGAGTTTAAAAAGTTGCCTTTTTTCCTATACAGTGGCATTTTTCACTCAATTAATGAAGTAAAAGAGTGAAATAAAACCCAGTCAGTGCCTGATGATAAATTCCTAATGCCATTGCTAACAATTGCATTTAACTCCTGTTGGATCAGGAATGGATTCTGGAATGCTTTTATTCCATTTATGTACCAAAGGCTGCAGTAGAAATCTACAAAACTACTCCATTACTGGTGGAGTTTTGGGGAGAAAAACCAGCTGAGATTGATTTTTTTTTTCCCTTAAATGAATCTTTCTTCGTGGGCTCTGTGGCAGTGTGGGGCAGGGACAGTGAACAAGGACAATCTAAAGCAACCAGGAGGACCAGAAAATGCTGTTTTAAATTGCTTTTTGCCAAATTTTTCCATTGTACTGTATCCCCTCTGGGCTGTGGTTGGTTGGTACCTCATGGGTGTTGAGTAGAGAAGGTCAATGCTTTTTTAATTATTATTATTATTGTTATTATTATTTGGAAGCAGCTATGTGCACTAATCCCTAATGTGAACTTCATGCAGTTTTCACATGGACTTTACATTTAATGTTTAAAATTGTGTTGGAATCATGGAGATCTCCCTTGACCTCTATAAAAGTAAATTTGCTGTTATCAAATATAGTAAAAAATAATATTTCAGTGGGATTTTTCTCCAGAGCTTCACTCCCCCTGAGCTCTGATGGTCTGTGCTGGGAATTCTGTCCCATCCCTCCAGTGGGAATTCACTGGGGTTTCTCTGGAATGGTTTTCCTATGTGGAGTGAATACTGTGTATCCAAAGTGCCTTAGTTTCCACCCGAGGCTGGTTTTTGTGAATGGCAGCATCACCGTGTGTTCCATCATCAGCTGGAAATGTGTGGCTGCATTTTCCAAAGCTTCCTTGCCAGCTAATCCTGTTTCCTGTCCTTGGGAATGCAGTGCAGCTTTTGTACCTTTTGTAAACCCTGTTTTTATCTCCTGTGATTGCCATATCCTTGAGATCATGAAGTATTAAAACACGGACATTCAAATATATTCTACTTTGCTTTCCAAGTTGCCTACTAAAACTGACTTTTGGAATTGTCTAATAAACGTATCTGATGCTGAAATGTTTGTCTGTCTTAAATGTCAAGAGGTGACAAGAGGCTGGTGTGAGGGGGAAGGGAAAATGTGTCCAGTGGTGCTTTCCTGACAGTGGAATGGAAAATTCCAGGAGCCATGGAAGTGGAATGACTGTAGAATGTGTTGGGAAGATGAAGGATCATCACTTTTCACTTGTTCTTGTTCCAGCTGGTTTTATTCAGTTATTCCCTGTCACGTACACTGAGTTGGATTAAAAAAAACAGCACAGGGGGTGCTGCTCACAGCCTGGCACTGGTTTTGTGGGCTCCTCAATCCTCTGAGAAGCTGGAAACCTTCCTGGGCAGTTGTGATAACCTTGGGTAACTTCCTGAAACCTTTAAACAGCCTTTAATCCCGTAAAATGAGTGTGAGCTCGTTAACACCAGGGCGATACCCAGACAAAGTGTCCTGGTAAGGCACATTTCCAACTGCTGTGTTCCACTGAAAATGCTGGAAAGCTCTGAAATGAGCTTTATCACCCTGCTCTCAATTCCTAACCCAGCAGGACCGTTCAGGTCCTCCATCGTTTGCTCTGCAGGGATTCTTTCTGGGCTCTGATGAAGGATGGACAGACTCCCTCATTAAGCTGGATGCTCCCCAGGTGCTAATGAGCCATCGATTTGTTTGAGTGGCCCCTGCAAACACGTGTCCAGTTTGTACTGCAGGGCTTTCCAGGGAAAATCTCCTATAAAATGGGTAAGGAAGCATTGGCTGCTGAGTTGGGTTCATATTTTAAACATCAGCTGGAGACATTTTCTGCAAAGGCCTGTCCTGTATTTATCTTCTTTTATTGGTTTGCTTTTGCCCTTTATTTTGAAGTTTGTTTCAGCTGTTTCTGGGTTATATTAAAAATGAGTTACAGGTGTTTGTTCCCCATGACCAGTACTTATTTTTTTAAATGGAATTATTACTTCCTATGGGATAGTTATAGACTGTAAAAAATACTTTGAATATTCATCTTTCTAAGGGGCTGCTTGGTCCCTGCTTCCTCTCCCATCCCTTGTGTGCCTGTGCAGGAGATTCCACACCTGGATTTCTCCTGGCCACCTCTGAAGGAGATCCTGCTCGGGAGGCAGCAGAGATTATAAAAACATCCCTCCTTTCCCCCAGAAAATTCTTAGGGAACAGGTAGAAGATTGTTTTCAAAGTGAGACTCAACCCATGGCTTTCTTTAATAGAGTAATTTAGATGTAGTGAACACAATTGTGTGAAATTACACATAATAATAATAAATACACATTGTACATGACAATAAGCCTTGTTTTTGCAGTTTTACATTCAGGGAGGACTTCTGTGAAATGATTATAAGAGGAGTTTCAAATCTGTATGTACAGCAGCCCAGGTGTTTGGATCTGAACCCCTAATTTTTTTTCAGCTCTTTGCCTGCCTGCAGCCAAGCTGGTGGGAATTCCCTGGTGGAAACTGCCCGTGTTACATGGTTATATATTTTTAATCCCATGTTTTCTTGGGGAATGCTGAGAAAATTAATTGCTCACCGTTGTGGAGTTAAAAAAACCAAAGCAGAAATCATATTCAGGCTGAAGTTTTATGTGCTGCTTTCCTTTTCTTGGTCAATGTGGATAAATGGCAGATGCTGCTTGAGTGTTTTTGTTTGCTTGAGGATTTGGGGACGAGTTAAAGGGTATTTAAAGTGCCTTTGAAAGCAATACTCGGAATAAGAGGATTGAGGGTGACATTTGTATGTTTTGCTCACCCTCTGTTGGGACTGTTTGACCTGGAGTTGTGATTTTGCTGCTCTGGTATTTCCCAGTATAAGAGGAGCCTTTGTTCCCAGCTTTCCATCTTTAAAAGGGAAAAAAAAAAAACCCTTTACACCACCCAGAAACAAAAGCTGCCATAGATGTCGCTTTCTGGCTGCTGGTCAAGTTCTCCCTTTGGGAAGTTGGTGGGAATTTGGGATCAGGGAGGGATCAAAGCCTGATCCAGTTGGGTGGTGACCCCTTTAATGTGAGTGGGAGTCACTGTCCCTCCTCAGAGGGGCTGGGGTTTCTGGCTGTGCCTCCCAGGAGTGGGGTGTTGGATCCACAAATCCCCGGTTTAAGCACAGGGAGAGGATTTAGCAGCTTGTCCTTGTTTCTAGGAGCACAGCTCAGTGTCACCCTGCCCGCGTGGCCAGGTTTTTATCACCAAATAAATGATTGCAGGGAGGCATCCGGATGTTTTAAACAACTCCAGGATGATAAAACCATTTCCCATATAAAAAAAATCTCAAAAGAAAACGCTGCTCTGTTTAATTTTAACAGATTAAGAAATCCAAACTAATATAATTTACCCGGAAAAGAGTATGCTGTCTTTCCTTCCCAATCCTTTAAAGATTGCATTCCTAACAAATACTTTGCTGCTTAATTAAAATCTACAGCAGAAAATAAATCAGTTTTCATGGATCTCTTAATAGCCAGCCAGTCATTAGAAACAATTTCCAGATGCCCAGCCTTTGTCTGGGAGTCTCAGAAGTGAGGAATGTGGAAAGGTAATTAGGATTCAGCCAATATCCTCGATTAGGTTTGGGATTGTTTGCCTCCCTTTGGACACCTGAAGAGCATCACAGGTATCTCTGTTTCTCTGCTCTTTCACAGGAGTTGTTTTGTCATATTTGGAAGGTTTTTAATGTCAGAACAATTTTTATGAAATATAAACCCCTCATCACTGTTACTAATTTTTGGAAATAAAAGTGTTTGTTTTGCTGTGTGAAGTTTTGGGCTGGTTTCTCAAGCTTTGTGGGCTGGGAGGTATTTTTAAACTGGGACCTTTGATTTGGTGTGAAAAATGGCCCAATTAAGTTAATTTTAGTCTCATCTTCTTGTTGATGCAGTGATGTTTCTGACAAGTGATGGAAGTCACAGTGAGTGACAGCACTGCTCCCTTTCCCTTTAGTGATGGTAATAATTAAAAAAGAAATAAAGTCAGTTTGAGGGGATCATTTCCAAATAGATCCCAAACTTTGGGATTCTTTGCAGAATCTTAAGTAAATCAAAGGGCAAAACCAATTTTCTTCCACCTGTTCGTCTGACATTGAAGTGTTTTTATTGCCCACAACTCTTCAGTTTTGTGTGAGGTGCTCCAAGTTCCTGCAATAATTGTATTTTCTGCTCTGTAATGGGCAGGTAATGAGGTAAAGTCATTTTGAGGGTCAGTCAACACCTGATTTCCTGTAGCACTTTCAGTAATCTCATTAAATTAATAGCAGCTAACTTTTAAATGGCAGTAATTGGTCATTCCTTAGGGCTGCATTTTTATTTGGAGGCTGAGTGTGGCAGCAGGATTTAGGCTGCTTTGGTCTCATTTAAACCTCAAAACTCCAGACCCAAAATGAAACCTTTTGAAATTAGTGTTATTAATCAAGTTTAATAGTCAATTTTATCTCTTATTAACCCATGTACAAAGAAATTGGAGTGGTGATGTGGAGCTGATGTTGAACTGGGATGAGTCAGGGGTGCTCAGATATCCTGCAGGCAGACCCAGGATGGAACAGCTCTGCATTAAATGTGACCTTTCTGAAGGGAAAACCTGTCTGCACTCAATAATCAAATTACATTTGTGTTTGACAGCCCTCAAGTGGAGACCTTTCGCCTCAAATTCCTGATCAATAAAGGAGAGCCTCGATGTTTGGAGGTGCAGAGCATCTCTGAAAGTCCAAAAATGACATTTTAAGTGGTGCAGGGCCCGGGATGTGAGTGGGGACTGGAGTGTGCTGTGTGTTTGCATGTTCTGCTCCTGCCTGGTGTGGTCTGAACAGCTCTGGGTGTGGAAGGGCTGCAATTCCTGTCTGATTTCCTTGGAATTCTGCTTTTTGGGGAGATCCTTGCCGAGTTCTGATCATTCCCTGCTCATTGCCATCTCCCCCAGCCCCAGCAGTGCCTCGGCCTCTCTCTCCTCCTGCAGGAGCACTTGGCAAAGGCTGCTGCTGCTGTCTGAGGGAGCGTTCCCACGTGGAATTCCTGCGGAGAGGCACAAGCACCCAGCTCACCCCTCCCCACGTGCCGTGTGCTCCCAGCCTGCTGCAGAGGCACCAAAACCTGGGAATGGCTGTCCCAGGCCGTGCTGCTCCCATTTTTCTGCCAAATAAAGAGGGAACAATTTCAAAATCCAGCATCCAAGTGCTCCCAGCATCCCATAAATCTGAGGGCACTGCCTCCCTGCCAGTCCCTGTCACAGAGATTTCGCCCTCCTCTTGGTGGGACTCTGTGTCCTTGACTTTTCCCTGCTCTCAGAATTCCAGGATCATCCCTTCAGCCACACTTCCTCTGTGCCAGCACGATCTGGACACATCATTCCTGCCCCAGAAGGATCCATCTGCTTCTTGTTCTTGCCTCTTCCCATATCTTCCATTCCTAGCCCAGTTCTTCCTGTTTTCCCACCACATACTCAATATCCCTGTAGTTTTTCCCCTCATGCAATTCCTTCTCAGCCATTATTATCTAGAAAATAAGAAGAAAATCAACATCTCAGCAGATGGATCCAGCCATTCCACACTCCAACTAACCAGGGATGAACTGCTGCCAGATTTTGGACACTGAATCCCAAATCTTCCAGGGATTGACCCTAAAATTAGTCCCCAAACTTGTGCTTAGTAGGAGCTAAAACCTGGACACTACGCCAGGACTTCCCTTGATGTTTAGATAAAATAATCTGATTTTTGAGAATAAAGCAGCTGAAAAGAGCCATGAAAGATGTGTGATGTTGTCTCTTATTCAGGAATGTTTTTCTCCCTTTTGGGATGGTGGGACAAGGTGGGGGAGGATCCTTGTGTCCATTTTTGAACTTCCCCTACTCTAATAAAAAACGGGTGGCATTTTAAAAAATCGTAAGGCCCCTTCCAACCCTTCCATGATTTTCATTTACTGTGGGCATGAGTAGATGGGGTTTCTATTTCATGTTGGATGAAACTCATCACTGAGATATAAACATTTAAGTAAAACCCTCTCTCCATAGCCAAAAACACAAAAGTGGCCTCAATCTGGATTAAACCACTCGTTTGATATTTTTTTTCTGAGTCTGTGACTATCACAAGCTGAATTTTTGACAGATTTAGAAACACTTAAATTGATAAAAACCCTAGATTTTTTTTTTTTTAAATGAAGGCATTTATTCAAAATACCTTCTCATTTTCTGCAGCATTTCTCTCTCTGCCAGCTCTGTGCTGTGAATTCCTGGCCTCTGTGTGAGATCCCACTCGAGAAACCCAGATTGGTGCCAGCTTTTCTGAAGTGCTGCTGGAAATAGATTCCCACCACCACCCCCTGAGGGAAAAAGTCGTGGTGTTTGCTTTCTCCTCCTTGAGATGGAGCTGAGTGTGTCATCCTGGCAGGGATTGTGGGGATAACAGACCAAACAATGCTTTGGAATCTAAAGTAAATCCTGGTTTTTTCATGGATATGACATCAGCAAAACTGGCTTTACATGGCCAGCCAGTGTTTGGGTTGTGCCACAGTCACAACCATGCATGTTTTCACTAAAATCTGATTTAAAAAGATGCACGTCAGGAAGAAAAACAGAAGGGAAATCAAGTTAAGCCATTGGAGAGGTGTCTGATGGCTCCAAGTTTCCTTCGCTCTTCCCGTTATCCTCTTTATTTTCCAGCTGCTAATTCCTGTTAAGGACATGCCCAACTAAAAAGTCTTTGGAGTGGAATCGAGAAGCCTGGGTGGTTTCATTTCCTCATCCAAAGAGGGTCACGTTTTGCTGTGTAAATATTCTGGTGCTGTTGAGTGAAAGCAGAGTTGGACCAGGAAAACCTCATGGAGGACTAGGAAAGCAAAATTTGTCTGATTTGATGGAATTGTAGAGTCCTGGAATGGTTTGGCTTGGAAAGGACCTTCAAGCCCCTCTCATTCCCGTGGCAGGGACACCTTCCACTAGCCCAGGTTGCTCCAAGAGTCCAACCCATCCTGGACAATTGCAGGGATCCAGCATGGATTTCCCCACGCTGCAGTTTCCTTTTCATGCAATCCTTGTTCTCCCTGGCACCAGGAGTCCTGCTCCCACACACAGGGCTTAGTCACTGCAAAGCCAAGCAGATCCAATATATCCTCATGTACAAGCTGAGAAGGAAAATCCTCAGAAAAAAGGAAATTATTTATTAGAAAACAGGTCTGTCGCATAAAATATCAGCGTGAAGCACAAAGGTGAGCAGAGCAGATTGGTTTTCTGTACCTCAGAGGCAGCGTGAGCACAACCTCTGATGTAAATGTTACTATAGTAACAGTGGTTTTATTTAAAAGCCCATTAAATAGACATATCAAACCCATCCAGTCTGTCAAAATGAAAGTTAAACTGCACAGCCTGCTGCTTCAAGGACCACTTTTTTTTTGCCAAACTTGTATATTTTGCTGCAATTTCCCCCTTGAATGCACTCAGGATCATCTTCTTGCCAAATGACACTGTGGCTCTTGGGAAATAAGCTGCACTAATGGTGACAGCACTAATTACCTGGGACCTCTCATGCAGCCATGTGAAGGCTTAAAAAGGGATGAAAATTCCTTCTGGGGAATTTGCTGTACATCATTCCCTTCTGCCTCCCTCCAAAGCCTATTCCTAACGAGTTTAACTATTAAAAAATAAAGAATATGTTATGAAATATTATCTATTCATCCTTCCTATTCCAGTGGTTCAGCTGAACTTCCCTTGGGAAGCCAAGGGTGTTCAGTGCCACTTGGTTTTCCTTCCTTTTTCCCTTCTTCCCTCTCCATGAGCAGCTGCTGTGGCCCTGCCCCTCCTGGGCTGCTCCCTGGGGTGTCAGTTCTGCCCATCAAACCATGCTTGGATTATAAAGGAATTACAGATTTGCATAAATGAAGAGTCATATCTCGTAAATATCAGGGGTTTATGGGTTTTGTGCTCATATTTTTCGTTTTGGAAACTTCCCTGTGCTTGCTGTGGTGTAAACTGCTGGTGTTCTTTGCCTAAAAGATGAACAGTTTGGACAAGGGATGGAGGGACAGGAAAAGGGGGAATGGCTTCACATGGAAAGAAAGTAGGTTTGGATTGGATATCAGGAAGGAATTCCCGGCTGTGAGTGTGGGGAGGCCCTGGAATAGAATTCCCAGAGAAGCTGTGGCTGCCCCTGGATCCCTGGAAGTGTCCAAGGCCAGGTTGGAGCAGCCTGGGACAGTGGGAGGTGTCCCTGCCCGTGGCAGGGTGGCACTGGATGGGATTTAAGATCCCTCCCATCCCAAACCAGCCTGGCATTCCCTGATCCTCCTTCGATAATCTATATGGATGTAAAACCAGGCACGAGATTATTGACTGGAAAGCTAAGCAGGTGATTAGGAATTTTTATTCGTAAGAGATCAGGGAATTATTATGATCTGCCACACAGAGGCCCTGTGACTGTATCCAGCATAACTGGTGGAAGGAATTGCTTTAATGTCCCATTTTAAAAATAAATAAACCCTCAAGGCTGAAGTTTTGTTCTGTGTTTCTTGCTCACACTTCAATTCAAAACATGCACATAGGTCACTGAAATCTTCTCATGTGCTTTGCAAAACCACTTGGGGCTTGGTATTTTATGGTATTTTGTTGTTTTTCGACATGAAACTCGTTGAAAGGCTTCTGGACCCTTGTTATTTTTATAATGCTTTGAGGGAGAAAATCTGAGGTGAAACGTGGAGGCTGAGAGGAAAAAAACCGTTTCCTTGTTTGTACTTACAATAAAAGACTCTCCAAAAGTTTTTCTAATTCCACAAAAGGGGAGGCCCTGAGCAGAGGGGATGCTGTGCTGAGGCTGGAGAACATCTGGATCCTGGATTTCCATATCCTGGTGAATAAAGCACGGAGAAACTCAAAATCCTGGAGTCAAAATTGTCACGGCACTGGCAAAATAAAAACTTGGTGAGGTAATTCAGACACGAAGGGAAACAACAGAACAGGGGTGAAAACATTCGAGCAAGAAGATGTCAATAAAGTAACAGAATCCCAGAATAATTAAGGTTGGAAAAGCCCTCCAGGATCATTGAGACCAAGCTCTGCCCCATCCCCACCTTGTCCCCAGCCCAGAGCTCTGAGTGCCACCTCCAGAAATTCCTTGGACACCTCCAGGGACGGGCACTCCAACCCTCCCTGGGCAGCCCCTGCCAATCCTGACCACCTTTCCGCGGGGAAATTCCTGCTGATGTCCAACCGGAGCCTCCTGTCTTATCCTGTCCCTGTTCCCTGACTCCCACCTGGTTCCCTGCTCCCATCAGGGAATTCTGCAGAGCCACATCAGCCTGAGGAGGCCTCTGTAAAGAGAGACAGAAAAACTGGAACTGAAGTTTACACAAAGGATTACCAGTATGAACAACAACGTAACACACGTCAAAGAACTCTGAAAGGAGGAATTACCTGTCTTCTGTCTTCCTTAAGAGGATTAAACTCGAGGAAGATTTAGTTTAGGTATTATGGGCGGGCAAAAAAACCCTTTAAAAATAAATAAATACGCACTAGTGGAGGCTTTGGAAGGGATATTTTTTTTCTGGTTTGCTGAACAGCAGTGGCACACCGTGAAGGGGAAGTGAAAGAAAACTCTGTCAAACGTTTGTCTCAAGCTATTCTAAAAAAAAGGATTTTCTAGTGGCAGCTTTTGACAGCTTTTGCTTATGCTGTGAAAGTCTGGGATACAAAACCTTCAGCGGCTTCCTAACCTCAGACACGAGCTGTATTTAGTTAGATTTCCCAAACTGTCACATTAGAATCAGGAAATATTTTAAAAATAGAATTTATCAATTAAGAGAGGGTTATTTTAATAAGGAGCGAAATTGGCTGATGCTGCTTTGAAGAAATGGATCGTGAATTACAGAAAGTCAATAAATAAATTAAAGCCAATCAGCGGGTTTGCTCATGGGAGAAGTGTTTACACCACCCAAAAGATAGTTTCAGTCTGGTTCCTTGAGAAGAGCTTGCAGCAGGGAAACAAAAATATTTGTCTTCGTACGTCACGAAGCAGAGATAGTGGGTTTGCATTTCCTTTAAAATAATAATGCTGAGAAGAAAAACCATTGTATAAAACCCTCAGTTGGGCCTAGCTGGGACTTTCCAGTCTCTGGTTCACTGGTTCTAAATTTTTTCTGCCTTTCACAAAAGGATGAGCACAATCAAAATTAAAAGTCCATCTTTTCTAGCAGGGCTCAATCCTTGCTTGAACTTCCTTGAAATAATTTTTGGATGTTGTTTTTTAATTGCAAGTTCCTGTTAAATACGCTTTACATCTGTCAACTCTTCAAACGCTGAAGTGCAAAAGGGTCAAAAATGTGATTTAGTCCATTACTTGTGGAGTAAAAGGTGATTTATATCAACTGCTCTTAAATTAGAGCCAGCAGATAATGGATATGTGAATTATAGCACAACCGGGTCTTGAGATATTTGAATTAATTAACCTCATTAGGAGGCGCCGGGCCAGGCTGGATGAGCCTTGGACAACCTGGTCTAGTGGAGAGTGGCAAGGGTGGAATGAGACGGGATTTAACTCTTCCAAGGTTCTCCCTACCGTGTCTGTAGGAATTTCAGTTTCCTGCTCCCTCGTTATCCTTCCTGCTCCTGGTCAACATCGGTGTCTTTACGCCAAGGAGGAGATTCTGATCGAACGTGGGGAGCAGAGCCTGATTTCCCCCCCGGCTGCCCCCTCCTGTCAGGGAGCTGTGCAGAGCCACAAGGTCCCCTGAGCCTCCTTTTCTCCAGGCTGAGCCCCTTCCCAGCTCCCTCAGCCGCTCCTGGGGCTCCAGCCCCTTCCCAGCTCCTTTCTCCCTATCCCGTGTGAGGGTCCCGGTGCTTCAGCCCCTTTCCCAGCTCCTTTCTCCCTATCCCGTGTGAGGGTCCCGGTGCTTCAGCCCCTTTCCCAGCTCCCTCAGCCTCTCCTTGGGCTCCAGCCCCTTTCCCAGCTCCTTTCCCGCTATCCCATGTGAGGGTCCCGGTGCTCCAAACCCTTCCCAGCTCCTTTCCCGCTATCCCGTCTGAGGGTCCCGCTGCTTCAGCCCCTTTCCCAGCTCCC
>VZTG01002803.1:0-53072 GCA_013397845.1 Melanocharis versteri | reverse complement strand
CCGGGCTGAGGGGAGCCGGGCTGAGGGGTCGGAGCTGAGGGGATCCGGGCTGAGGGGAGCCGGGCTGAGGGGTGGGAGCTGAGGGGAGCCGGGTGAGGGAAGCGCCCGTCCGGGGCTCGCCATCGGAGCAACACCGTGGCAGCCTCACTTCAGCCGCCGGCCGGGACACCGACAGCAAAGAGAAGCAGGTTGGTGAATTTACTTTTTGTCCCCGCTTTTTTTTTTTTTTTTTTTTTTTTCTCTAATTTCCTGGACCATCCCATCCCCCTGAGCACAGCCCGCAGCCGGTTCCACATCCCTCTCGCAGTTCCGAGCGATTTTAGTGTACCCCAATCAGCCTTTTCCCTCCTTATATTCCCTGAGATTCAGTGTCAGAAGCAAAAGAAACATAAATCTCAGTGAGTGTGGGCTGTGAGTCCCTGATGCCGAGGGAGCTGTGATGGAAGAGCACTTCGGAAAGTTAATGAGTGGCACAACATTTATAAATAGAGTTTATAATGAACACACTGAGAGCCCTTAACTTCCAAGTGTGGCTGTAACGTGGAAATAACCTTTAAGTGCCAAGGAGTCCCAGGAGCTCTGCACGTAAGGAAGGACAGATCCACAGCGTGAATGAGGAGTGGTTTCACCACAAACAAGAGAAATTCCACGATCTGGAGAAACTCTGAAGAGTTCGGGACAGTTTTGCTGTCGAGTCTCGGGGGAGAGGCTCCACCAGCAGGTTTAGAGCTGGATTTGGAGCTGTGTTTCTGCCCCAATTTGGGTTGCCTTTATTAAAGATTTATTATTAGCAAAATTGTTCAGTGTGGGTCATACTCATTTCTGTTTTGTGTGTACCACTTACTCAGAGCTCTTTATTAAGAGTTTGTTGATTGTTGATGTACTCAATGGCAGATGGAATTCCATGCTCAGAACAACAGGACTGGAAAAGCCCTTGGCACCCTTAAAGAGCAGGTCAGAAGATGCTGTGCATAGACATTATTACTAAAATATTTTTGTGCTTTCTAGAGATTTTTAATATTTAACACCAGCTGTGGTGCAGTGCTTGCAAAAGTCAGGGATGGTTTTTATGGTTTTCCATGCCCAGTGCAGGTGTTTGTGGCCCTGCTCATTTCAGGTTGTGCTGAGCATGTTTCCCATGCTGATAAGCCAGGGGTTTATATGATTTCTCACCTCTCCTGTAAATAAAAATGATCTTATTTCATTGCCCGTCATATCTGCTGTGTTTTGGTTTTAATCCCAACTCTACTTGCTGAGCTGTTCTGCGATTCCGTGGTTAATATGGAGAGGAATTTAGTATTTACATAAGAAATCTGAAAATTTCTTGTACACAGCAGCAGCAATCTCAGTGGTTCCAGAATAATTTAAGAAATATTTGTTAAAAAGGACCCCAGTTCCTTCCTTTTGTGTGGACACTTCCCCAGCTGCAAATAAACCAATTTGTCCTGGCTGTGTTAATTTATTCTCTCCAGGATAGATCTTACAAGTTTTAATAATTCTCTTTATTTAACTTCCTGTTCCCTGTAAATGCTCCAGTAAAAATTGTATTCTTTCTTACACTGGAGTAAGGAATTCTGGCAAGTTCACTGTTCTCTCTGGAAAAGATTTTGGGGAATCCTGTCTGCTCCAGCAGTGCATTCATCCTGCCCTAGATTTATCTGTAGATTTCTCTTTTTACCCAGTTCTGCAAAATTTGCACAAGGAAGGCTGGGCTTGGAACAGAAAAGGGGCTGATTCTGGGCCCGTGCAGCTCACAGGGCTTTTTGGTCATGTACAGCACTGGGATTGCTCAGGAATGTTGTTGGAGCCAGGACTGGAAAAGCACCTCTGTAAAAACCAGCCTAGGTCGATGTGACAGAGCAGATTCCAAGCTGAGCTGAAATGTGGTTTTGCCTTCTGCTCCAAATATTGAATTAGTGCTGACATCAGAACCTCTGATTGCTCTTTATGGTCATTTTTATGGGAAAATCCCAAAATCACTAAGGTTGGAAAAGCCCTCCAAGACCATCAAGTCCAACCTTGTCCCCAGCGCAGAGCACTGAGTGCCACATCCAGGGATTCCTTGGACACCTCCAGGGATGGGCACTCCAAACCTCCCTGGGCAGCCCCTTCCCTTCCTGACCACCCTTTCCAGGAAGAAATTCCCCCTCAATTTTTTTCACTTCCATCAGGAAATTAAAAAGCCTTTTTCTTCACTAAACTACATATAATTATAATTTTCTTTCCGTTCTGGGGCTCTGTGGTTGTTTTCTTGTCAGTGTAAATAGTTATTTCATGGGGAAAACTCTGACACCCAGGACCTGTGGATAACTTCAGAAGTTTTGGAAATGGATGTCCAGTTTTCTTGGGAGTGATCTCTGCCAGTTTCCTGCTGGGAAAGAGTTGAAGTATGAACAAGGGATTTTTGTTGCACCTGTAAAAGAGGAACATGGGCTGTTTCTCATTAAATAATTCATAGTGTGAATAATGTACATTTATGTCAAATAAACTATTTTTAAAAAGTTGGGGTTTTTTGTTTGGTTTGTTTTTTTTTTTTTTACTTCTGTCAGAAATTAGGGAAAATCTAAATAATTTCAGTTATAAGTTCTTGGAAATAATTCCTGCCTGTATCTTTGGGAAATGACCTGATAGCTCCATAATTCCTCTGGCCCTCCTGGCTTTCCTATTGGGAATAAACTGATGGAAGAGGAACAGGTAGGGTGGGCACCTACCAGCTGTGCTGAGAGCCAAACTGTCCCCTGAAATAGGGGCTAGGAAAATCCCAGATTCCCTCTTTAATTGCTGAAAATGGAGCTTAAAAAGCACCTGGTGGATGGAGAGAAAAGTGGATGGGATTGACTCATCCTGCAGAGCACAGTGCTGGAGAAATTCAGCTCCATCCATTTGTGGGAGAGCAGGCAGGGAGACAAGGATCTGGGAATTGTGGCTTCCCTGGGCAGCTGGTTGCTGCTTCAGGTAGATGTTGAATATATAAATAAATACATTTTACAGGACATGCAACCCCAAACTGCAAGGCCAGTGCATTACATAACCTTGGCACTGCCTCTTTTGGCTCCAGGGATGTTCTCAAGGAAAGTGTCCTCAGAAATATTTAAGGAATGGAACACTTTGGAGGGATTCCCTAGCTCGAATTTCTCGCCCTGGCATTTGCTGTCTGACTTGAGCTGTGGATTTTACTCAGCACTCAGTTCTTGACTACAACAGCAGCCAAACTCTGCTCTGTGGAGCTTTAAGTATAAAAATATATTGAGATTTTAGCAGAATTTATGTAACGCTTGGATGAAAATAAAAGAGAACCAAGTATCTGAAATGAAAGTACAATAATGAAATGTTGCTGTAAAGTTTAGTGAAGTCTTCACTGTTGAAATGGGTGAGTGCTTCTGTGTGTGCTGCACTTGGAAAAGTCTGATTTTTTTCTTCCTTTCCGGCCTGTTCTTCATTTCCTGGCGTAGAGACAAGTGTTTCTGCCCATCCCAGAGTGTTGGAATTTTACCTTTAAATTCCCTTCCATCCCAAACCATTCTGGTTTTCCATGATTCTGCTTACAAAGGTGTGAGCATCAATTAACTGAAGTGCACCAAAATGAAAAAATAGACTGATAATTACAAGCTCTCCATTAATTTTCTGTGTGTTTTTCAGGTCAGCTTTACAAAACAAGATGTGTTGGCAAATCATCCTAACCATGTTTGTGCTGATGGGTAAGTCACTGAAAAATAGCCCAAAAAACAGTTTGGGGTAACTTTTCAGATCAGGAAACATCAGTAAAAAATATGTGGTGAGTCAGGACACATCCAAATAAATGACCTAGACAGATGATGAGACAGAAATTTGTGGGGAATTTGTTTTGTTGCCCTAAAGTGTAAGGAAAAAATCCGCTTTTCATCAGAAATGCAGTTTTTTGGTGCAGCCAGGTGTGAGCTCTGCTCCTGGAGGATGCTGCCATTCCTGCTCCCGTGGGCACAGGGCTGCCAAAGGCTGCTCAGCTCACTCCAAATGCTGGATCAATAAACTGGGAAATGCCTCTGACAATATTGGCATCTGCTCTGCAGGGACAGCTGGTATTTGCCTTTCTTTTTTTATTTTTTTATTAAAATAAGGACTATTTAAAGAGTTTTGATGATGCTGCTTAGGGAGAAAGCAGACCCTGTAATCCAGTGAAGTTATTGTGAAAATTTGTGTCATCTTTACAAAATATGAATCAAAAAGATGAATAAATCTTTAGATTTAGATACCTTTTTTATACATACACACCTTTTTATCTTGCTCTATATGTACTTTTATCCACTCAGTATCAAATATTGCATTGTTGACATTCTTTTAAATACTCTGAGTGATCTAAACATATCGAGTAGCTTTAATTGGAAAACCCAGATGCGCCAGGGAGGTTTCCTGGGGTTTCAGAGCAGTTTGTCACCATCTGATGGCCCTGCTCCCCCAGCCACGCTGCTGCTCGGGGGACAGAGCTGCAACTCAGTCCTTCCTCTGGGGCATTTTAACTTCATGATGTCCATTTCTGAAGAAAGGAGCTGAGCACATTTTTGGCTTTATAAGATTTAATTAATCCCTTGAGACGATCTGTGATACGCCAGGGGGAAGTTGCTCAGAAAAAGAGATGAGCTGGGGACAGGGCTGGTTTTTGTTGGTTTTCTGTCCTGCTCCATGGCACTTGTTTGTCCTTTTTTAATCGTGGGTTATGGCCCGAGAGTGTTTGCTCCTCTGCCTCCTGCAGGAGGCCTAATGGAGCTGGGATTTACAGAGGCACAAATTCTGTCAGGTGGGGGAGGAGGGGAGAGCAGAGCCCTGCAGGAGTCTGGCAGCACAAAATCTGTGTGGAGAGAAAGCAAAACCCTCTGCATCTCCTGTTTTTAACAGCTTTTTTTTAGAGCTCTCATTTAATATTTTGGTGTGATTTAGCTTGTGCTCTGTGCTATTAATCAAACAGTGCTAGAGAAATTCTGTTTTCTCTTATTTTGGTTACTGTAAGGCATAGAGCATCAATTGATTTCTGTTTAATGAACTGCTTAAAATTTCTGCCCTTCCTGAGCAAAGAGCTGAATGCAAAGTGCACCAGTGCCCCTGTGCCTTGCTGGAAGCAGAGCTTTAATTTTCAAATTCACAGAGTGTTTTACAGGAAGCTGTTTCCTGCTCATCCTTCTCTAAACCATTGTGAGCCCAATTCAAGCTATGACATCAACAAATGTGCTCAGAGTGGTTTTATTTTAAGTCTGATGGGAAAAATGATCATTTTCGTGCCTCTCATTTCCCAGATGATGCCCTGGGGTTGTGCAGTTGCACCCACAGTAATATTGTCCTTTTTTATTTAAGAGTTACAGTGGGACTGTGTTTTATATTTACAACAGGATTATTTTTTTATTGAAGTAGAGCTGTTTTAAAAGAGCTGGAGGGAATCTGTTCCAGCTCTGCATGGGAAGATGAGACTCATACCCAGTTTAAGATTCACTTCAGTTTAGGATTCACTGTATTTTTGGGTGATAAAAGCCAATTTATCCCAAAGAGATGCTTCGCCTACAATCTTGGCCTTGACCTGTTTCAAGAGAACGAGAAAATGAAAGTTTAGGTGCAGTGAGGTTGGGGTGAAAGGCTGGAATCTGTCAGCTGTGACACCATTCAGAGAAGATGTTTTTAGCAATTTTGTCTTTACCTAGAGGAGCTGTTTTTATTTTTATTTTATTTTTCTTTACCTCAGGGAACAACCCCTGGAAACAGCCCGATTTTTACCTAATGAATGCATTTCTCTATAACATCAGCCACTCTCTTTTTATTATTTAATAATATAAACTTTTCCTTTTACTCCCAATACTTTTCCCTTTATACTTGCAGACTTCCTTCAGATGGCAGCTGCCCATTGCATGGTCCATCCAGTTCCTCCCAGGAATTTCACACTGCCCTGTGTGCTGCTGAATGAGACATTTCTGAGCCCTTTCTCAGCTGGGAGCTGGGCTGGTCTGAGGAGAGAACTTGGAGCATCCAAAATCAAGCCTTTAATGAATGAAGAAAATTTTCTGTGTTGCATTTGGAGTGCCAGCAACATCGATTGTTCTTTGTACAGAGCAAGCATGCAGGCAAGGAAGTTTATTCCTTCAGAAATAAATCTCTCTGCTCCTCAGCAAATAGGTGGGTTTAGCACTCAAGGGCACAAGAAGTTGATTCTTAAAAAAATATTTAAGATTTTTTGTTGTTTGGGAGGAGAGGGGTGGGTTGGATTAATGGGGATTCACTTTTATCCTGGGCAGGCAATGCAGTGAGGTAAAATCCTTCCTCAGTGTGGTAAAATCCTTCCTCAGGGTGGTAAATTCCTTCCTCAGAATGTAGTGGAAGATGGAGGGAATTGTACAGCACAATTTCAAAAGGGGGAAAAAAAGTTGGTTGTCTTTCCAGGGGAATTCTAAATAAAATATGGAGCACTGCAGAAGAGGACATAAACCCAGATCTTCAAAGAAGTTTAGACACTGAGAGGAATATTTGAAATATTTTTTTGTAGATACGGGCTTTAAACTCCATCAGCAGGCAGGGGAGATGGAGAGCAAATGGCATCATTTCTACATGAATTATGATGCTTTAAATAATAAATATGCAGTAAATATCTGTACATGGATTAGGATTTTTTTTCCCAAGGTTTTTTTCCCTCCTCCTGTCTCTGAGGAACATGGAGCTGGCATCCTGCTGCCAGGAACCTCATTGACCTCAGTAGATAGAATTTAATTTCACAAATCCCCAGTACAGCCACACTGAGGCTGTGCCAATTCCCAGGACACAACCACCACCATCAGCTCCATTTTTCTTCACCCTGCAGCCTTGTCCCTAAGTCCAGGTAAAAAGTATTCCTTCTTTAATCATGACAGTGCAGGAAAACCACAACTGTGAGCCTCAGAAGTGTTTAAGGTGCCCAGCTCAGATTATTTATAAATATTTTCCCACTTGTGCTGCAGCCTCACCTTCAGGAATATCTGTTCCTTGTCCTCTCTTTGTGAGTTCTCTCCGGTTGTTTTATTTTGTTTTAATGGAGTTCAGAAATGTGTAATCCCTTTCTTTTGTCCAGATTGGAGCTGGAATGTGGAATGTTGGATTCGAGGCAAGCTGGACCTGTTGGTTTGTAACCTGCAGCTTTTGAGGCTGGACCTGAGAGCTGACCTGAAGGTGAATCTTTTATACTCTGGGTAAGTACAGGCCCTGTTCAATTTGTCTGGAAATCTGAAAGCATTTCCTAAAACATCCACATTCCAGCTTCCAGCATGGTAAGAGCTTTACCTTTGCAGATTTTACTTTGTTCTGTCTAGAAGTAATCCTGGATAATATGGAAAATTTGTGGCTTTTTGATCGAAAAATGGTTGGAATGGAGATTCCCCTTTCTCTGTCCTTCCCATGTTTCTTAAAAAGTTTTAGTGAAATCAGCACTGACTTCTTAAAGTATCTTTGCTGTTAGAATTCCTTAATTTTAAAGTCTTGGTTCTGTTTTTTATTTGTTTTTGGCCATAATATTGTCTCTCTTGAAGTAACTGTGGTACTTAGCATGTGATACAATGCAATTGCTGCTCTCCCCTCATTGTCACTGCGGTGAATGTTCCCTGGAATGCTGAGAGATGGAATCATCCTGGCTGTGGGGTGGGCAGCTCTTGTGTGCATGACTTGGTCATAGAAAGATCTGTTTGATTCCACGAAAACACACAGTTTTTTCCTGGATTATTGATGGATTTGAAGGATTGGTATAAACACCCAGACTTCATCTCCTTGGCAAACAGGATAAACTGAAACAGTTGAATTAGCTGAATTTATAGGGGAGGACTTCCTAAACAGCCAGATCTCATTAGGCACAAATCATCACCAGAGTAGAAACCAAGTGTATTATCTAGGAATAGATAGGGTTGTTTAGCTGACACAATATTTTAATCCCATTTTGGTGGAGTGGGTTCCCATTTCCAGTGTTCCTCATGACTCTTGATTCCTGAAATACCATTCCATGGGTGTTTGTGGGGGAAGCAGCTCTGCCTTTGCTCTGCTCCATCCAGGCTCAGCTGCACAGCAAAAGCTTTGCCAGTGATCCCAGTGCAGTAATCTCTACATTGAATTTGTTGGGATGCCAGCAGATTGGAGCCCCAGCTGGGATGAAGAGGTTCCTTGTGTTAGGAAGGGAATTCAGTGATTGCCATGCAATTTAGGAGAGCAGGCCCTGTGGACTCACCAGAGTCCTTTGGCATTTCTCTCTTTGCTGCAAAGATGACATCTAAAACAATCCCTGACACTGGAGAACTCGTTTCCCTCCCCACACTCCATATTAATATTTTCCTTTTAGGGTCCCTGTGTTCTGGTGGAGCAGCAAGCACAAGCATTTCAGCCTTTGGGAAGGTGACAGCTTTCCCTGTTGGCTCTTTGATACCTTAGCATTTTATTCCTGAGCCAAAATACCTTGAAAACATTCCCAGTTTTAAAAATATGCATTCCTGGCATGTGTTTCTCCCTGGGAGTCTGGAGATCCAGCCAGGGTTCTCACATACAGGGCAATGCACAAAAATAATGACACAGAGGAATCTACAACAGAAAACCTTGGGTCTCTCACAGCTTTTATTTTTTTCAGCATCAGAGAATTATCCTCTTATTTACCACATCCACAGTTTTCCTGCTTGGAAGTACCAGGAATGGGAATGTTTTGTTCTGCCCATGGCAGTGCTGTGGGAGAGGCTCAAGTGAGGGAGATGATGGGGCTTTGGGAGAGAAAAGATTATTCCAAAGCTTCATTAGACAAGTTGGGTTAATTGTCTACCAAGCATCTCTGCAGCTGCCTGATCCCAGGAATTCTGCAAAGCCCAGGGTCAATGCCATGAGCTGGAATCTTCAGCCTCAGGGATCCCCTTGGTGAGTGCTCCCAGTTTAATTCTGAGCACTGATTATCATTTGCCCTTTGAGCATTGAGTGAGGCTGCGCTTGTATTTTGACTTATTTGAAGTACCTGGGGGGCTCTCCTCCAGTTCTGGGACTAAATTCCCATGTTTTTTAAGGATAAATCCTGCAATTTGCCTCAAGTGCATCAGTTGTACATTGAGCCTCTCCAGCCAGAGAAAATCAACCTCTCATTAGAGATTGATGAGCTCAGCAGCCCTCAGATCTGCTGCAGTTTCATGGGGCAGCTTCTTCAAATCAGGATTTTTCTAGAGTTACCATTGATCAAAAACATTGGAAAATATTTATGGAAAATCCTGGAACCCCCAGAGAGCTTTGCTCCATCCATTCCCAATAGAGGCAGTGCTTGGAAAGGATAATGAAATAATCACAGCAGAGTTACAGTGGTGACCCTGTTGCAGAACTTCCTGGTTGGGATGGACCTTTCCTGAGAATTCAGGTAATTCTTTCCTGAAAATTCAGGTAATTCTTCCTAAAAGAAGTTTTACTTTTTCTTTTCAATTGCAAGAACAGGATTGAAATTCAGCCAGGACGTTTTGCAGCATCTAAGTTAAAATCTTCAAGTTCCCCATGGGGCCACAAATGAATTTAGCAGGAGGAGCATCACCTTCAGAAGAGGGATGAATATAAATATGAAACATTTAGAACTTCCTAAATGTTTTTTTCCGAGCTTTTCCAAGGTGTTGGCTAAAAGAACTCTCTGTGACAGGGTTTGGAGTTGAGGAACCACTGACGTCTCCCCAGCTTGTGAGGGTTAATAAGTCAGAAGAGGAGCTCTTTAGCATTTTTCTCCCTTTACACTGCTATTTTTTTGGTGCAAACAAGTTCATTTGGATGGTTAAAAATTGAAATAATCATCAGGAATGGTGAGGGGCTGGTGTGGTGGTAGCCACTTTCCAGTTAGATCAGATCAAAGATGTGGTTTGAAGAAAAAAGTACCTTTTTTATGGATTGATTGTGGCTTTTGGAAACCAGTAAAATCTGTGAGCAACAGGAGAAGCAGGGAAGCTTCAAAGAAAATTCTGCGAAGTCTTTGAAAGGAAATTCAGGAGAAAACAGTGGAGCCACATCTAGAAAAACAAAATTATTCCAAGTAATTTCAGAGCTCTGTGTCTGCCAGATACCATCAGCATAATTCCTGTGTCCTTGAGTCTGCGAGTGCTGGTGAGAATTATTTCAGGAATGTCAGGATTGACTGTCTGGAGCATTAATAAATGTAAACCATCCCTTGCTATGGACCTGCTTGGGGTTGTTCCTGCAGAGCACAGGCCTGGGAGGGCAGTGCTGCTGAAATTCCATGTTTTTCCAGCCTCAGAGTATCCCAACCCCGAGGGGGATGCACAGACATTGATGAGGGATGAGGGGAGTGGGGTGGGATGATCCAGGAGTGGTTTCCCTGCAGCCCCAGCCTGAGCTCTTCCCCCCCTCCATAATTCTGCTCAGTTTTTGACCCTTCCCTCTGGAAGCAGGGCAGGATATGGAAATGGGATTGGTGAATCATGCCCAGTCCCTGTGCTCTGCTCTCAGATAAATGGACCTGATAACAAATGGACTAAACCCAAAAAATGAAGCAGCAAATCTCGTCCTTCTCTCTCCTCCAATGCAGAATTCTCTGCCCTCCCTGAATCCAAGCGTTCCAGTGACTCATGCCAGCAATAAAACCACTTGAAAAACGTACAGAAAGGCTCTTATTCCATGAATTTCCATTTCTTTCTCTGAATTAGTAAAACAAAACTCTTACTGGACAGAAGTAATTCCAAAATCGCTTCAGAACAATTCAAAACAGGAGGTTTTTTTTTTTGGGTAAGGATGAAAAGTCAAAAAGAGGTAAGAATCCGAGGTGATTGAACTGTCAGGGTTTGTCTTGGCTTTGCTGCTGGGAGAAATTTGGCCACAAATTATTTGCACTATTAAATTCCCAACCTTAAGGAGGCCTTTGTCACTGGATACTTGCAGAATTCCATAAATGTGGATCTCTGGAAGAGCTTGAAGAGTAGAGATGGGAATGAAGAATTCTTTGGGAATGCTGGTTCCAAAGATTTCGATGGGATGTTGGAAGGAATTGTTCCCTGGGGGGTGGAGAGGCCCTGGAATGGATTTCCCAAAGAAGCTGTGGCTGCCCCTGGATCCCAGGAAATGTCCAAGGATGGAGCTTGGAGCAATCTGGGATAGTGGAAAATGTCCCTGTCCATGGCAGCGGGTGGAATGGGATGGGATTTAAGGTCCCTCCCCATCCAAACCATTCCATGATTATAAAATTCCCTGTAATGCTCAACTGTAGCAGGAGCTGGAAGGAACATTCAGTTGTTTTGGTATTGTTTCATTGCCTGACAAATGGGAATTAGAAATTCATCTCTTTTGAGATGGCAGGAAGCTGCCAGGGCAAGGTAAACCAGCATTGTGTGCCTAGAAAAGATCTGAGAATACTTTAATGGAATTGTGTTCATTACTTGGAAACCATTTTAAAAGGGACAAGCAGCGAAGTTAAAGTGATTGGTTACAATTACTATTTTTATATTAATTAATTTTATTTTTTGATCAATAAACCATACCCAGATGGACAAACCTATTGAGATATAGGAAAAAAATTCTGAATTGTTTTGCTTCCTGGTTTGTTTCCCCCCCCCCCGCAGATCAGAGCTGTCGCTGGGAGCTGCATCCACGAGCTCCCTGCAGGGGACAGCGAGGGTGGCTCCGTGTGACTGCGGGGACCGGGCCACCTGTGAGTGCCTGGTGGCCTCCCCGAGCCTCAGCCACACCTACCTGCTGTGGCTGGAGGTGGTGGCAGGCGGCACAGCCCTGGGCTCACCGCTGATGGCCCTGCAGCCCTCGGACGTCGGTAAGCTCGGCTTAACCCTGTGTGCACGGGCAGCAGCAGCGGGGTGGCTCTGCAGGGAAACGGGGCACAGACAGCGCAGGAAAAGCTCCCTAATCCCTGTCTGGGCTCCGCTGCAAACCACACTGAGCAGAGCCCAGCACTCAGTAAATGGGTTACTTCTCATTTTTTCCTTTCTAGTCAGGACCTCTCCGTGCCCCGCACTGGGCCAGTGGTGGAGCTTAGCTGGCCGTGTTGCTGAGGAGTTAAATTAAATTTGAAAAGCTGTTCCCAGAGTTGCTTAGCAAAGAATCCCACCCATTTTCCCAAGCAGCTCTCTGATCCTGATGTTTTCTTCCTCACCCATGCAACCCCAGTGTTTTCCAAGCTGGAACAAACACTGTGTGTTTGATCAAGCTAAAACTCTCCTGATGTGATGAATTTGATATTTGTTGCTATCCAACATGCCCAGTTATTGCAGATTTGGGCAGATTTCATAAAGGCAGGAGCCATCAGCTTCAGGGGAAAAAATTAAAGTTTTATGAACATCTTATTAACTTAAAAACTCAGGAATTTCATAAAATTCCTCCTAACTGATGTGCTCTGCAGACAGAACCGGTTAAAATCTCTGGGTGGGCTTGTTTGGAAGATGAGGTGGCATTTTTCATCCTGCTGGTTTGAAATGATGCTGCAGGAAGAAATTAAAAATTCAGGCTGGAGTCTGCCAGTATTTAAAAATGACACAATGGGTTAGCTCTGCTTAGTGAAGTATGTTTTAAAAATGCACAATATTAATATATGTTCTGCCAAGATTTGGCTCAATTAAAACTGTTTGGAATGTAAAACCCTGAATGCTTGTGTCACATGGATTTTATTTGCTTGGAGTGGAGCAGGTGGCATCACAACCATCATTATCTGTGGGATCTGATTCAGGGAAATGTGATGGGAAAGCCACTGACTTTTGTTTGCCTCCTCCCCAATCTCTCCCTGCTGGCCTTCATGAAGTTAATTGCTTTGAGATGGTCTAGGGGTAGAAATTAAATAAAATCTGACTTAGTGTGGTGGATTTATACTGAAAATATTAAGAGATTTTTGGTATAACTGAGTGACGTTCCATTAATTCACTTAAATGGGACACTTGGAGAGCTGGACACCAGTGCAGATGGAATTTCAAGGGAACATTTGCCCAGTGCCCAAGATTTTTGGGAACGTTTTCCCTTCAGCTTTTGCACCTGCTGCAAAATTCCTGCAGTGGTTTGGAGCAGGATTTCACTTTTCCATGGGAAAACCTTGGCTGTGAATGAGGACAAGGCCAGCCAAGGTGTCAGTACCAGGTAAAAGCAGGGCCTTGAACCCTTGTCATTGTCCCAGGAATGGAATCCTAAGGATTGCCCATCCAGAGTTCCCTTCATCCTCATGGGAATATCCAAACTCTCCATTTTCACTTTGCCCTCACATAACTCTCCTGGACACCTCCTTTCACATCCGTAATCCCTGAGGAAGGATGGGAATATTTAGGAAATCCCTGTGTACGCTCTGAGGACATTTTAAGGAGCAGATTGATTTTCCCAGCATTTCCATCCCTCTCTTCCTGATTCCCTCTTTCCAGCAAGACAGGTAAATCAGGGCTTGGCTGCTGGGAAGAGTTGAGGCCTAAGGGAAGAAATCCCTGCAGATCTGAGGGAACTGGGAGCTCAAGCAGCATTTCTTGGTGGCTGTAACAGCACCAGGGTGACTTTTCCAGGGATATTACACAACACTGCCGTGCAGCAGAGCAGCTCTGGAAAACTGAGTTTGAGAGAATGAGTTTAAGGCCTGAGTTGTGGCTCAGTAAAACCCAGCAGGCCCGGGCAGTGAGGCTGGGGTTAATTGTTGATGAATTTGTGTGCAGTGAAGCCTGAAGCCCCCGTGAGGCTGCACCTGGAGCTGGCTGAGGGCGGCCAGGTGAAGCTCTGCTGGTCCAGCCCTGCGCTGCTGCCCTTCCCTCTGCAGCACCAAGTGAGGATCTCTGCTCCTGCAGGACACGGGCAGAGCCAGGTGAGGCAGCTCCTGGCTTCCCAGGGTGGGGAATCCCAAATCCCAGCGTTCCCAAATCCCAGCATCCCCACCACCCTCCTTGGCCTTGGGTTGGGAGCGTGGCTGCTCTGGTGGAGCTGGGCTTAGCACGCTGCCTTTTCCTGGAAAAGCTGGGCTTAGCACGCTGCTTTTTCCTGGAAAAGCTGGATTTTGCATCTGCCAACACTGAGAGAAGCCCCGTCTCCTGCTGGGTCTCACAAACAAACTCCTATTTTTCTCCTTGGGTGAAATCCTGGATTCTGTGAAGCCTAAACCCATTTTCTTTCAGCCTTCTGTATGTTCTAGAACGCATCTATGTTTAATATTTATGAGTTTTAGTATAAATAGGGTTTTTTTCTGTTCCTACCAAGCAAGTGGCTCTGGAATAACAAGCAGCTGTTAATTAGCAACCCATAATGAAACAACTCATTTTCCACAGAGTTATACAATTTCCACCACTCTCAAATTGACAGCAAATTTAAAGAAGAAGGATTTTTTTACCCAACTTGCTACCTAAAAACATAGAAAACCCTTGTGTAGAATATGAGGATGTTATCTCCTGTCTCTTAAGGAGCAACCTGATTTACTCAGCACTCCCAAAATCTGAGTTTAAAGAGAAGGCCTAAAAGGGAATTCAGGGAATTCTGACTCCATGCTACTTATTTAGGCTCCCTCTGTCTCTTTTCCCATTTCATTTTACAACAATAATGGATTTTGATGATCCAACAGATGCTTGAGGTTGCTCAGGAAAGCTCAGTGGCCATAGACAATGCCCTGCTCGACTCTCCATCCTCAGTGCAAGTGAGGAGCAGGAATCTCCATGGTCCAGGCTTCTGGAGTGACTGGAGCTCACCCTACAACCTCTCTTTGGGAGGTAGGACACCTGCAGGATTTTGGGATAAAGCTGATTTTCCAGTCTGTTCTGTGGATTGGGTATTGGAGAACGTGAGTTGGGATGAAAAATCCTGTGGAAGTTTTCCTGGCTGGCTTTGCCTGAGGCTCAGCTCTTTCCCTGTGCCAGGCTGGATTCAGGAATTCTGGAGAACACACCTCTGTGGCTGTCACTCCCTCACCAGCACCTGTTCAGAGCCACAAAAAGCTCTTTTTCTCAGAGCTTTTTCATTTCTAATTCCAGTTGGCAGCACTGAATCTCTCCTCAATTCAAGATTTTTCTCCTGATGCTTTCACTCACTTCTGGTTTTGGTTTTGTAGCTGAACTAAAGGCCCAGAGCAAAATGAAATGTACTTTTTATATAGTCCAGCTCGGTTTGTAATGCTGAGCCCTGTGCAAAACTGATTTTCTGATCATTTCGTTGTATTTTTCCATGCTCTGCTCAGAGTTACCTGGGAATATTTTGGTCTGTGCTGCCTCAGGAATTCTCTGAACTCTGCTTTTCCTGGGCCTTTACATGGGCACCTGCACCGAGGAAAGAACTAAACCTTGGAAAAAGAGCTTTTTTCCTAATAAAACCTTCAACAACAGATCCTAAATCTGCTTTACTGGCTGAGAAAGGGAAATTTGGGGGAAACCCTAAAAATCTCTGCCTGGTTCCTCAGTGAGGGAAGCAAACCTGACCTTTCAAGGATTTTCATGCTGGTTTTGGGTTGATCTTTGCAAACGGCTCCATTCCAGCTCCACCTGTATCTTCCCTGAATCCCTGAGTGATGGGGGCTGAGCTTACACTTCTTCAAATCCTTGGAAAATTCAGGGCCTTTAAGCCTGTGTTGGACCATTGCTACAATCTGGTGTTAATTGCAGTGTAAAAGCAGTTTTTGAGACTTTAATCTCCTGCAGACTTCGGGAGGAGGAGGAACAGCAACTCCTGGAAAGATGGATTGATTTTATTTTGTTCCCCTTGTGCTGCTGTGTGCTGCTTGCACTGCACCCTCCAGGGATTTTCTGCTCCTTTAATTCAGATTTGCCTGGGGATATTAAAGATTATTTGAATCAGAATTTAGGAACTTCAGGTGTGGAGTGAGACAGTCCAAGGCTCATTTCTGCTCTCGTTCACAGTGATTAAGAAGTAGGGAAGTTAGAAATACAACTGGATGATGATGATAATAATAATACTAATACTAGTACTAATAATAATTTTCTATTGACAAATGTTTTTATGTTTTTCTGGTTCAGTTTCTAATCTCAATGGATTTTTCCCCCTCTTTTTCCCTTTGTGTAGCCTGGGGATATTAAAGATTATTTGAATCAGAATTGAGAAACCTCAGGTATGGAGGGAGACAGTCCAAGGCTCATTCCTGCACCTGTAGTTCAGAGGAATTAAGAAGTAGGGAAGTTAGAGTTACAACGACAACAACAAGAACATAATATATAAGAATATATAAGAATATATAAGAATAAATAATAATATATAAGAATATATAAGAATATATAAGAATAATTATAATGGTAATGATAATTTATTGACAAATACTTTTATGTTTTTTGGCTCAATTTCAAATCTCAAAGGATTTTTCCCCCTTTTTTACCCCTTTTCATGCAGCTCAAGTCCTGTACTTCCCTCCCAAAACCCTGACCAGTGCTGGCTCCAACATTTCATTCCTGTGCATCTATAGAAACAAAACGCAGCCTGTAGAGGCCCGGGAGGTGGTTTGGTGGCTGAATTTAGCAGAGGAAATCCCAGCCAGCCAATATTCCCTGGTGACCAATCGTGTAAGCAAAGTTACTCTTTTCAACTTGAAAGCAACCCAACCTAGAGGAAGTTTCTTCTATAACGCTTTGTACTGTTGTCACCAAAGTAGGGAATGTCACCATAGATACGCTGAATTCTATGTAGTAGGTAAGATTCCAGAGGATTTTCCATTCTCCTTTTGGGGCATTTTCCTAGTAAGGACGGAATATTTCAATTTAAACGCCATTTATTGCCTTTGTTTTTTGTTTTTTGGGGTTTTTTTTTTGTAGCAACTATTGTGTCTTATTAATTAAGCTTTTCATGTCTTTTAATTAGACATGGATTTTAATATCTCCTGTGAGACTGATGGATATTTAACTAAAATGACTTGCAGATGGTCTGCAAACCCAACCACCCTGCTCCTGGGGAGTTTCCAGTTAAGATATTACAGGTATGGATGGATTTTAATTCTCTTTTTAGGTTTGGAAAGCATTCCTCAAAATACTATTGCATCAAAGAATTCTGGATAAATGTAATTATAAAATTAACAGATTTTTTATTCTGTGTACAGGAAGGGAACCAGAGATATCTGAGTATGTAACAGATCTTATTTCAAGGTTTTTCAGCGTTTTTCAAACTGTTTGGAAGCCAATTCTCTTCAAGAAGGTTTCTTGGATCAGTTAAAAAAATTAACTCAGTTGCTCCTATATACAAGTTGTAAGGAAATAAGGGAAAAGCCCATTCCCTGCGGGAATGTCTGGCCTGGGGGAGCTGTAGAATCCCTGTTCTTGGAGCCTCTCAGATCCCAACAACTCCATCTGATTTGAATTTAACTGTTCTGAATCTCAGATGGGACTTCAGACTTCTCGAAGTCTTCACTCAGTCTTGGATTTTTCTATAATTCTGTATCTTTTTTTACTGTGTATACACAGGTAAAAGTAGAGGATGAAACAAATCCATTCCAAGATGGAAATAAATCTTGCTTAGAGAACCAAACCTTAGCTCACGAAGGGAATATTGCATTGTGAAGGCAGCAGCTTGGACTGCAGCAATTCCCAGCATCCCAGAATCCCAGAATCCCAGGCTGGTTTGGGTTGGGAGGGGCCTCAAAGCTCATCCCAGTCCATCCCTGATATACTGAGCTTGAGGGTTTCCTAGAACCACTCAGACAGACACACAGACAGACAGACAGACAACCCTTCCTGAGGCAAATATCCGTAATTTCACTGCTCTGCTGGGCTGGAGATGCAGAAATTTTGGCAAACAGCTTCCATCAGCTCTGAGGGCCTAATCCTTTGGAAAGCCAGCCTGTCTTCTCTGCTGGAGTTTGGAATGATCCTGGTGCCCAGGTGAATATTTCCCAGGGTTTTGTGGAACAACTGGAATGCTGGAAAGTCCAAGTGGAGGCTTTTGGGGCAGGATTAGTGCCTGGCTGAGTGCTGAGGTAGCTTTTGTTTAATCTGCCTTCACAAATATGAATATAATGAGTGCACTGCTGGGCAGGGGGCTGGGAATAAACCCCACGCTGCTCATCCTGGCTTTTATTCCCACTTTTTCACTGCTCAGGTTTAGCTAAAAATGTAATTTGCTAGTAGGAGGTGATAATGTGGAGATTTGTTAGTGTTCCTGCAAGATCAAACAGTGACATTACCACTGCCTGCAAATCCTTCCCAGATGCTGCTGATCCTTCTTTTTGTTCTGATTTCTGGTTGTTTGTTCAGAGTGAGGCCTGAAAGAAGAAAAGGCAATAAAATTCCTGCCGCCGTTCCCTTCTGGAGCTGGAATGTGCTGTGTGTGGTGCTCTGGCTGTGGGGTTTTGTTTTGCTTGGGTTGTTACGACGTTTTCCTCTGCAGTGGGTGCTGCCAAGAGAAACAGCTCCAAAGGGATCATCCTGTGGGAGCAGGGAGTGCTGCAATCCCAACCTCCAGAGCACCAGGCCCTGCTCTAATCCCAGGCACAGGGAGAGGAGAATTCAACCCAGTGTAACTCTGGTGGTTCAGCTGAGTAACTCTCACCCTCTCTGGCCCCTCTCATCACAAGTCTGAGGAGAAATCTGGAAACTTCCCACTCCAAGAATTTCTCCAGTTCCATTGCATCCAGAATCCAGGGCTCCTCTCTTCTGTTGCCAGGTGTGGTAACTGGACACTGGATTTTAAATCTGGAGTTGATGTTTTTGTAGGATTTCCATCTCCTGGAGACCTCACTGGGTCTCTGTGGCAGCTTCTCCCTGCTTGCCAGTTGGGATTTTGGAAGTCATTCCCGACCGGAGTAAATTCTTGGCAGATTTGCCTTGCTGTGTTTATTGCCAATCCCTAAAATCCCACAATTGATGAGGGTTTGGAGCTGCCTTCTCTTGCTGTACCTGTTGCTTTTTGTCACTTGTCCTGCTTTTTCCAGAGCCAAAGCTTTGAGGAGTGACGCTGAAATGTTATTTATCCATTCAGTGCAGATCCAGGTTCAAGATCCAAAAAATCCTCAAAATCCCAGTGCCACCATTCCTTTTAATTCCCTCCAGATTTACCCTTGCAATGTGTCAACTGAATGTGGTTTTTTGGTTTTTTTTTTTTTTTCCTCTTTTAAGGAGCCAAATTTATTGCTCTGACTTTCCAAGCCCATCTCCACACTCGGAGGTGAAAGAATGCCATTTGCAGAGGAATCATTCCTACGAGTGCACATTCCAGCCCATTTTCCTTTTATCTGGATACACCATGTGGATAGAGTTCCAACACTTCCTGGGAACACTGCAATCCTCCCCAACCTGTGTCATTCCAGCAGATGTGGGTAGGTCGAGATCCATGGATCTCTCTTCCTTTGTGGCCCTGGATTTTAAATGGGGTACTGGAAGAACTTCTCCACAGGTTTTAAATAAAAACTTGAGAGTTTTGGTATTACCTTAAAAAAAATTGGATTCAATATTATCTCCATACAGGAGCAGATTTTAAATGAAATGACCACTTTAGCCTGTTATTCCCTCTACAGAAAATGCAAGTGTTATATTGAAAAATGAAGCTCGTTTTTAAGGTTTTGGTTATTTAATTTTTCAGACTAATTTGTCTTCAATTAATTAAGTTTATACTCCAGTACAGTGTATAATTTACACAGTTATATATTCATTTAAAATCATGGGGACTATCCCAGCTCTTCCATGCTGGTGCAAAGTTTTGTGACACACAGAGCACTTAAATTTGGCTAAAAACAAGAGGCAGGAGCAGTGTTTGAGCGTTTTAAAAATTCCAAAATGTGCAAATCACCTCTTCTTACCTGCTCTGTGGCAGAGCATTCGCTGGGTGTTTTTTGGACACAAATGTGAACATGGGTGAGAGCAAACAAGGCAGCTGGACCCCAGAGGTGCTACAGGAAATAAATTAGAGTTATGTAATTATGAAATAAATTCGAGTTATATAATTATAAACTACATTTATTATGTGGTGACAATGGATGGAATGATTTATCCTGGATGCAGTATGCTCTGTATTGTAGTAAACCAAAACAAACCCATTCTAGCACCATCTAAAATGAAAAATTTATTTGTTTTTTGTTGTTGTTTTCTCCTCATTCACATCTGGTTATCCAAAATAAGTTTATTCCAACCTGGCTTGATTAACAAACAAGGGCTTTGGGCGATTCCTGTTCTGGAGAAGCTGGATATGGGGGGAATTTCCAATCAATAAAATAAAAACATTTCCATTAATCACTGCACAATGTCTGTCCCCAGCCTTTACAGGAGCTGCTGCTTTCTGCAGAGGTGACCCCATTAAAATATGGAATTGCTAAGGTTGGAAAAGCTCCTGGAGACTGTGGAATCCAACCATGGCCAGGTGCCAAGGCCACCACTGACCATGTCCCCAAGTGCCACAGGGGTTTTAAATCCCTGCAGGAATGGGGACTCAGCACTGCCCTGGGCAGCTGTTCCAATGCCTGACCACCCTTTCCACGGAGAAATTTCCCCAAATATCCAACCTAAGCCTCGAAATGTATCGCCAGGCTCTGTCTTTTTCTCTTAGTCGCAGGGCAGGTACCAGGTGCCAGCACCAAAAGAATCTGTTGTGCTTTAAATGGGAATGAAATACATGGAAATCCATTCCCATGGATTCTGTGTTTCCAGTCCTGCTTTCCTTGGAATAGCAGAGGCCTTGACCCTCAGGGCAAGGGAGAGTCATCCATGATTTATTTCATGGGAAGTGTCAGTGCAGACATGACAGTAATTTTTCAATCTTTCCATTTTCCAGTGAAGCCTCTCCCCCCTTCCAACGTGGGAGCAGAGCTCACCAGGAACGTGGGGCTGCTGAACGTCAGCTGGACCAAGCCTGTGTTTGCCAGCAGGGATCTGACATTCCAGATCCGCTGGAATGCAGGGAACAGGGAACAGATCCCATGGCAGGTACTGTCTGTTCCACCTGGACTGGAGCAGGGATCATGGCACTGCTGTCCTGTAGGGTGGAGCTGGTTTTTATGGAATTTATCCACGGAGGAAATCAGTGTCTAGCAAAGGAATATTCCTCATAATCCTGTCGCTGTGAGTGGCAGTAAGGAGAGCAGATCCACACCAAGCCGTAGAAAGCAAAAGTGTGACAGACTTTATTTTGATTCTAACTTTTATACAGAGATATCTACATAATAGTGATTGGACAGTGTCATCCCACCCTTCAGGGGGATTGGGTGAAGCCTTGCAGCTCCACTTAGCAAAACATAAGATTAGAAAGAGAGTAAAAATGTCCCAATTTATCTTTGTTTTCTTACAAAGATCGTGAAAAGAAGAAAATTCTTAGGACTGCACATCCACATAATCCCACTTCCTCCTCGGATTAATTTTCAGGAATTTTGACTCCAAGAGCTGCCTAACCATCTCTTTGTTCTCACTCTGAATGTTTTCCCTTCTCTCCCAGCTTTATGAAGTCCCAAACCCCGCGGGCAGCTCAGCTGTGATAAAAGTGGAGCAGCTTTGTGTGGAATACGTGGTCCAGGTGCGGTGCAGGGAATTGGAGGGATCTGGATACTGGAGTGACTGGAGCAGAGCAGCCCAAACCCTCGTTCAGGACATCCGAGGTCTGTGTTTCCAGGGACATCCTGAGGGCTGCCATTTGCCAGATTCAAGCGTGACTTCCCAAATTGTTGTTTTGCAGCTCCCTTGCAAGGCCCGGAATTCTGGAGAATCATTTCTGAGGATCCAGCAACGAAGCATAGGAATGTTACACTCCTGTGGAAGGTGGGAGCAGCTGCATTTGGGGCTTTCCCTTTGATCCTAAAACCAGGTGGAATTGCCAGAAAGGGATTGATCAGAAAGGCAAACTCAGGCAATCACTGCTTGTGGGAATTGGGATTTGCCTTTTTCTGTGTTCCTGCCAATCGCTTGGCTCATCCTGCAGGCAAGAGGTGAATCCTGGTGGGAATTCTGGCATAAAATGGGAGATGGTTTTGCCTTCTTTGCCTTCAAAGGTTAATGCAGGACAGAGGAAAAAGTCCCTCAGTGGCCATTCCTGTTTGCACATGTGCTGCTCTGGGGTTTGAACCCTGAAAAATGTGTAAAACAGGGAATTGCTGTGGGAATCTGAGAGTTTGGCTTTCCTTGTCCTTCTCCTTCCCTTTGCTGGGAAGAGATGGAATAAGAGTCAACTCTCAGAGAGGGAGATTGGGCCTTTAAAAGGACTCCAGTCCTTGGCTAAAAGACAGGAGCCAGAATATCTTTATTGGGTCCTGTTTCCTTAAAATCGGAGCTGCCCCAAGAGCCTTTGCTTCGGGAATCAGAGCATGGGGAAGGAATTCAGGAATTAATGCCTGTTAATTAATTGCTGCAGCCCCTGATGGAGAATCACTCGTTGTGCAGCGTGAGCAGATACATCATCAAGCACCAGACCTCAGGAAACACTTCCTGGGAGGAATTTGTGGATCATGGAACCACCTGGTCCTTTCCATGGGTGGAGCCAACACACACCGTCACCATTTTAGCCATGAATTCAGTTGGAATTTCTGCAATTAATTCTAATTTAACTCTATCACAGCAGATGAGCACAGGTAAGAGCAGCAGTGAGTGGGATGTGGGAGATGCCAGGAATCCTTGTGATGTTGAGGGGGAAAGCTTTCTTTGGGATAGAATTCCCTCTGGTGGAGTAAAGAATGTTTTATGGGGATACATTCAGCACCAACAGAGCTGTTGGAAAACCGAGATTTCCATCATGAAAATCCTCTGATTGGTTGGGAAAAGAGTTGTCACTGGGCTGTCTTCACTAATAAAATATAAATAAATTAATTAAAGAAAAATAATATCCTGCTGAAGAACTGATCTTTCATCTCCTTTGATTTGGGAGCACCCAAAATTCCTGCTGGGGAATGTTTTGTTGTTTCCAAAATGAAATGGGGCTGAGTTTTGGGCTGCCAGAGTGCTCAGGCTTCCTGAGCAGCAATTCCTGGATTTGGCTGCACTCTGATTAATTTATTCTTAAGAATTCAGGAATTTTTCATTTGTTGGTTAAGGATAATTAAGGAATTGCAGGTGAGAATTGAAATATTTGATGTCTGTAAGAAACTTGATCTGTTTAGTGCTTGGGACTGGTTTAATGTAACCCAGATTTTGGTGGCTTGAAGAAAAATCTCTCTGCTGATTTGGTTTTATCATTCAGAAGATGATTAAAGTGATAAAGTGGTGAGACTTTAGCAGCTTATAGGATGTGGATCCCAGGTGTTTGCCCTGTTTTCCCAGTGGATGCTGTGCAATCCCTGAGTGCTTACCTGGTGAACAGCTCCTGCGTGGTCGTGGTTTGGAGTCTCTCCCCCCAGATCCCTGGGATAACATCCTTTGTGATTGAGTGGAAGAACCTGAACAAAGAGGAGCAGATGAAATGGCTGCGAGTTCCTCCAGATCTCAGGAAATGTTTTATTTATGGTGAGTGTGTGCTTGAAAATATGATTCAGGATGTTAATTGGTGTGGAACAGAAAAATGTCAAATTTCTGAGCTCTGAGCCCTTTTCCCCCTTCCCTGTTTCTAATCACTTTCATTGACCAATAAACCAAATTTTGATGCTCATTAGAGGATTGCCTGTTGCATTAATAATCAGTTTAAGCTCTGGAGTGAGCTCATTTTGTGGCAATACAATAAAAATAGTTCTGGAATATTGAACACACCAGCTAATTATTCAAATTAATATGTGCATTTCCTTCACATTTTGACTTTACCCTTAGAAATTATGACAGTAGCTCCATAAGGTGTTCATTCCATGACAGAATAATGCTGGATTAATACTTTGAATCTTGGGATTTTGAAGTAGGGATCTATAAAAGATGGATCCATTATTGCCCTCTCTGGGCTGATCTGAGCTCTGACCTGTGCCCAGAGCCTCTGTGGAGGGAATTGTTTAAAAATCAGATAACAGTGGATTCCAAAGGCTGGTTTCCCCTTTCCAGATCACTTTATCCTGATTGAGAAGTACCAGTTCAGCCTCTACCCTGTGTTTGCTGGAGGAGTTGGCAAAGCCAGAGCCACGGATCAATTTGCCAAAGGTGACTAACAGGATTTTTTCCCTGCTTTTATGAAGTAAAAGTGGCCTTTAAATGCAAAAATCTCTGTCTCACCAGAAAAAATATAGTAATAAAGTCATTGTAATGCACCTACAAACAGTGAACAGACTTCAGCTTTAATTTGGAAACTCTCTGTGGGCTGCGCTGAGTGAGGGATTAAATTTCTATTTAAAATAATTCCTTTTTGTCTATTTACTCCCGAGGGAAAGGTTTGTCCATGTGCAATAAAACTGTTGCTCGAGGTTATTTACCCATCCAAGCTGCTGTTTCTACTGTTTGTTATTTCCCTGTTGCCAACTATTTGCTCCCAGACAAATTATTTTGCTGTGTTAATGGCTGAACTCCTTTATTTCCAGGTGGATTTGAAACTGAGAACAGTGGCAGCCTCCACGTGGTTCTGCCAATTGTTTTTTCCACCTCAGTTTTGCTGCTGGGAGTGTTGCTGGTGTCACACCAAAGGTATTTGGTTCCTTGTCATCTGAAAGTCCAGGTGGTGCAGCTGCACTGGTGCCACTCTGCTGAACTGGTGTCACAGAGTCCCAAACTGGTTTGGCTTGAGAGGGACCTTAAATCCCATCCAGGGCCATCCCAGGGCCACCTCCCACTGTCCCAGGCTGCTCCAAGCCCCATCCAGCCTGGCCTTGGGCACTGCCAGGGATCCAGGGGCAGCCACAGCTGCTCTGGGAATTCTATTCCAGGGCCTCCCCACTCTTCCAGCCAGGAATTCCCTCCCAATATCCATCCAAAGCCCCCCTTTTCCAGCTTACAGCCATTCCCTGTGTCCTGTCCCTCCATCCCTTGTCCCCAGTCCCTCTCCAGCTCTCCTGGAGCCCCTTTAGGCCATGTGTGTTGGGGTCACTCAGCAGTGACTGTACCCTTTATATTTCCCCAAACTGGCACCTGGAACTTCCTTTCTTTATGTTTTGGATTCAGCTGGGGCCATTTATCATCTCTCCAGTGATTATTTCATTGCCACGGGGCTGTGGATAAATAAAACTGCAGAGATTGCTTCCCTGCACAGTGCAGCCCCTGTGAGAACAGCACCAACTGCAGCATTTCCCTGAATTTCAGGATGAAGAAGCTGCTCTGGGAGGACGTTCCCAACCCCAAGAACTGCTCGTGGGCACAGGGAGTTAATTTCCAGCAGGTTTGTATTTCCCTGGGGCTGCTCTTCCCCCACCCTGGGCTGTTGTTCCAGCTCTGTCTCCAGTGGAAATCCAACCCCATTCCCCCCTCTGCCTCCATCCAGGGGTTCCCATTTCCCAGGCCTCTGGATTATGCATTGGATGGGATAAATACCTGCCAGTTTTTTATAGGTGACAGATGGTGGCCTTTGCCAAAACACCCCTGGCCTTGGCTGGGAGGGGTTTAATTCTGTGTTTGCTGTGGTGGCCATGGAGAGGGGAGGGACACAAACATCTCCAGTAAGGATAAACCACGTGCATGAGGAGAAAAAAATGTTATTTTTGTCATTTAAAAGCTCCCTGTTCATTTTGGTGTGGGAAGGTGATGGATTTGTGTGGGACAAATCCCAAATTCAGGGTTCAGGTGTCACCACCAGTGAGTCTGGACTGAGTAGAACACAAGAGTTTTACTCTGTGCTCTAATTTCCCACTACTCCAAGTATTTTGACATTTTCTTCATTATTTTGGCAGCTTCCCTGCTGTAAAACATGGTTTGTTAATCCACAAAAAACCTGAGTTTTATCTGTTTTGTCCTGAATTCATTAGGAAATACAAAGGAATTTTCCTTTGGAGCTCTCGTGCTGCTGTCAGTTCATCCTGGTGAATAAATTACACCTGCATATATTAGGGAATAGTAAATCCTGCATTTCTCCCAAATTAAGGTGTTTCTCTCACTCAGTTCCAACAAGCAGCTCCTGCTCAGGTGGGAATGCTCCAAAAATCCCATGGAAAGGCTGAATTTGACCTGGGTAATCCAGTCCTAGCAGGGAAAGTTCCTTTGGCTGATGTATCAATGATTAAATCTGTTGAGGAAATTTTGTTGTAGAGGATGTTCACCTATAAATTCTTAAAAATCGATGTGTGAACTCGATGTGGCAAAATTCCAGGGTTCTGGCAATGACCTTTGGTGTTGGATGCTGTGATCCATAAAACCTGGACAGTGAAATAAAGCTGTTCCATAATAAATGAGCTTTAAAATCCCTCTTTTCTTCCAGCCTGACACTCTGGAGCATCTCTTTGCCAAGCACCCCGAGCCAATGTCATTTGAGCCACTTCTGGAGGCAGAGATGGTGCTGGAAGACATCAGCGTCACCAAAACCCTGGAAAAAGAAGAGCCAGGGGATTTTTTAGGAATTGACCCCACGTGTCCAACCCCCCAGGACTCAGAATGTGACTCTGCGTGCTCCAGCAGCCACTTCCAGAGCAGCAGCTTCTCCAGGAGCTCCCAGGATGGAGAAACCACGGCTCAGTGTGACCTCAAATACGCCACTGTCATCAGTAATTCCCGATCCAGCGGGCTGTGCCGCCGGAAAACCAACCCAAGGAGCTGCTTTGATAGCTGCTTCCTAGGGGAGGATTCCATCGTTTTAGGTGCCTTCTCCAGTGGTGCTTGGGAGGTGGGGAATGGGGCATTCCTGGTGCTGCCTGGCTCCCAGCCCAGCAGGGCTCTGTCCCTGCTTTCCTCGGAGGGATTCTCGGAGCCTTTGGATGAAGCTTTCCCAGCCAGCGCTGAGCGGAGCCTGTTTTACCTGGGGATAATGTCCCTGGAAAAGGGAGACAGGGACATTTTCCTGACAGAAAGCTCCAGGGGGATGTGTCAGCTCCAAAGCTCGGATCTGCTCATGGAGGGAGGGGTTCTCCAGCACATCCCAACAAATGTCAAGGATTTTATCCAAAGCAACCTCAAGCCTAAAGCCACTGTTCCCTATGTTCCACAGTTCCGGATGGCCACATCCAAAGGGCAGGAGGCCACGGAGAAAAAGTGACATAATCACCCCAAAATTTGATATTCCTGATGTTTTTCCAGGTGTTGATGCATTGCCCCGTTTTCCCTCTCCTGATTTCTCCAGCTTGTTCTGGTTTTAGGCTTCACCTGGAGCCCCCAAGGGTGAGAGAGCTGATCCGGGGCCTGGAATATTCATGTGGGGGAAAAGCTGGAATGTGCCATTTCCCTGGGAATGATTCGTGACACCGAGTCAGCCTGGATGTGGTTGGAAGGAATGGATCAAGGAGTGAAAGGCTCAGGGTGCTGCAGGAAGAGGAAGAGAATCCAAATTCCTGTGTCTCCATTAACTGGAGAAAATGACATATTTAAAGTAAAATATCCACTTTTTATTGTTGAACACTAGATTCCAAATGGTGCAGTTTTACACTGACATCCCTTCCCAACCTCTTTTCTAAGATTCCACAGGAGAAAAGACAGGAATTTGATCCAAGGACCCTACGTTTGTGATCTTGGGGGATCCAACCTCTCTGTCTGGCTTTGGAGAAGTCACTTTGCCTCTACAACCCTGCCAGGAAGCCTCAGGTGGGAGGAAAACCAGGTCTGGATTTTCTGGGCTAAGCAGGAAAACAAACCCACACCTATTTGCAAGCCAAAGCTATTTTTTTTTTTTATTTCATAGTTCATAAATATTTTTCTACACCTGCCTTTTCAGAGAACTATTTTGAGGAGTGAAGGAGGATGAATTCATTGTGTATTCCAAAGAATAACTTTCTGTCAAACTTCAGAGAGGCAACCAAAAGGGCAAAACCAATGATAAAAACCAAAGCAAGGGTAAATTTAAGCCCTGTTTAACACAAAACCCCACTGCTGGTTTTTGTTAAGCTGCTGATCTGGCTCTTGTGGGGCTCTTTGATGCTGGATGTGGCACAGAGTTGATGTTCTGGTTTCCAAAATATTGTGTGGGGTGAGGAATGAAAACCTGTTTTGTGTTAGGAACCAAAGCTCTCACTGTGATTGGAGATAAACCTGCAGCTTCCTGTAGCATTCCAGGCTAAAGGTGATGGGTGCTGGATGCAGGATTCACTTCCTGCTGGTGGGAAGGGACAGGAGAGCCCAGTTCTCTGGAGAATGGAATGATCCTTTCATGGAAGGGTCCAGCAAAATGGTTTGGTTGTGTTTGAAGATCGTCTTTCTCAAGAAATAAAAAGCTGACGTTGGTTTCAGCCTGCCCAGTCCTCTCCCAGTGATTCCATAAGGACAGGGGAAGATTGCCCATGGGAATGCTGGACCAGGGAAGGCTTTTCTGGGAACACGGGAAAAGTCAGGAGATGGGCAGGAGGCCTTTCCTCAATGGACACTGGCAGATTCCTGGGTTTCACCTCCTTTGGGAGCCCAGCCCGTCCTCCTGCTGCCATCCCATGATTTTCCTAATGGCCAGAGCAGGTGGTGCTCCTCCGGAAAACCAGTGGATCTCCTCTGAAAAATCCTGCAGGAAATACAGCAAATCGGAGCTGCTTCAGCAAAAAGAGAAGATTTTGGGTGTGATGAGTGTAGAACCAAGGGATCGGAGCCCTTCCTGTTGTTCCTGCCCACATCTGCAATCCCGGTGCTCCTGAGGGTGCTGCAAATCCAGGTCCTGACCCACAGCACAGGGCAGGCCACAGCTCCATAAATAATTCCTGAAACTGGCATTCCCATCCCGATGGAAGGGACGTTCGGTCCTGCTCCTCACCTCTCCGTGCTCCCACAGAAAGCCAAAATCTGCATATCCTGGACGCTCCATCTGCTGCCTCTGGCTCCGGTTACGGCTCCGGCCGCTCCCTCCGGCAGCAGCTGCCTCGGGGAGGGAAAACTGGCAGCTGGGGGCGATTGGGAGCTGGGGCCAGTTATTTTCCATCTTTATTTTTCCCCTCAGCTTCAGGTCAGGTTGTTTCCCAGAGCTGAGCCCTTCCCAAGCCGTGGGGGATCACTGTTTGCAGCCACAGGAGCAAAATCTCCTTGGCTTATTCCTGGCTGAGCTGGAGGTGGGAATGTGCAGTGCCTGGGGATTTTGGAAGGTAAGAAAATTTTTGTTGGAGCCAGAGAAGCTCCCCCTCATTCCAGAACAAATGTCCCTGCAAGGGACACAGGTGTCACCCTGGAAGGGGCTTAGTTCCAGGAGCTGTCCTTGAAAATGTCTGGAGCAGGGAATTTGTGCTCGCTGCTTCTCCCAGGCTCCGGCTGCAGCTTGGCAGGAGAGCTGGGAAAGCCCTGCCAAGGAACAGGAGAAAGTAGGGAACAGGGTCAGGCCAGGATCTGCACTGGGGGAAAAATGGGTTTCGAGTGATGCTCCTCACCTCCAGCTCTGCTCTGAGGGGTCTCCTCCACTCCTGGGCTCTGTCCCTGGCACACCCAGAGGGATTCACCTCCCCCTGGGCATGGGGAGGGAGGAAAAACCTGTGGAATTGCATTTGGGAGCATCCCAAGAGCAGCCACAGCAGTGACCCAGCACAGTTTCTGTTTCCTTCCCAGGGAAAATGTTGCTGCTTCTCCAGAAATGTTCCTGTGCCACAATCCTGAGCCAGTTCCCTGGGAATCTGGGCATTTTGCAGAGAAATGGGGTTTTTTGGCCGTGGCCTCAGACTCACCAGGAAAGGCCTTTTCAGTTTGAACCAAGCAATTTTAGGAACCATGTGCAGCTTCTGAAGTACAAATTAAGATCCTGCAGATTCATTTTGAAGAGCATTCAGGAGTGCAGCACTTTTATGTAAGAAAATGAATCAAACATGTCATTTTTCCTTTTCCATGTCACTTGCAGCTACAGTTAAATTCCCCCTTTTAAAAAAAAAATCTGGGATTGATGTATGAAGCAGCAAAAATTTCCTGTGCCAGGGATTTGGAACTCGATCATCTTTAAGGTCCCTCCCAACCCAGGCCATTCCACGATTCCCTGATTTTAAAGCACAGAAAAGATCAATACATCCTTCAAATCCTTACCCAGGCCCTGATTTTGCCGTGGATATTCCAGATTTTGTGTTCCCTGTTGGAAAAAAGGGAATTAAAATGCAGTTTTCTGGTGGGAATTCCTGCAAGAGGAAGGATCCCATTCCTCCAATCTTCCTTCTGCTGGGAAAGCAACTTGTCTCAAGGTTTGAATTAAATCTGTTTGGGGTGTGCATCCAGGTTTTTCCCAGTGAAACACCAGGATTTCAGCACCTGTCCCAGTGCCCAGATCCTGCTGTTGACAAGGACACCGCAGCGCTGGCACACAGCCCCAAGAACACCAAGAAGACCCAAAAAAAACCCCAAATTCCTTTCAGGAAGAGCCAAACTGGAAAGCCACAGCATCCTTGTGGCTGGAAAAGCGGGCGGGTTTGGCAGGTGCCGTTGAGCTCAGTAATGATCCCAAACAAAAAACAGGAATTGTCTGTGGGAGCCTCTCATTAATTAATGACTCCCCGGCAGGAGCTGCTTGTGCCAGAGCTGTCAGCAGCAGAGCAGGGCCGGGCACTGAGAACTCTCCCTGGGAAGCTGCAAAACAGCCCTGATGGCTCCTGGAATGATGCAGCGTCCTGCTGGGAGGGAATGAATGGAAAAACAGGGGATGGAGAGGGCTGGAGGAAGGGACAGCCCGGGGGTGGGGCTGGATGCTGGTGAAAAGCTGTGGGCAGCCAGGTTTGGGGGTCTGTGAGAGATGAAGCTCATGGCAGTGCCACCCCTGCAGTTCAGAGCTAATTAAATGGTCTCATCTGGCCCTTTTTCCCCTTTTCCGCCTTTTCCCATCGTCCTGGACGGCTCCTTTCGGGATGCAAATGAAGCTCATTTCCTATCCCCGAAAATTCGCTCAAAAGCAGCCGTTTATACCTTCAGACCCACGTGGAGAGTTAGGGATAGGTGACAAACACAAACCTGCCCGCTGCTGCTTTCCCAGAGCTGTTTCCCAGCAAAGAAAGCAATTTCCATATGGATCCAGCTTGGCAAAGGAGACGGAGCAGCCTGGGCTGGTGGAAGGTGTCCCATGCCCTGGGTGGAGCAAGATGAGCTTTAAGCTCCGTCCAAACCCAAACCACTGTGGGATTTTAGAATTCTGTGAATTCTGTGAATGGGATTTTAGAATTCTGGGAATTGCTAGGATGGGAAATCCAAGGAACAGCTCTCTGTTAGATCTCCCAAATCCATCTGGGACACACAGGTGGGCAGGAGACCCAGAGAAGGCTGGGAAGGAGCACTCAGAGCCTCACTTGGAGCTTCCAACGATGATTAAAGATCTGGCAGGGAAGGAATTATTTAATCTGGTGCCTGCCTAATGTCAGAAGCTCGTCGGAGACCGGCTGCTGTTTGCAGGAACAGCTTGGAATCCCTCTGCTCCAGCTGGGTGGGCAGGAAAACTCCAGCTGGATGGGCAGGAAAACTCCAGCTGGGACAGGATCAATTCCTTTGTCAGCACAGGGGACAGTGATGGACTCAGCCCTGCTCCCCATTTCTGCCCCCTGAACCATCCCACACACCCTGGAAACAACTTCTGGCTGGAGCAGGGATGGTTCCAGAGAGATTTCTTCCAACAGCTCCAGCTGAAGTGAGGGATGTTGGGTTTCTTTCTGTGTTCAGTCGACAGAATTTTGAACGTGCTCTGAAAGTAAAAACATTGTTTTAGGTGCTGCTTGTCTTGGAGCTGGGAAGGGTCTGGAGCATCTGATGGAGGTGGGGAAGGATCTGGAGCACCAGGAGCGGCTGAGGGAGCTGGGAAGGGGCTCAGCCTGGAGCAAAGGAGGCTCAGGAGGGACCTTGTGGCTCTGCACAGCTCCCTGACAGGAGGGGGCAGCCGGGGGGGCCGAGCTCTGCTCCCAGGGAACAGGGACAGGAGGAGGAAAGGGCTTCAAGTTACTCCAGGGAAGGTTCAGCTTGGATATTGTGGAAAATTTCTTCATGGAAAGGTTTTCCAGCCCTGGCACAGCTGCCCAGGACAGTGACGAGTCCCCATCCCTGGAGAGATTTCAAAGCCCTGTGGATGTGGCACTTGGGGACGTGGGTCAGCGGTGGCCTTGGCAGTGCTGGGAAACAACGGGACTTGATGGCCTCAGAGGACTTTCCCAAGATTAATGATTCCGGGATTCTGTGGTTTTAGAACTGTGGGAGGGTTTTTCTCTTTTTCCCATCAGCTGGATGTGAAAATAGACATTGAAGCAGGAGCCCTGCCCTCATCCCTGTGAGGACTCCAATCCAATTCCCTGGCTGGAGCTGGGACTGATTGCTCTGAACCCCTCGGAGCTCTGAGGCCTCTCTGGCTGAAATAGGGAGGTTAAACTGCACAGATGGAAATTCAGGAGATCTGAAGATTATTTCCCTGCAAGTCCTGCTTTGTGTCACCTGCCCAGACCCTTTCAGAGGTGACAGCACCCAGAAACACAAGCCAGGGTTGTCAGCCTAAAACACAGAAGGGTTTCTTGTTGGTTTAAAAATCTGCTGTGCTTTTTTTTGTTTGTTTGGTTTTTTGTTTTGTTTTTTGTTTTGTTTTTTGGTTTTTTTTGTAGGCAAAAAGACAGTGGAACCTTTCCTGCCAATTTGAGATCCTTTTTCCCTCTCTAAAAAACCCAATCCCAGGATTAGGGGCTAAAGTCTGTATGGCCACTGCTTTGGTGTGGTTTTAGGGAAGTGGTGTTAATTAACTGAGCTCTTTACAGTGAGGAAAATCCCTTCCCTGAGCACATCCCAGACTCTCCCTGTGAGGATGGGGAGGCCCTGGCACAGGTTTTCCATCCCTGGAAGCGTCCAAGGCCAGATTGGAGCATCCTGGGATAGTGGAAGCTGGAGGGGGGACTGGATAATCCCTGAGGTCCCCCCCAACCCAAACCATTCCAGGATTCTATTCCATGAGGAATTCAAGCTTTAATGTCAGGACTTCTTGTATCTGTTCATGTGTTATTGTGTTTATTAGACAAAATTTTAGCTTCTTCCTTCAGCAAATCCAAGGACCTTCCAGTCTTGGCTGTTTTGCAGAATGAATAATCTTGTTAGTGGCTATTTTTTCCCAGGATTCATCGACTTCCAGACACAAATCCTCCTCCAGTTGGATAAACTGGGCTGGGGACAAGCTGTGGGTTCAGGGCTGGCAGCCAGAGAGGAGAATATTCCCCAGCCCCTCTCTCAGGCCTGACCCACAGCTCCTCCTGGACCCTCCCAGGGATTGGGATGATCCCAAACAACTCTGGGATGAGTCAGTTCCGTGTCTGCCAGGCTGGTGCTGAGGGGGAGGAAGAGGAGTGAGGAGCTTGTGCTGATCCAGGGAAGCTGCAGCACAGGAGAAAAGTGGCAGAAGCTTCTTCCTTTCTCAGTTCCTTGCCTGGAAAATCCATCTTTTCCCGTCCTTCCTGCTAAACCAACACCTGATCCCTTGGTGGCACCTTTGGGGCAGTGTGAACATCCAGCTTTTCCAAAGCAGGGCGCCAAATAATCCTAATCCATCTTCCTGCTGATATTTTTCCTGCTCTGTTCCATGGTTTTTTTCCAGAGCATCCAGCACTTCCCAGCTCTGTCAGGGATGATGCCCATGGCTAAGGATTCGAGCCCAGGCTACAGAGAAAAATGAGAATCTGAGATCTCAGCCTCGCATCCCAGGAAGTGCTGCAATGTTCCTTGCTGTGGTCTTTAACCAAAATATTTTCCAGGCTTGTTTCAGAAGGAGAAATCATCCCTGGAATTACCCTCGTTGTTTTAGGACTATGACAAATCCTTCCCTCTCCCCTTCTCCTGCACCTGCCTGCTGCTTTATGGATGGGAGATTCCAGTGGTTCCATCCCAGCCCTGGCGCTGCTCCAGGGAAGTGGCTGCCTTTAAAAACTGCCCAGCATTTTAAAAGTAATAAAACTTCAGTGGTTCCGTAAGCTCCTGCCCTTTTCCTAGGAAAGCTGGATGGTGTTCTTAGGGAAGCCACCCTGTTGGGGGGGAGCTGCCTGAATTGCTGGTTTATCCATTTCCATGCAGGATTTGGGAATCCATGGCAGCCTCCTCAGCTACTCCTGAGAGTGAAAAACCTCATCAACACCTCCCAAAGGGATTTTGGAAGGGGTAGGAATCACATCCTTCACTGCACAGCTGCTGCTCCATGCACGTCTCCCAAATAAATCCCTAATAAAGCTCCAGGAAGCAGAGGAGGGCTGGAATGTCTGCCCTGCGCCTCCTCCCTCCTTGCTCAGCTTTTCTCTCCCTCTTGATATCAAAACCAACAATTCTTCTACTCCTGGTATGAAATGGGGAGCGAAAATCCCATTCCCTGATCCCAGCACCTGTTATATCCCATTTAATTCCCATTTATTTGATATCCATGAGCTTCTTCAGCTCCTTCAGCTGGAAGGATGGAGAAGGGAGCACAAACATTCATTAATTCTGCCCAATTAATTAATTCATGGATCTCTTACAGTATGCAGGGGATTTGTTTCTTTTCCCTGTTTCCATCCTGTCCTGTTAATCTCCCAACAATCTGCAGCCTCCCATCAGTTTTCACCTGAATCCCTTTTCGTGGCACCGAGATCTTTATGGAAGAGGAGACAAGGTGACAAAGATATTTGGGTTTGATGAACTGAGGGGAAAAAATCCTGTGGGGAGTCACTGGCTTCACTTGGTGTGGGCAGTGCCAAGAAGTCTCCTGATCCTCCCTGAAAAGAGGGATTTTGGAGAGGGGAGGGCACCAAATCCAGAGCAAACCCAGAAAATTGTGTAAAATCTCCCAAAATATTCTCAGTGGAGGTTCTGAGGCTGCTTTGGGGGTGGTGGAGGACACAGGAACCAGGACCCCCTTCAGCCTGATAGCAGCCATCCTCATTCCAAACACATTTCCTGCTGCTCCATTCCTGTTTTAATGGGAAATGTATCCTTTGACAGGACCTCACGGAATCCATTTATCCTGTTCTGTTCCAGCTCTCCTGCCACATTTATCACCCAAGGATCTGAGTGCATTCAGCACAACCACAGACATCTGCCAGCTTATTTTTTTTCCCCTCTCAGTCTCCTCAGAAGAAAAAATGAAATGAGTGCAACAGTTTTCCTATTTTAGGAAGTTGGACTTTCCCCCCAGCCTCTCTCATGCAAACATTGCTTTCGTTTTTTCTGCTAGAGAAAACAAATCCCCACAGGATCCACATCCTCAGGGTTGATCCTGAGGCAGTTTTACTTCCCAAACACGAAGCTGGACCATCCCTGCACTGCCCAGCACTAGGACAGGGTCAGGAATGTCAGGAATACTCTTCATCTCACCAGGCAGCTTTTCGGCTGGAGGATTGGGAATGTGGGAATCTTGCACCACAAGGGGACAGAAATGGCCAGAAGTCACCTGGGAAAGATGAAAGGCATTGCCTGGGCTGGTGAGAGCTCTGTGCCAACAATGAATCCCAAAAATCCTCCTGAGTTACTGCCTGAACTGATCCCTGGGCATCATCTCTATGGTGTTGGCTCTTAAAAAAATAATGGAATGGTTTGGGTTGGGAGAGACCTTAAATCCCATCTAATTCCAAACTCTGCCATGGGCAGGGACACCTCCCACTGTCCCAGGGTGCTCCAGCCTGGCCTTGGACACTTCCAGGGATCCAGGGGCAGCCACAGCAAATCTGGGCACCCTGTGCCAGGGCCTCCCCACCCTCCCAGGGAACAATTCCTGCCCAATATCCCATTTATCCCTGCCCTCTGGCAGTGGGAAGCCATTCCCTGTGTCCTGGCACTCCAGAACTCTGGAACACGAGTGTTCACCCCCAGATGTCCATCCCCTGCCTGGTTTTGGGACCTTGCCAGGAGAGGAACACGGAGAAAGGGATGTTCCCTTTCAGGGAGCAGCCTCAGCCTCGTTGTGCGTTATGCTGGGAATTCCTGCGTGGAAGGCAGCGGGATCCCAGGATGGAAGTCGGGAAGGGAGAAGAGGTGCCTCCCTGGCGCCTGCTGAGGGAGCTGTACAGTTCCTGGCTGCCCGGAGAATCCTTCATCCCCGGGCTTGGCCCGAAGCTGTGCTGTCACAGAGATGCTCCTGGAGGGGACTTTGGGCAGCTTCCCCGAGGACTCTCCCGGGAATGGGGAGGTTTGGCCAGGAAGAGAAGCTGGATAACCTGGAGCAAGGATCTCCAGGATTTCACGGAATCACAGGATAGTTTGGGATGAAAAGATGGCCTCAAACATGATCTCAAAGCTCCTGTGTGTGACTGCTGCGTGTCTGAGAGCTCAGAGCTGCCCGTGGGAAGGAAAAAGGCAGCGAGTTCCCAGTGTTGGTCACTGGGAAGTGACCTTTTCCCGAGGCTGGCACGATCTCAGCCAGATTTATGGATATGAAGTCCTTTAGGATGGGTGAATTTTTCAGTAGTGAAAAATTGGTGCCTGTGGGTGGCATTTGGTAACTGCAGCAGGGCAGGGAGTGCTGCAGCTCTCAGGATTCACTTTGGTGTGGATCAGGAGTGCTCAGGAATATCTCAGTGCCAGGGGTGACTTCCTGGAGTTGGCTTGGCAGGCTCAGAGGAGGGGGATAAGAACAACACGAGCCCATGATACGATCGCAGCAGAAGCTCTGAGGAGTTCCTTAATTTCATCCTCCTGCTATCAGCATTCCCTACCAGCACCCAAATTTCCAGGAGGATGTCAGGGAGGAGAGGAGGAACCCTGGGAGCTGCTGCAAACAGCAGGAACAGCCCTGTCCTTCCCAGCAGGGTGAAGCTCTGCTGCCATTCCCAGGCTCTGGAATTGCATCCATGACTCTGAATCGCTGCCTGAATCAGGATTGCTGATCTCTCCTGTTGCCAGGCAGTTGAAAAGCTTGGATGTGCTGCCTGAAGGCTGGGAATGACCAAGAGCAGGATTTGAATTTCCCTGGCCTTGGAGTCTGGAAGAGCAGAGTTCCTTTCAGCCTTTCCTTGGGAATTCTGTATCCTGCCCTCATTTGCATTGTTCAGTGCTTACAGACAAGAGACAACTCCTAAATATTCTGAGGATTTGCCTGAGCCTAAACCACAGGGTTTAAACCTAGAATCCAGGGAGGGATTGCAGAAGTGACTTCTTGGAGTTTCACAGAGTTTAACACCTTTGCTCACCAGATTCTGGACCAAATTCCTCACACCTCACTCAGTGTCCAAGGCAGCAGAGAGAGGGGCAAAAATTCACCTTGGTTCTCCTCACTGCAGCCCGAATTTCGTAAAGGGGATTGGCATGTTGAAATTTGATTGATAATTAACTTTACATTTTAAAAGAAACTCCTGTATGAAATCTCTCCATTAATTATTAACTCTTAATTTTACCGAGCTGGACAGACAATCTTTTCTCCTCTGTATGATTACGTGGCACAGAACTTTCATTCAATATTGTTCTTTCATTGCATAAAGAGTGGTTTATCAAGATCTGCTGTGGTCTGGCCTGTGGGTCTGTGGGATATTGGGCCATGGGATGGGACTTGAGCAAGAATCCCAACACAGCAGCCTTCTGTTCACTTTTCAGAGGCTGCACTCATGAATCCCTGGAAAAAATCAAGGGGCTGTGTGTCATCCACAAATAACTAGTTAAACTCTTCATTTAAAAGGTTTTATAATGAATAGATTTTATTTTTCTCTGCTGGACTCTGAGGTTTTGGGGAGTTGGGGTAGGTTCTTTAAGCCTTTTAAATGCTGCTCCTCAGCCCTGAAGACCAGAAAATTCCTCTTTTACCACGTAAGCCAAGTTCATCTTATTTCTCCAGAAACTTGGCCTTTGATGAGGACATCAAACACCCGAAGATCTCACGTTTGGGATCAAACAGAAGTTCCTACTGTGACAAACCATATAAAGAGAATTATCTTTTATCTGCTGCTGGGTGTTTGGGGTGGTGTGAGCAGGCAGCAGCTCCCACAGGTGTGACATGTGACGCTTGGCCATTAAATCTGGGAGGTGAGCAGCTCATGTTTGCCAGGGCCTCAACTCCCTCAGAGGGAAGAATTCCTCCCCAAAATCCCGTCCCAGCCTGGCCCAGCCGTGCCCCGTGGTTTGTACGTGGTGCTTGCCCTGGGTGTGGAGCGTCCTCTGCTCCAGCCAACATTCCCTAGGGAGAGTCCTCAAACCACCACCAGCTGCTTCCTCTCTCCTGCTCTGCCCCTGTGGATGCACCAATATCCATAAATTGGCGTTTGATTCCTTGGCATCCCAGACCGGTTTGGGTTGGGAGGGACCCCAGCGCTCCCCTCATCCCACCCCCGCCATGGGCGAGCGATGCCACCCTCTAGCCCAGGTTGCTCCCGGCCCCATCCAAGCTGGAATTTGGCCGGATTTGCTGCAGAGCCGCTCTCGGAGCTCGCCTCGGCTCCAACCCGGCCGGGGGGAACCCGGGGCCGGGGCTGCGGCGGGGGAGGGACGGACGGAGCGGGGCGGGACGGACGGAACCGGGAGGGGAGAGCGGAGCCGAGCGCTGAGGGGAGCGAGAGGAAGGAGCAGAGCGGAGAGGGAAGGAGGGGAGCAGGCGGGGAAGGAGAGGGAAAGGAAGGGAAGGAGAGGGAGAGGAAGGGAAGGAGAGGAGCGGGGAGCGAAGGGAAGGAGCCGAGCCGAGCCGCCGGCGCTCCCCGCGGTGCCGGCCCCGCTCGCTCCGCAGCGCTGGGGAAGCGCGGCCGCCGCTCCGCCGCCAGCGCCGGGGCCATGGAGCGCTGAGGGGCTGCGGGAGCCTGAGCGGAGCCTGAGGGGAGCCTGAGGAGAACCTGGAGGAGCCTGCGGGGAGCCCCCGGAGCCGCCGCCGCCGCCGAAGGTAAGCGCTGCCCGCCGGAGGGGCCGCGGCCGCCTGTGGGGCCGGGGCTGAGGCGGCGCGGGGGGGTGCGGGGAACCGGCCCGGCCCGGCCCTGAGGGGATCCCGGTGCGTCCCGGTCCCTGCTCCGTGCCCGATGGAGCCCAAGGACCGAGTCACCTGTGGGGTGTTTGGGTGGCCTCAGTTAAGTTTTGTTGTGGTCTGAAGAGAAAAAAAAACCCAAACAAACAAGGGTTGCGGTTTGCGAGAGAGCGGATATACACTTTAATTAGTTTTTTAAAATTACTGTATTTCTGTGCTGTCTGCATCTTATAGATATCCTGTGTATATATTTATACCCCTTCTGTTTCTCCCTGTATTCTCTCTGCCTCGAATTTCTGTTGGAATCGCTCATTTTATCCTGGCCGTGCTGAGGCTGCCGTGTGGCAGCGTCGTGTTCCACAGCACCGCATTCCCGGGATCTGCGCCTTCCCAGCGCCGTGGGACGGGGCTGCCGTGCCGGATCCCCCATCCCGAGCAGCCCAGCCCCAGCCCAAAACCAGGGAGCCATCCGAGCCATCGGAACTCCGTGTGGGATGAGCCCTGCCGATGCTCCTCTCCCGGAGACATTTCCTCTGCAGCATTTCCCTGCCATGTGCTTGGAGCCGGTTTGGTTTTCCTGAGCCTCCTTTCCTCAGTGCGGAGCCTGGTGGGAGTTGCGAGTTCGGAGAGGATCTGGGATTTGTTCCTTTGGGGTGGCTCCACATCAGCTCCACAGAGAGGAGCTTTTTCCCCTCCTCAGGTGGAGGCTGAGGAGTTATAAATCAGTTCTGATGAGGAGCGAGGTGTTTGCTGTGATCTCTGGGGCTGGGATGGGGCCACGAAGGCGCTGAGTTGTTTTCTGGGTGCTCAGCATCTGTTGCTGCAGGAAACATCCCAAGAGATCACCTCCACTAAGGAGAGAATTCCTGGTAGGTCTCTGTATTTTCAGCAGAATCCATGCAATGCCTTTTCTTTTTTTCCTCTGGAATTCTGGTGTCCATAAGAAGCAGCAGTGAATGAGCTGAATAATTGCATTTTGCAGGTTGTAAATCCAGTGGAACAGGGAACTTTTTTAGGCCACTTTGAGAGAGATGCTCATTTGTTGTGTCCCTCATTATCAGTTCCAGGGAGGGAGCTGATGGTTAAAAAGGTTATGAACAAATCTGGGATCTATAAATCATCTGGCATAAAAGCTTGTTAGCACAACAAGTGCTTTTCCTGGCAGATTATTCATTGTAGTTCTCTGTTTCTCTTGTCATCTCATCTATTTTAATGTTTCCTTCTGCCTGCTCAGGTGCTCCAGGTACAGCTATATCCTACTTTATTATCGTTTTTGGAATTTTAGATTCCAGGAAGTAATTTTTAGTGCAGTACTTTAATGTGAAGCTGAAGTAAAGGATGATTTTGAGCCTCGTTGGATGTTTTTTCCAAAAACACATTCAGGTTTTTCCTCCACCACTTCTGTATTCACTTCCCAGCTCTTCCCATGTCACATGGAAACCTCTCCTTGTTCAGCATTCAAATCCTGATTTATCCATCAGGAAGCTTAACCCAGATTAGCTGAGTAATCGTCTCTGGGAGCACAAGGCTCCATTAGAAAGTCATTCCAGTCAACTCCCTGGAATTTCCATATTTGAAGTGGATATCCATGGACAGAGCTGGAAAATCCTGCCTAAAATGCCAGTTTTTAATTGGGATGAGTTTTTGTTTTACCCCCACATCCTTTCCTTGGAATGATCCATGTGGAGCTGTCCCTGTAGAAATGTGGGAAGTTTTCAGCATTTGGTAAAAAACAGTGACAAAACAATGCTTGGAAACCTTTATTCCTTTCAATTAAGTGCCCGTCTTTCCAATTTTCAATCTTTGTATGGTTCCCTCAGCAAAGAAAACTGTCTGATTATGGCAGTGGGATAAATCCAGCCTTGGCAGATGGGGAAAAAAAAACATTGGAAAGGTGTAGGACAAATAATGAGGTGAAAAAACTCCCGTAAACTTGATGCCTTGCAAACAGATGGGTGAATATTTATATGAAATATTGCTTTAAAGGAAAAGGATTTTAACCTGACGTTAAACTCACGCTCTGGGGCTTTTTTTCCCCTTTTCCCTCAGTTTAGAGAATGAAAATAATTTGTCAGCTTCACTTTGGGCTCCTTGCTGCTGCAGTGTTTTGGTTTCAGGCAATGCACAGGGATGCTTGAGCTGGGGTAGGTGAATTTGAGCTGAATTTCTTTAATTATGAAAACAGCTCTCAGCTTCAAGCTTGTTTTTACAAAAAAAGAACAAATTGATACCATCCTGTTGCTGCTAAAACATGCAGGGAAAGCCAGGCTGCGTTTCCTGTTCCATCTCTGGGTGTTCTATTCATCTGTATCCCAAATAATTCAGGGATATATCCATAATTCAGGTTAAAATCTTAGAAAGAGTTGGATGAATGGTGCAGAGAAAGTAAATTAAGGACTTTTCTCCTGGTTATGCAGCAAAGCTAAAAAATCCAAGCCTTTGAATTTAATTTTTTAACTTAATTTTTCATTTGATGTCTAATTAGACCAAGGGCCCATGTGCCAGAGTGTTCTTGAAGCACAAAACTCAGCAAAATAATTCCTGTCAATCATCACAGAAGTCTGAGAAACTTGGCAAATGGAAAAAGACAAGTTTTAGAGAACAATAAAAAAAGATAAAATGGTTTTTCCTTTGTATTTTAAAACCAGAGAAATAAGAGGGAACTTCCAGGGAGAGCAGATTATTCCACGTCTGCCTCCAGAGGAATTCCTGCACTTTCTGCTGCAGCATCTGGCACTGCTGGCAGTGATGAAAAAATAGATTAGAGGATGAGGCTGGATTAAATCCCTGCTTATTCAGGTGCTTAAAAAATGTCATTTTGTGCACCCTGAGTTCGGCTTTTCCTCATGTTTGGCCACTTAAGGATGCACTTTGTTTATAAAGAACTCCGGGGTGGAAAATCCAGAAAATTCCCCTTTTTTTTTGTCTTTGTTTCTCCCTTTTCTGTCTGTCCGTGTGGGGTTTTGTGTGTGGATTGTAGGATTTTTTTCCTCCCCTCCATCCATTTTCTTTCCTGAGTGTTTTCTCCTCTCTGGAAGCCAAGCAAAGAGGGTTGTGGATATTTTTACCAATGGGAATGAAGTGGAGCCAAGGCAGATCCAGGGCCTGGGAGAAGTTAAGGACAATCTTGGTGCTGCTGAAAATATAGGCTGGGAATTGGGACAGCATGGAGCAAAGATATTGCATGGAATGAGGTGTTTTATAGAGCAAAATTCGAGAAAAAATTGCTTATTTGGGGCAGAATTATAAAACTTGGTACCTTCAGGGCTGACCAGCAGCAGAATGCTGAATTATGCTCTTTGAACTGTGGGGGCTGGAGCCAAGTGGGAAAATCCCTTTGGATTGGGGATGAGCTGGAGTTCAGACCCAGTTTTCCCTTAAAACCTGCTGGGGTTCCAGGATCCCCTGTTGGGATTTTTCCCTCGGCTTTTCCCGTTGGTTGCCCAAGGAATGCCACAGCATTCCTGTTCTTCTGCAGGAGAAGTGAGGAAATGCCAGTATTTTATTGGATTATCCCCTCTGTGATAAATTCCATTGATTTCTGGTGGCAGAAAAGCAGCAGAAGCCCCAGGATCCTCCACGTCGGAGCAGCTGAGGGGACTGAGGTGCCCTTTGTGTCTCGGGGTGTCCTGGAAGAGGATGGAAAACCTTCCCAGTGGTTTTGTGTCCTGTGGAAGAGCTGGGCTCTGTTCCAATGGATGCAGACTCTGAGATGACATTTTTGAGGAATATTTGGAATATTCCTTTGCAGACAGCTGTTGAGAACGTTCCACTGAGCTGTTAAAGGGTTAACTCAGCCTCATTCGCTCTCTAATTAATTTGCTGGGGGATAATACCCCACGTCTGACCTGATTTTGGCAGCAGATTTGGTGGGAGCAGCTGCTGGTCCTGGCACAGCCTTGCCTCCCGTGCCGGAGGTGCTGGGGAGCAGCTCGGGACCAGGGGGAGCACCACGGACACACAAAACGCTTCTCCAGGTGCTGCTCCCTCCCGTTTCCAAGCCTTCTTGGCCTGCAGGAAGTAGGACAGGGATTGTTGGCAATAAAAAGATGTTTTTTTCACTGTTCAAGGCAGATCTTGTGGAACAACGGGCAGAGCTCGCTGTGCTACAGGCGAAGGCGTAGGAAGAGAGAAGAGGGGAAAGAGAGGTCAGCTAAAATAAATCTGAGGAAACAATCCAGCCTTGGAGACTCCAGAGAGCCAGGGAAGCACAGCAGGGTGGGAACAGCAAATAAACTGATGCCAGGGCGGGTTTCTAAGCCAGAGAATTCACCTGAGCTCTCCTAAATCCAGAGGGAATCTCTGCCTGCTGTAGGGACAACATTCCCTGGGTGGTTTTGACACAGGAAAGCTAAGTGGAGCTGCCAGAGGATTTGCTCCTCAGGATTCTTTTGGATGCTGTGCTTTTATTTCAGTGGTTCTGAACTTGGAAACAAGAAGTTGACCCTTGGTTTGAGTAAATAACCAGCAAATTTTCAGTTTTGTTCCTGCCTGGGCTCCTCTGTGAGCTCAGGTGCCTCTGGCACACCGAAGGAATTGTGTTCCTTCTGGGAGCTGAGGCAAATAAAGGCACTGCCTGGAGCTCAGAAGGAATCTGGGAGCTGTTGGAGTTTTCTCCGTGGTGTGCAGGAATCAGCTGTGGTGCCTAAAATCTGAAGTGGAAAGAAAAAAGGGGAGGAATTTCCCTTGATGGGAGAGAACCTTCTGTAACCTTGTTGTTGCTAAACAGAGCTCAGCTTCTGAGTCACTCGCATGGATCTGGATTGAAAATTTGCTGCCTGCAGGATGGGCACCGAGGGATAAATCCCTCCTGAGCTTTGGGGAAGGATTAGGACCGTGCTCAGATGGAAAAATAAATTCTTGCCATTGATTTTTGTCTCATTCATGCTTTTGTAATTCGGCAATTGCTTGAGGAAGGCACAGACAGGATCCCACTGGAATAAACAGCAGAGAAAATCTGGGATTTTCCCAAGTGCCAGAGCACTTGGGAAATGTGGGAGATAAATCTGGAGAGGAGCTCCTTGCAACAGAGACGTTTCCAAGGGTGCTTATAAATAGTGGGAGCAGGAACTTGGGAAAGAGAGGAATCCAAAAGGATGAATCCTCAGGAGTCACCGTTTCTGAAAGCAGCAGCTCGAAGGAGAAGCAGAAAATGATCCAGCAGCACAAGAGCTCTTGAGGAGGAAATCAGTGGGAGACAGATGGGAATCTCAGGGCCAGGCTGCTCTGTTTGATGGGATTCTGCTCAAGGAAAAGTGTTTTTGGGATGCACAGCGTGCTCAGGAATACTGATCAGGAATCTCCCAGGGCCTGTGGTGCCGGGGCTAAACCCACTCCTGCCTGGAAGGAAAAACATCCCCAGTTAACCCTGGAAAAGTGTCCCTGGAACAGCACAGGATTCTCCATTTTCCATCCGAGAATGGCTGCTGGTGGTTGGGTTCCCAGCAATACCAGCTTGGGCAGGAGCAGAGCAGGATGTGGAATGTTCTTGGGGAGCTTGGATTCCTACTGCTCCTTCCAGAGGTGCTGCTCTTCCCACTGGAAAAAACTGCGTGGATCTTTTGGGATCCCTGGGAGAGCAGGGAGTTTATCCCAAGTTGTTATCCCTGGAGAGATGCCACCCAAGGAGAGGGGTACAGGGCAGGAAAAGCAGAGCAGGATGTGGGATGTTCTTGGGGAGCTTGGATTCCCACTGCTCCTTCCCGAGGTGCTGCTCTTCCCGCTGGAAAAAACTGTGTGGATCTTTTGGGATCCTGGGGAGAGCAGGGAGTTTATCCCAGGTTGTTATCCCTGGAGAGATGCCACCCAAGGAGAGGGGTACAGGGCAGGAAAAGCAGAGCAGGATGTGGGATGTTTTTGGGGAGCTTGGATTCCCACTGCTCCTTCCAGAAGTGCTGATCTTCCCGCTGGAAAACTCTGTGTGGATCTTTTGGGAGTTTATCCCAGGTTTTCCTTGGAGAGAGGCCTCTCCAGGAGTGGGCTCCAGGGCAGGAGGAGCAGAGCTGGGGTTCCGTGGGGGGAGCAGCTTCCTGCTGATCCCAAGGGTTCCATGGCCACCTCTTGCCTGAGACAATTCCAAAAGAGGCTCCTCATGGGAAACTCCAGGAAAAATGTCTCCCACTGCCATAACTGTTATTATTCATCCAGAATAGTTTTTGGGATGCCCTTTCCCACTGGTTCTTCCCAGGTGTGCCGGGTTGGGAGAAGGGAATATTCCTCAGCTGGTTTTGTGTCTCTTTCTCTTTCCCTTCTTTCTTTCCTCTGCCTCAATTTTGCATTTCCTTTCTGGAATTCATCCCAAAATTGCTATTCCAAGCCCCTTTCCCTGCACTTTCCTGATGAATCCATGAAATCCCTGCCTGTACTTCTGTTGTTTGATGTGTTATTTGTGTATGTCCAGTTCTGGGGGAGAACTGGGCCGGTGTTTTTCCCATTTTCCTTATTCCTGCAGGAGCCACGGGAATATTTTGGGGTTTTTTTCCAGCTGCTTGTGGGTCACTCATGAATCAATTCCATTAAAAATGGAAGGTTTTCCATGCCCTTTTCCCAGAAAAGCGAGAACAAGGCGGTGTTCAAATGAAGAACTATAAAAATAAACATTTATTTTACCTCATTCTTCGTTTCCTTCTGGAGCCATATTCCCAGAAAATCATATATTTTTAAAAAAGGGAAAAATAATCCAATCCCAGGCACTGAAAGGAAGTAGAAAAATACATTTTTTTATCTTTCCTTGTTTTTTAATCACCCACTCTCAGTATAAAAATATTTCATACTCTTCTAGTGCAAGACTCCTGTCATGTAAAATAATCGTAATTAATTCCTCAAGTCAGGACAGCGTAGGAAAATTGAGCCGGCATTTCCCAAGTGCAGGATAAGGGATTTATTTAGACTCATGGAAAAACAGAGAAGCTTTATGATGAAAAAATAATGATTTAGCTCTGAGCAGACTCTTCCTGACTTTTAAGAAGCTTTGGTGAGTTTTCCTGGATGAAATATTGGATTTCTTCCGTGACCTGAGGTGTTCCTGGTGTGGATTTTGCTGGAGAAATTGAGGCAGCATTTTGGGGTTGTTTGTTTATAAAATGAGGAACAAGCAGGAGAAATCTCCCCAAATCCTCTCGTGGAATGGCAGCCAATCCCCCAAAATTCCCTTTTCCCTTCCCATAATTCACTGTATAATGAAGTTGGAATATTCCTGGCTATTCCTGGAGAATCCCTGGCTATTCCTTTTCCCATTTTACTCAGCAGAGATGTTTCATTATTCCTTTTTTTTGCCCATCCTGTGCTGTCTCATGGATCCTAGACTATTTTGGTGCTGGGAATTTGCTTCCCGGTACAGCAATTCCTACATTTTTGGTTGGATAAACCAGATTTTCTTTAACTTTCCAGGAAACCAAACCTATTTTGGGATTTATTGTTGAAATTGTGCCTTTGGGAGCAAGGAAATTGTGCCTGGATTAATGCTGGGAATTCCTGCAGCTGCTTTGGTTTGGATTTCAGATCCACACTTCCATTAATTTTTTTTGGAATTGCGCTGGCACTGATGGGTTTTTAAAGGGTATCTGTAGGTGTGTAACAACTGCCCTTTAATCAGAGTGATGAAATTCATGGAAATTTGTCATTTGAGATGGAAAAAATTGGAGGCAGCATAAAAATGTTCTCCCTGTGTTTATCTGTGACTCGGTGACTAAAGCAGCGAAGGTTTGCACACTGGAAATAGAAGCAAATCATCATTTCCATGATTTTTTAAAATATAAAGTATCTGGAGAGGGCTCCTTTCCCCGTTGGAATTCTGTGGGCTCGGATCCTCTTCCCTTTTCCTGCAGAGGAGGGGGAAAGGAGTGTTCTCCATCTGGCCGGGGGCTTAAAATGATCCTGTGTTTTGATGGCTCTGCAGATGAGTTCAGTGCTGCATTCCACACCGAAAACTGGGAATTCGATGGAGGAAAGAGCAGGAATGCTCCATTCCCGAGCCATTCCAGCTGCGGGAAGTTCAGGTTCTCCGTTGCACCCAGTGGTTTTTGTATTTTGGGGCTGACATTTGAAGCAAGCAGGAGACACATTTCTAAAAATAAATGGATCGAGTGATATTGGAATTTTCATTTATAAATTCTCTGGGAATCTGCCAAAACTTCCATCAGCAACCTGCAGGCATTTGTGAGGAGGCACAGGCTGTTCCCAAGCCGAGGGAATTCAGGTGGGAGGGATGTGGTGAGGGAGAAAAAATTCCTTGTTGTGAGGGGAAAGCTGATGTTTTCCAGAGAATCTGTGGCTGCCCCTGGATCCCTGGAAATGTCCAAGGCCATGGATGGGGCTCAGAGCAGCCTGGGACACTGGGAGGTGTCCCTGCCATGGCAGGAGTGGGATGGGATGGGATGGGATGGGGTTGAAAGTCCTTCCCAATTNAAAGGAAAGGAAATCCCTCTGTTCTCTTGGGTAGAGGTGTCCCTTCACCTCTCCAACTCCAGAGCTGATCCAGAGGAAAACGAAAAGAGTTCATTCTGCTCCCTCCAACACCTCGGGACCTTGGGATTGGCCTGGAGTTTGGAGTTTGTTGCCTTTTCCTGCCTTTTCCCATTCACACCCCGAGGATGTGCAGTTCAGCCCCAGTAAATCAGATTCCAGCTGCTCCTTTGCTCTGGCTCCCAGCTTTGCTTCCAGAGGGCTCATTCTCTCCGTGCTGGAGTGGATTATATTCCAAGCTGTTCCCTGCTCCACATTTCTGCAGGAAAACAGCTGAGGGCCCAGATTCTGCAGTTTTATTTCAGGCATCTTGTTTGTTTTGAGGAAAAAACCCATTTCCTTCTATTCTGAGTTTTCAAAGGGAGGAATATCAGCATTTCCTTATCTCAGTGGGAGCAGATTCATGACGGGAGCACCTGAATGTGGGAGCGAGCTGGGAATGAAAAACCTTTGGAAGGGAGAAAAAGGGAAAAGGGAAGCTCTCCTGGATTGCTTGATCCTGGAGCAGCAGATTAGGGCTGAATGTAATTAATAACGAGGAGAAATCCATGAAGTTGTTANGGGATGGGATTGAAGGTCCTTCCCAATTCAAACCAGGCTGGAATTGTGTGATTCCGTGAGGTCAGTGCTGTTTGATCCGTGTGGGAATGGAGCAGGAAATTCCCTCCTTCCCTGTTCCCCTTCCCTGCCTTCCTTCCCTGCTCTCCAGGCTGAGGAAACTTTTCCATCCTCCCCATCCCATGGGGAAGGAGAGGAGAGGAGAGGAGAGGAGAGGAGAGGAGAGGAAAGGAAAGGAAAGGAAAGGAAAGGAAAGGAAAGGAAAGGAAAAAGGAAAGGAAAGGAAAGGAAAGGAAAGGAAAGGAAAGGAAAGGAAATCCCTCTGTTCTCTTGGGTAGAGGTGTCCCTTCACCTCTCCAACTCCAGAGCTGATCCAGAGGAAAACGAAAAGAGTTCATTCTGCTCCCTCCAACACCTCGGGACCTTGGGATTGGCCTGGAGTTTGGAGTTTGTTGCCTTTTCCTGCCTTTTCCCATTCACACCCCGAGGATGTGCAGTTCAGCCCCAGTAAATCAGATTCCAGCTGCTCCTTTGCTCTGGCTCCCAGCTTTGCTTCCAGAGGGCTCATTCTCTCCGTGCTGGAGTGGATTATATTCCAAGCTGTTCCCTGCTCCACATTTCTGCAGGAAAACAGCTGAGGGCCCAGATTCTGCAGTTTTATTTCAGGCATCTTGTTTGTTTTGAGGAAAAAACCCATTTCCTTCTATTCTGAGTTTTCAAAGGGAGGAATATCAGCATTTCCTTATCTCAGTGGGAGCAGATTCATGATGGGAGCACCTGAATGTGGGAGCGAGCTGGGAATGAAAAACCTTTGGAAGAGAGAAAAAGGGAAAAGGGAAGCTCTCCTGGATTGCTTGATCCTGGAGCAGCAGATTAGGGCTGAATGTAATTAATAACGAGGAGAAATCCATGAAGTTGTTATAGTAACTGGGAAGTGAGGTTGGAATTTATGATCTGAGTGACTCAGCTCTGGGGGCAGGGATTTAGGAGCCCACAGAAGCTGGAGCTTCCCTTTCCCTGCTTTCCGCTCTGCCCATTCCCAGGAAACTCTGGAATAGGCATGGAAAAGGATCTTCCAAACCCTGAGCAGGAAAACCAGCTCATCCCTCTCTCCTCTCTGCATGTCTGACCCTGGAAAAGTTGGGGAAACTCACCCCAAATAATCCATGTTGTAATTAAATCCTGCTGGATTTTCCCAGGAATTCAGGAATGCCCTTCAGCTTTCCAGCAGAGGAATCCTGAAAAATGAGGGTTTGAAACTCCTCTGCTGTTGCTCCTTGGGAGTTCACGGAGCTGGGTGGGGATTTAAGGATTTGGGAGTTGTGCATCCTCTTAATCCGCATTTTTTTGTCCAAGGAAAACACATCCCAAGAATAAAGTGGGAAATCCTGCAGAGAAATTGGGTCGTTCCTGTGACTTGGAGAATTTTTGTGTTGACTTTTGATATTTGCAGCACTGGTTGCCCAAAAATAAAACATTTGGGTGTTGTTGGGGTATTTTTCTTTACAATTAGCCTTAGGTTAGGGTGGAAAAATATCCTGGATTAGCTTGAAATGATCCTTTTATGCCTCAGCCTCCAAAATCCCAGAATTCCAGACTGGTTTGGGTTGGGAGGGAAATTCAAAATCCTCAAATCCCCATTATCCCAAACTGCTCCAAGCTGGCCTTGGACCCTTGCAGGGATCCAGGGGCAGCCCCAGCTTCTCTGGGAATTCCATTCCAGGGCCTCCCCACCCTCCCAGCCAGGAATTCCTTCCTGATATCCCAACAAATTCCACCCTCTGGCAGCTTTTTCCATTTCCAGTTGCTGTCATTCCTCAGAATTGTGATTTTCCTGGTGAGGCTGGATGGATCCCAGTTGGGATTCCTCTTGGAACACCCTGGGACACTCCTGCATCCCAATATTTTGGAATTTCCACTTTTTAATTCCCTCTGCAACTTCAGCATGGAATAATTTGCCCGAAAGAGGCAGATTTTTTATGGTGTCCCACAAAAAAGAACCCTGACACTGAGCTGATCCCTGGGAAATGAGAATTCCTTGTGGGAAACACTGGCATTTTGGGAGCAGGGGTTACTGAGCAGGGCTCTCCTCATTATTTGCAGCCTTTGAAGTGATGGAATTGCATAAAAACTTCCCAAAATCTTCAGCAAGAGGCAGTGCAAGGATCACTCCATGTAATTAAAGGAGTTTTTGATAATTGGGAAGGAAATTACCGGGAGAAGTTAGGAGAAAATGCTGCCATTTCCACTTTCACCTCACTTCATTTGGGAGAAAATCGCAGAATGAGCTAAATTGCTTTTTCATTAAAAAAAATGCTGATCATTCAGCTTGGCATCAAAAATAATGCAAATATTTGCCCAAGAAGCAAAATATCAGATCCAGAAGGAAAGAAAACAACCACAGTAGAAGGAAACAGGAACATCTGCTTTGGCTCCGAGGAAAAATCCTGGAATAAGAAAGCTGAAAAAAACCCTAAATCAGTTTTTTCCCCTAAATCTCCTGTTATAAATTAGTGTTGTCCGAGATGCCACTTCAAATATATGAAATAAAATATGGAAGTGGCTGGTGGGAAACACGGGAGCATTTCCAGAATGCCAAATGCTTTCCTTTTAGTCTTAATTTCCTTTTTTTTTTTTTTAATTGGATGAGCAGACAGAAATTTCAGTCTGGAAATTGCTAACATGGAAAAAAGCCTGGGGTAAATCAGATTTGGAGATGACCACGGTGTTGTCATATCTATTTTTATATTCCCAATGCTTTGCCTTTGCAGTTTTGGATGAATATTTAGGAATTTCTCTGCTCCAGAATCCTTTTCCTGGGAAGGAGAGGGCAGGATTTAAACAGCAGCAGGAATTTGCTGTGGCACAAATCCTCATTTTCCTTTTTTATTTGGATTTTGGGTGTCCCAAATCCAAAGAAAATCTGGATAACTGATCTGGAAGTGTTCGTTCCAGTTGGCCATGGAATGAGTTTTTCCTCAGGCACTGGAATGGTTTTTTAGCTGCTGTCCCATGGTTGTGTTTGGGAATCTGGGATGTGAGAAAAAAGGAATATTTTGGACAGAAACCCGGGGTGCTCCATCCTGGAGAGCCCCTTTCCCATTGCTGGCTTGGTCAGATCCTCACCTCCCATTTTCTGGGTGTAAATCCTGGAATCCTGGGATGCTTTGGGTTGGAAGAGACTTTAAATCTCATTTTTTCCCAACTTATTCAAAGCCCCCTCCTTGCAGATCTCAGCTTTCCCTTGGTTCTCCAGGGTTCTCCTAAAAAAAGTGGATTTCAAAGCCTAAAAAAGCGGGGTTTGGGGGCAATTTTGGCTCTGCAAAGATGGAATTTTGGGTTGAAGGACTTTTCTTTTGGAGCAAAGGTTCTAAAACTCAACCTGTGGGTGAGTTTGGGAAGGGGAGAAGTGAAGGAGAGGCGGGAGCCAAGTGCTGCTTTAATTTTCCAGTGTTTATCCCATAATAATCCCAATGCATCTGCAGCATTCCCATTTTCTGGGAAGCCCAGCAAGGCTTGGGAATGCTGCTCCTTTCCCAAGAAAAACACAGGGGGAACATCAAGGCTAATTTAAAAAAAAAATCAGCCTAAAAATCTATGAGAGGGGGAAATCTGCGTGGTGTGGATTTTCTGGGGTTTGGTGTATTTTTAAAGTTATATTTTAGAATAATAATAATTTTAAAATAAAAATAAAAATAAATAATAATGATAATCAATAATAATAAATTATACTAATGATAAAAATAATGATGATGATAATAATAATAATAATTGTTCTTATCTCTGAGAGCTGCTCAGCTGCTCGGAGGAGTGGGAGGCTCTGCAAATCGTTTGCTCAGGGAACAAGAAAGAGAGAAATTGCATTTTTAATAGTCTGCCTCATTTTTCCAGTAATTACCTTGGAAATCCTGATGTGGGGAACACTTGAACTGAATCCTTTGGAGCTGTCAGAGCTGATTTTTAATTTCAGTTCCTTTCTTCACAATAGGAGATGAGCTTTTTAGAAAGAGAAAGATTAAAAATCCCTGACATAGTCAGGAAAATAGAAATTTTTTTCTGCCCAAGCTGTGAATATTTGTCTGGAAGTTTCCTATCAAAACAGGGCCAGTGGAAATTCCAGGGAAAAAATATTGTGACAATTTCACAAAAAATTGTGTGAAAATTTGAAAATTGTGTTTCATGAGAATTCTGCAGAGCACGTCAGGCCTAAGGACAGCAAAATACTGATTTTTTTTTTTTTTTTTTGATTGGAACTGAAAGAAATGAAGAGAAATAACAACCTGGTTGTCCCCTCTGCTGGAAATCCAAGAATTCCTGGAATTTCTGGGCCAGACTGGCTGGGTTATTCCCAGCTTTAATGATTGGATTTTGACTCCAGAGAAAGAGGAGTCCTTGCAATCCTCTTAATCTTGCTGATATCCTGGGAAGGAGCCTCCTAATTAAAGTTGAGGCACAGTTTTAATAATAATTAATTATTTAAAGGTATTTTTTTGGCTATGCCCAGCTTGGCTGGAATTTTCTTAAGCATCTACAAAGATTATCCTGCCTTCAACATTTTTTATGGTAGGAAAATTGGTTGGATTTATTCTTGGAGATAAATTTGTGACTTTATCCCGATGCCTGATGGCTTAAAGCAGCAAATTTGGGTTTTAAACTCAGCCTGGCAACTGGGACAAAGCTCAGAGCAGCTTTGGGAGAGGCCAAAGTGAAGTAATCCCTTCTCCAGAGCCTTGGGAGAGGCCAAACTGGGAAAATCTCCAGCTGGATGCTACTGGGGGTCTCAATTAGCAAAGCTGTTTGAGATAAGAATGGCAGTGATAGGAAATCAAGGCTGGGACAGCTCTCAGGGAAAATCCAGCTCATGGAATCCAGCACAGGAGGGATGTGGAGCTGCTGGAAGGAATCCAGAGGCTGCAAAGCCCAAACTTGCACATGGAGATGTGTTTTAGGAATTCCTGTAAATGGTGGATTTTACCCTGGATGAGCTGGGCAGCTGTCTTTTAACCACTGTGGGAAAATCAGGAAAAGCAGTTTATCCATGGGATTTTATGCTCCATGTCCAGGATGAGCAGAGGGATGGAGCAGCTCTGCTGGGAGGAAAGGCTGGCAGAGCTGGGATTGTTCATCCTGGAGAGGAGAAGCTTTGGGGTGACCTCACTGTGGCCTTGCAGGGCCTGAAGGAGCCCCAGGAAACATGGAGGGACAGGACACAGGGAATGGCTTCCAGAGGGCAGGGATAGGTGGGATATTGGGAAGGATTCCCTCCCTGTGAGGGTGGGGAGAGGCTGGGATGGAATTCCCAGATTTGCTGTGGCTGCCCCTGCATCCCTGGCAGTGCCCAAAGCCAGGCTGGACGGGGCTTGGAGCAGCCTGGGACAGTGGGAAGTGTCCCATGGCAGGAATTAGAACTGGATGAGCTTTAAGGG
>VZTG01002802.1:1334062-1391400 GCA_013397845.1 Melanocharis versteri | reverse complement strand
GGGAGCAGAGAAGAGGAAGGTACAGAATGAAGATCTGAGCTGACTGAGGAAGGTCTGTTGCAGGGCCGGGGTGAAGATGTGATAACTACCAAACAAAACCTGCTGAAAGAATGGAGCTGGAGCTGTCCAAAGAAGGGCAGCAAAGCTGGTGAAGGGCCTGGAGCACAAGTCCTGTGAGGAGCAGCTGGGGGAGGTGGGGCTGTTTAGCCTAGAGAAAAGGAGGCTCAGGGAGACCTTATTGTTCTCTAAAGCTGCCTGAAAGGAGACTGTAGCCAGGTGGGGGGTCAATCTCTTGTCCCACATAATGGGCAATAGGACAAGAGGAAACTGCTTCAAGTTGCACCAGAGGAAGTTGAGATTGGGTATTAGGAAAAATATCTTTGCTGAGTGGTCAGGCATTGAAACAGGCTGCCCAGGGAAAGTGGTGGAATCACTGGAGGTGTTCAGCAAATGTGTAGAGATGGCACTCGGAGATATTATTTGGTGGTGGACATGACAGTGCATGGTTAATGGCTTGGACTTCATGACCTTAGAGGCTTTTTCCAACCACCCTCCAGGATTCTTATGTACCTTTCAAGACTTAGTGGAAGAGTCTTCCTTAAGCAAAATTATTTCATGGAAACTTAGTGATTTATGTCATATGCTTCTGTCGCCTTTCTAAATGTGATGTTAAGTGCCGTACAACCAGACTCACTATTTTATAGAACTATGTCTATAAACACAGTATTTCCATTTTAAAGGAGAAATATTGGTAATTGCCAGGAAGTCATGCTTAATCCTCAGTCACACAATTATCACTCTCACCAGGTGTGTTTGATACAGTATGAATTTTGAATGCTACTATTATTATTAATAAGCAAAATGCACCTTCAGTTTCTATTTTGCAACTGCATGGATAACTCATAGAATGCCATAAATTATTACAGCCTCACCATCAGTTGTACATATATCGTACGATGCAGTATCAGAAAATTAGTATCAAGAAAATCTCTTCTTGAACCAATGCTTTAAATTGCTGAAAAGACTCAAAATTCTAATAAGAGGTGCCAATCTGTCAGATAAATAAGTGTATTTATTGTATTACCTGCACTGAAAATACCATTGAAGTTTCTATGCAGTAGCCTGCTGCAGCAGCTGCTCCAAAATCCCATGTTATGTAATGAATAAGGCAGGAGTTTGCTTTCTTTTAAATGGAAACATTCTGGTATCATGTTGGAATACGATAATCTTTTTTATGGGATTAGATAGGCTGAATTTATACAAAAGGTTTTCACTCAGAATTTTTTACAGAAGTGTCTGAAATGCTTCAGATCAAATAACTTTGAATATTTTGCACCGCTGTAGTTTTTTTGAGGCAGAATCTCGCTTTATGACCTTATCCTACAGCTGTAAAAGTATGTTTAGCTTGCTGCCTTCTGACAGCACTCATGAGCAAATAGATCTTGGGTTCACTGCTGTTTGTTAAGAGCAGCATTACATGAGAGCAAAATTTTCACTGAAATGGATCTGTAGAAGCTGGCTCATAGGTTCCTGTGTCTGCTTTCCATGTAATATTCTGACACTTTTGACCACTTCCATTTTAAATGAGTAATTCCCTGTTTGTTTCTTTTACAGTCCTGACAGTCTGTTGCTTTTTTTCTGTGGATCCCACAAAATCATTGAGCTGCTGAACTCTGAAGGTGGTTCATGCTTTTCTCAGACTTGTTTCTGAGTAAGTCAGATATCTTCCCGGCCTGAGCTCCTGATGAAAAATTGGACATAAATCCCTAAGGAAGAGTGTGGGTCTGTGGAGGGTGTAGGGTGCTGGGCATTGAAAAAAAGAACTGACTGCAGCAAAAATCAAGTGATCAGCACTTCCCGGGGACAGGCCCTTGAGCTGTAGCATTTAAATGTCAAATCAGAACTTCTTGCTTATTTCCACAAAATGAAGCCCAGTTCTGCAGTATGAAGCCCAGCACAGAGTCACATCAGGAAGAAGAGGGAAGGAGTTGAATATGGATTCTCTTTGCTAATGGTCTTAGTCCCTATTACATCCCATTTGTGCATGTCTGCTCTGAAGCTGACTTCCTTTCAGTGCTTGAGCTGGACGATTCCAGACCCACCAGGAGCTGCTTCATCTGTGCACGGTGTTTCTCACTGCTGAAGATGTTCTAGCTTGCTTCGTTTTGGGTTCTACTCTGTAACGCATTGTTAACAATCTCCAAATGGTGTAGACATTCCTAAATTGTAAGAATTACCCTGTCAACCAAAACAGGACAGCCCTATGAGGCAGATCTCCCCAGCATGCAGGAAAGGGAGGTTCCAGGTGTCAGCCTTGAGGGATATGCCCAGCTTCCACAAACATAAGAGTCTCCATTTCCAGCTCCAGTGCAGCAACTTGTACAAGGTTTACAGACCTGTTTTCTGGGCTTGCAACTCTCCAGCACTTCTGATTGAAACACAACACTTGTCACAGCAAACAGGGTATGTTTTTATGGTTATGGACCACCTAGCATGCTCTTAAACATGCAAAGGGTATGTACATACGCAACGATCTAGCGCACAGTCTTTCACATGCAGCTTGGAAAAGGCAAAGGAGTGTGGTTTGGAGAAAGATAAAGTAGGATACAAGTAGGAAAACTTTTCCTGTAGAAGTAGGAATGTTTCTGGAACTGCTGGCTCGAATCAGAGACTTTCCAAAGGTAGGGTGCCTTCAGACTAGCTAAGAGAGACAGGGTCACAAAGGCCTAGATATGGCAGTCTGCACATTGATAAGTAGTACCTACAAGTGTAAGAAGTCTCACTGAATACTATTTATTCATGCATCACTATTGAAGTTAATATGAGTAGAACATGTTGAATTTGGCCCTAGGTCAGTAACACAAAATTGTAGCTCTTTAAAATGGATCTGAACAGAGAGGTATGGTCCAGTGCTGCATTGGCTCTGAGAGTTGTTGGTTTGAGGGGATTTGGGATTTTTGCTCTGGCAGGTTTTCTTTAGGTGTGGGGGATGGTTGGTGGAAGAACAACATGATTATTTTTCCTACAAATCTAATAGGAGAAGAATTAGCCTAGAAAAGGGGAAAAAGTATCTGTTCCTTTAGATATTACATAAAGTGCTGCCTTATTCCTCTTAGAAATAGAGCTTTCCTGTGTTATATTGCATAGAAGCCCCCCGAAAAGATGCATATCTTTTGCCTGGGGTGAACAACTCCTGAGATTTCTGAAGTCAGGCTAGTACATTAACACCTTAGATTTAGGTAGTGCACGGCTACAAGCAAATGTCTTTGGATGACAGAAGCAAATCAGACACGGCTTTTGTATGTCACGAGGGATTATTCTGTTTTTTAGTGCTATGCCCTTTGGCTTTACAAATGCACCTGTAGTGCTCCTGTGGTTAGTGCAAAGGATCTTGGTAGAATTAATTTACTATGGTTGTTTTGTCTTTGTAAATAGCAATTGTTAGAACTGCCTATACACAAACATATTTTCAGACCTTACATGTATTTTTGGCAGCAGCTCGTAGATAGGGAAGTCTTCTGTTCTTTAATGCTAGCACTGAGCGCAGCAAAGTACTTTTCCATTCACAAAAGGTGATCTTTTTGGAAGCAGGAGAAATTTATGGCTGTGTCTGGGCACAGGAAACATGGGAGAGAAATTCTGGGAAATCTAGAGGTGGAACACCAGATACAGGTTTCAGCTGTGCCTTTGCTGAGAATTAAAAAAATTCTCATCTGAATTCATGTCATCTGCTGTGTTATTTTTTTATCAGAATAAAGGGCTCTGAGAGCTCATGATGTTTATGTGGCACTGCCATCATACAGAAGTAACCATTATCCTACATTTTGGGAACAGAGATACTGGTCTATGAAATCCTGTGGCAAATAACAGGCACTTTGAGTCTTCTGAAGATATGGAGGGAACTAAATGTAATATCAAGATGGTTTGTACCAATATCCCCTACTTCCCTTTTATTAGCTATAGAGAGGATTTAAACAAAAAAAAAAATCTGCGATTCTTTTTCAAAGACAGTTTTGTGGTTGAGGGTTTTGGTTGGTTTTTATATGGCATAAAGATGGTATCACACATCCTGTTACCAGGTGAAGTGTGTTGAGCACCTGCTGTGCTTGTTGTTGTCCAGCTCTGCTTCACAACAACAGCAGAAGACAAAAATGTAAAAGCAAAGAAGAAATAACAAAAAAGAGAGAGGCTATGACTTGTAAGAGTAGGTGGCTTTCTAATTACCTTACTAATAATCTCAGCATATGAATTTATTAGATCTTCTGAGACCTGGCAAATTTTAATTGCTATCAGCTGCTGAAGTCAGGTTTTTAGCTGCCTTTTTAATCTGAGTCTGATAGGAGAAGACAGCATAAAGAAGCCTTACCTAAGAAAGGCTGGTGAGCTGTGGGTTTTTTCAGTAATGTAGGGTTGGAAAAAGTGGGACAGAGAAAGAAAAGGAGATACAAGAAAGGTGTTAAGAGCCAGAAAATACTTGGAAGTTTTGTGCTTTGAATGTGTTAGTGTTTAGACAAAGGTGTAGTGACCTAGGCTGAAGGCCTAGGGTGGTTTGCTGGGTCGTCGCTCAGGATCAGCGTGGTCAGGGGATCCTGTGTGCCACGGTGGGGCACAGGGGCATAGAAATTATGTGGCTTCAGGCCAAGAGTGTGCCTTGAGCGGCAAATTGTCCCTAGAGCAGCTAATACAGCATGAGAGTAAGACACAACACAGGTTGATAGCTCTCCTGAGAGCTTCCAGCCACCAGCTTTAAGGATTTCCTCAGCTCCTTCTGGACCATCATGCTTCCTTGATGTGATTTAATCCTGATTCCCCATAGGAACCCCTTAAATTCTACAGCCTTACACTGCAATAATTTGGTTGCAGATTTCCCCGCTGGAAATCTCAACCCATGTTGCTGAGATTTATTCTTTTCAAACCACTTCTGTTAATCACCAGTGCCAAATGAAAAGCACTCTAAAAGCACAAGTGGGATTTGCTGATGCTCTTACTCTTTGATTTACCAGGAATGGCTCCCTTTGTGGTTGATTTTAGATATTATTTTAATCTTCTAATTTTTCCCATCCTAAACTTCTTTATTTTTTTCTATATAGCCTACATGTCCACCCAGTGCTTGAGTCAAATCAGAACATAAATACAATTCCATATGATAGACTTCTCTTACTTTGTTTGTAGAGCTACAAACCTACTTCGAGGTACTGAGATAGGACATAAGTATTTCACCTTTTTGCTATTTGTTATTCATTATTTTAAATGTAATTGAAAAGATTAAGTGGGGAGCCTAAAGTTAGGTAACTGTACCTTGTGTTAGTGGTAGGCTGATATTTGGGGGTATATCATGCTTATTACTTGTATCTGAATTAGTGGAAACTCTGAATGATCTAATCCTGAAGACAGAACATTAATTTGGAAGCATAAACAGGCCTAAGGATTTACAAATATGCAGACAAAATAGTAAGTTTTCAGTACCCTTCACCTCAATCTGCCATGAGCTCTTTTCAGGTTGTCCTGTGAATGAATATCTAGGTTTCCCTTTGCCAGTATAATCTAAGTATTCACACTATTACAAGCACAGAAGATTGTTTTCTTCAATAGCATAAACTGGGATTTAAAATTCTTTTTTAAAGACGCTTTTGATATTTTCCCTGACTTCAGATCCCTGGGGATGCAGGTAAACCATATGTGTCAAATTTTATTCAGATTTGGAGCTGGGATAAACTCTGCGGCTCATGTTGACCCGTGCCCCGATGTGTGTGGCTACAGTGCCCTCTTGTGCGAGTGAGCGCTGGTGAACCGCGGCTGATTCCAGAGGTCTCTCCACATCACCTGGCTGCCGGAGAACGAAGGAAACTGGACACAAAATCCTCTTCTGGCTGTGACCTTTTGCAGCCGTGTTTTGAGCAGCAATTTATTCGGTTATGTGGTACAATGCAAATGTAAGGACAGCCCTTGGGCTTTTACAGCTTAAAATGTGCTTTGTATTCTGCTGGTATTTTGGCGTCGATCGGAAAATGAACATTTACTATTTCTGTTGTGGTGATGCCCACAGGACCTGTTAAGGAGAGGAGCTCCCGGATGTGCTAGATGCTGTCTCCACATTCATAGGCTGGGCCTTTGAAGTGCTGTGGAACTTCAACTTTATAGCAAAAAGTAAGTGACCAAACCTGGGTTCCTCCTTTCTCCACCTCAAACTTGTCAGCTGCACTTCATCTGCCTCTGAAATGAGGGAGATTGAATTAATATGTCTTGATTGGATAAAAGAAGAAAACTTAAAGGCAAGAAAGGGCACAGCGATCAGAACTAAGTGAGCAGGACAGACCCAGGAGGGTTTTGACACATTATCGTTAGAAAATGGCAAAGCAAAAATCTGCTGTGACCGCAGTGTTTCAAGATTACAAGGCAAGAAAAATACCTGCCTACGCAAATAAGTTCAACTGTGACATAGAAAATTTAGGGATGTGTCCCACTCATTTGATCAAATGCCTTTTGATCATTCTAAAATTATAGCTACCCTTTTGGGGTTATAATTCATGACAAAACTGTAGGGAGTATAAGTGACAGCTAGGGAAGAAAATTATTATTGTAGTATCAAGACCTGGACTGTGTAAGCAAGAATGTTAACATTAAAAAACGAAAAATTCAAACCTAGTTCCTCAATAGAGGCCTTTGGACTGCACAAATCTAGGAAAAATAAAAAGGACTTGGCACAGGCTGAAATGAAAACAGAACTCAGTTGCACAGAAAGAAACAGAGAAATGGGAAAGAGGGGAAGGATGCTATCCTGACTAGAAAATAGATGCAGAGCACTAGAGCATCTGTATGAAAATAACTGGGAGCAGAATTCAGCTACTAAAGTGCTGTCATCCTGTCTCCCAGTCCTACTGGTGTGTCCCATCGTGCTCTCCAGTCCTCCCTCCCTTGGCACTGTGGTTGCACCTGCAGGTACCACCACCAGCTCTTAAGGTGGGTAATGTGAGCAATGGCTGGAAATGCCATGTCTCCTCACTTACTGAAGCAGACAGTTCTTGTAGGTTAGGGCCCTGTCAGAGAAAGGAAGTAAGTGCACCATAAAACCAGTTAATTCACTGCTTTACTTTGGTTTAATAAAGATAGGCTTTGTTTACTACTCAAATGCAAGACATTAACTCAGTTAATAATTATCTTAAATATCACTAAATTACCTTCAACCTGGGATGCTGTTAATTAAATGCCAATGCTGCTCAGCAACATGAAAATGTAAGAATGTATCTGTTATGTTCCATACTTATTGGATTGTATTTTTCCACCTTGAGTACCCTGACTGTATAGACACAAGACACTGGCAAAGCCTCTGCCTGCTGAGGGTTGTCCTGAAGACCAGACTTATTTGTGCAGTGCGGAGGTGTAAGGGGTGACTTGAGCTCTGATTCTCCTGGGATACTGCTTAGACTGAAACGCCTTCCTACAGAGGGCATAGACCAGGACATTTAACTCTGCAATACACACATACCTTTTTTTTCGGCAGGTGAATAAGGTGATTTCACATGTTTCCAGCTGCAGACTTTTCTTCCAAGAATGTGGCTGTAAGCTTACTTATAAGGACTTTCCAGAAGTTTTGCCATGCCCAAGGTATCTGCCACTTGGCAGGTCAACTTTAATATTGCTGAGAAATTTTCAGATTTCAAATGCAGAATCATCAGTGCCTACACAGACATTTGGGTTTCTGGTTGAAATCAGAGCACAGTTAAGTGCAGCAGCCTTTGTCTTTCACAGACAGCAAATGATCATCCAGATTGTCCATTTTGTTCTTCACAATGGATGCTGGCTACAGCTGGAGCAGGAAGGAGCACAGCAGAATCCCAGAGCTCCTGTCCTGCACAGGAATAAAAAACCACAGAGAATCTGTCGGTCCCAGCAAGGCACTGACTCCATACTTTCACTTCTCTGCCAGGCATGCCATGGACCAAGCTGCCTCTGAGCACTTTGCAGGTCTGTGTGAGCACAGCTCGTGGTCAGCTCTGGAGGAGCCCAGCCCTAGCAGCGAGTGAGGGAACATCTTTGCCCATGAAGAAGACTCCTGCCAGGTGGTGTAAAAGCATGGCTGAGTAATGGCACAGCAGTAGGTACTGCTCAGGGAGGTGAGCTATCAGTCCCCAGAGAGCTGCAGAGTCTGAATACAGGCACACTGGGAGACTGTGAAGGTGGCTAAAATCGTGTCTGATCACCTTAGATCCACTGATGTTTCAAGCCTCACCAACCCCATTGGAGTACCAAGATCACATCTACAGGAAAGTCATCTTCAAACATGGATGGACAGTTTTGCAGGTCTTGGGACACGTGCAGTGACGTGGCTACAATCTTTCAAGTAACCCAGTGTTTGCACAGGAGCACCTGTGCACAGTTATTTACTGGCATAAAGTCCACGAAAAAGCAGAGGCTATAACGTAAGTGGTCCTGAAGTTCATCTCTTGGCACAAGTGTTTTTTTGAGTTAATGCCATTAATAGCTCCCTTTGGCAGTGGGCCCAGGTTGGACAAGCTGCAATATCCAGGGGTAATGAACTGAAGAATTTAAGAGAGCGGCACAGGTTAGCTTTCAGTCCAGAGTGAGTGGCTGCTGGAAGAAACAGGGCTTTTCTTTTGCAATAAGTGAATGGTACCTACAAACCATACATTTACAAATATTCTACACCTGCAGCTTTGTAGGGAGGAAAGACTGGTCACTTTCTTCTGTTTGGACTGGGTGGTCCTTTATCTGCAAGGAGACTGAGTTTTGACAAGGTTATTCTATTTAAATGAAAAATTACGTGTTTGTATCAGGCTGGAGGGACTTAAGAGTCTATTTAATATGCATTGATCTTTGTGTATGGGAATACAGACTATATGCTGGAGCTGTTGAAACAGGTTTTTGGTGTTTTTTTAAGGCAAAAAATAATTGGTAATATACCTGAGTGGGACAAGACAGCAATGAGAGATGTGATTTTCACAGTTTATAGAGAGTGAAAATATTAGAGGAAGATTTAATATTCCCAGAGGTGAGATGCATGTGCGCCATTTAGTGGTGAATTTCACAAGGAAAGGAAAACATAAATATTGTTATCATGTCAGTGCTTCTTCTTCACTGTACAGCATTTGTCCTCCTTCATAGACTTAGGTTTACGCAGGACTAGTAATGTTCTCTTGGTAGATGAGGTGTTGTTCTGTAGCACAAAATAAAATGGATTATTTAAGGTTTGAAAAATCAGTTAATTTTCATTCCAACAAAGATAACATATAATGTGAAGAAGTGCTGTTCGTGTACAAAAAAATACAAAAAGCGTCCTTTTCGAAATATATTGGGATTCTCTTTTGTGTTTATCATTTTCTTGTACTTCCAGCAGAGGGCAGGTTTGTGCCACAAAACCTGTTTGCTCGCTTAGTGAGACTCCAATCCACCAGGCACGTCCAATCCTTGTCAGAAAAAAGAAAAAAAATAGCCTTATTCTGTGCTAATTTTCCCTGAAAATTATATCAGGGTTTTTAAATTTGGTTTGGGTTTTTGGTTGTGGGTTTTTTTGTTTGTTTGCTTGGTTTTTTGGGGGGTTTTGTTTGTTTGTTTGTTTGTTTTGTTGTTGTTGTTTCTAAGAACAAAATGGAAAAAACTAGATGGAATCCTACTGGTAACCTTGCTAAAAATCTAGTCCCAAACACATGCCTCTTGTTTTCTAAAACTGTTGTGAAATTGCCAGTGGCTCGTTTCTCTCAGTGCAATCCTTCCCCGCTTCTATCACAGCAGGGATATTTAAGATGTTTTCAGGGTCAGCTCCATGTGAGAAGAACCATGCAATGCGCTTACTGTTGCACGGACATGACAAGGTGGTGTTCTGTTACAGTTATACAGCATAAAATACTGTTGTACCAGCAAAACACAAATATAATTAAGGCCTGGAGGCTAAAAATTGTAAAAAAAATTGTATAATCCAGGCATGCAAAACACCGAGGAAAAAAATCAGGTGGTTACATCACGGCAACAAGCCCCAGCAGGGTAACCACATGCCCGTGTTTGTGTAATTCTTCTCAATGTCATTTTGGTTTCAAAGTGACATGTTGTGGCAGTGCCAGAACAGGGTGTTCTGAAACAAAGGAGGTGAATGGTTTTCTAACTCCTGTGTCATCCCTAGGAATCCTGTTCTTTCTGCTGCAACTACTTCACCTTGTGTTGCTTGTGTGTGAATCAACAAGACAGTTTGAACTCACCAGTGGATGCACCAGCTTCTGCTTCCTTAGTGTCCAATTGCTGCTTTTTTGTCTTCTGTGTGATTTTGAGCCTTGGATTTTACCCTTTTTTTCCCATTGTCACTTTGCATCCCGTGTCCCTAAATGACATTTTGATGAAAATACACGTATTTTGCAGGCATTTGTACCTATTAGTCAGTGTTGCTGTTCACTTTCCTATCTGCTATACAAATTCACACTAAATGCTCTTAAAACTTTTCTTCTTCTTGCTATGCATTTCATCCACTGTCCTAGATTTGTGTCATTTTGAAAAGTATGGACTAATACAATAAGTACTGTTGTCATCATAATCTAATATTTTGACAATCACAGCACAAGTGTAGCCTGCTGCCAACAAGCTGTGCACTGCTGAGTTAGAAGCTTTTTTTCGTTGGTGTTACCCAGGATAATGCCATCTCCTCACCTTCAAGCTGGTTTTGTAGCTTCATGTGTTCTTTTTCTTAGGGGATGGCAGCATTTTCCTCTGCATTTGGAAATTGGCTCTCACTCCTTTAATATTAATATTATTATCTGGATGATTCAGTAGTATCTAAAGAGAGCGGAAACTTCACCAAGTCAGAAATCATAGCCTTCAGTTAGCTGGTGAAATGTTAGTGAGGACTCTTAGCCTCCAGTGTGTAACTGGTGTGGCCAATATCGAACCCAGGTCTCCAGGAGTGGAAAACTGGCCCTAGGGACAGATACCTCTTCTAACTCCCATCACATCCCGAATAGTTACTAGGGCAGAATAATGTTTCATGACCTTTGGGTTGCACCATTACCATAACATAATCTAGCTGTGTGAGCTTTGCAAAGGTCATTGTAGAAATAAAAATATTGCCTGCCGTGATCCATACCCTCAGACACAAAGGAAAATAAATATCTTAATAAATGTAGTGATATTTGCACTATAGGGCACAGTGCCAGGGTCACGAACCATTATTCTGCACGAGTAATAATGTCACTATTTTATTCTTGCCCAGGGGTTACTGTATGACATTTGTGCTCACAGGGAAATTCCCGTGAATATCAGTAACTTAAAATACATTGCCTCGAGGGCCTATTGTTCTCCCATTGAAGTCAATGAAGTCAATTTGCCATTTGCTTACCAGTATCTGGGCACAGGACAGACCCAGCATTCCTCATGATCAAAACTGAAATAGTTTTGAAGCGGATTTGGTGCTTTGCTTTCTTTTTCCATTAAAAAGTATTTGTTCTTTGGATCCTCAATGAAACATGTTTTTTAAAAGATTGTAACAGATAATTTTATCATATCCATGGGAATTGCCATGACTGCATATGTCAAAGACAGATTACATGATCAGATTTTTCATAAAAAAAAAGTTCAAGCCCTGATACTCCTAGTTACTTGTGTGATGATTTATGACCTGTCAGAGAGATGTTACCCAATATTTTTTCGCTACATTCTTATGTGATAGGTAAATGACTGTTTCCTCTATTTCTCCAATAAGAAATAGATTAATTCAGGCTTTTCTGTGTGATATGGCTGGAATGATATAACTGAAACTACAGAATTCTTAATAATATGGCCTGAATTTTGCAGGTGTGGAAGTTGCTGGTTTTGTCTGGCAGATTCTGGTTTTTAAGCTAGTGGAGCTGGCAGCCCTGGAGGTGATTTTTTTAAAGCTAAAGTATGTCAGCCTTGGTCCATCCCTATAAGATTATGAATTATGACTGAGCTGTTAAAGGAAGTAGTGGACGATTTGTATGCAACTGTGATCCATGTTGGCATTGGCCCTTGTCTAGAAACACACCTTAGCAATCAAGATGTTTAATGTACCCCTGGTAATAAGTCTGAGAAGAACTGCACTCATCATGTGTGAAGAAGCCTATCTGACAGAAAGGAACTATTTGGGAGCTCAGTCAGTGGTAGGATCATTTAATTAATTGCTTTGCATAACATGGTGCCTGCCTGCAGTCTGGCTCCACCATGGACGAGGCAATAAATGTTTCCTTCCCCAGCCTCAGTATGTGTCTGTATCAGAGAAAAACACAACACCAGTTCTGAGGGAAGTGCATGGGCTGTTATTTTTCAAGAGCTTGTGGTGACTAAAATTGTCCCCAGCTGCAAGGGAGGGTTCGGGTTTACAATCTGAGGAAGCTGGCAGCATTGTATCATCCAGGGTGCCATGTCCTGGTTGCTTCTCAAACGTGCTGCAGCCAGGCTTGTGACAGAGGAAGGGTTTTGGTGCAGAGGGTTGTGAGGGTGGAAGAGGGGCCTTTGTATATCAGGTGCATCCTTACAGTAGAACTTGGTTGAACATGGAAACACAGTAAGCGGGATCTAGTGGCAAAAGAGCTGTCAGCTCTTTGTGATCCACTAAGCTCACCTCAGCTGACACACCAGCTTGTGGCTCTGCCTTGAACACGAAGTTTAACCCTGGCTCCAGATGAAGATGAAGTGGGAACCACTCATGTGAGCCATGTCTAGTGCACGAGATGGAGCAAAGTCAATACACAGGGCTGCCATTCAAGGTGTGCTCCACAGAGCTGGGGGAAGACTGGGTGTGCTTCTCCAAGGCCTAGCCACCGAATGGCACAGCCTGATCCTGTCCTTGTTTTCCTGCTCCTTTTCCAGGCCAGGAGAGCAGACAGATTTGCATAGTCTGTAGGCAGCTGAGTACAATTTTTCCTGTGGGTGGTAGTATTTAGAAAGTGTCCCGCCTTGCCGCTTTCAGATTGCTATCACCCTCCCCTGATGGGATTAGGAGCCTGGCTTCACAGGCATTGCCTGATCCAGCTGGCTTTCACAGGGATGAGGTGGGTAGTGGTGAGAAAACAGGATGGGTGATGACTGTGTAGCTGGGCTGGTAAACCTTGCTTGGGGGAGGGGAGTGAGGGGAAGACATGAGGACAGAGTAAAAAGTTATAATTCTCACCCGTAGAAGGAATTCCTTTAATGTTTGAAGGAAATTATCAGAGAGCAGACACCAGTCATGCTTTTCTGACTCATTGTCCTGTTTTCAGACAGCATCCCCCCCAGTCTCCTCCTGCCCGTAGCACTGCTGTCATGATTTACTTCTGTAAAAAGTTATCACAAGAATTTCCCTCTTTAAAAACATAATTAAAGAATTAATGTTGTAATACATGAAGTTTTGCAATGTGCTGAAATCACTGGGAAAATTAACTTTCCTTTTTAAAAAATAAAAAGCAACAACACTCATGTAAATCTACAACCCAGATGATTTGAGATGCTCTCATGAGCTCTTCACTTCTTTAGGTAGAGTCTGCCCTTTGCTCCCAGGTGATCTTAACACAGGATGCCTTCAGAGGGACATAGTTTGATCTTATAATGAATGGCTAACTGACTTGCTCTTCTCCCCAGCTTTGGAAGCAGGAAGATCTGCAGAAGAGAATTTTTTTCAATGTCAGTGGCATCCACAAAAAACCAAGAAGAGTGGTCTGTGAGGTACAATGCTGTGTGTGTTTTCTTCCAAATCTGCCTCCCAATTTTGTTACTAGTGTGCTATTTGGGAGTACTGAGGGATAGGCAACTGCCCCTTTCCAAGCCTCTTTTATACAGTAGAACCCAGAGGTGAAAGGCTGGTATAACTTTGCAGTATCCTTATGAAAATTGCTGCGAAGACTGATTTTGCCACAGGTACTTTTGAGAGCTTGACTTAGCATGTCTTGATCAGCAGCCACACTTTCACTTCTGGGTCCAGAGTTTCAAGGATCAGCTTAGTCAGCAATAGAAACTCAGTCATCTCATTTGATAGCTTTTAATTAGACATGCATGCATACATAAATGCATAGATTATCTAATACCTTCTACTGTAAATTTCTCACTGAAATTAATGAGGTTACTCAAAGAGTAAACTATGAGTAATAATGAATAATATTAGTACTCAGTGTGACTAATAGTGGTAAGAGGGAGAGTCTTAATGACTTAGACAAGGAGGGTCTGCTGGGAGCCAGCATACGATTCACACAAACAATTCCTTTTCAGAGTGGTGAAGCTTGGAGCTTACTTGGAGCCAGTCATTAAACTACAGACCCCATTTTATCACAGAAGTCTTGATCTCTGTCTCTGTGCCTTTCTCGAGGCATGGCTTACATGTGTGGCACAAAATGAGTCATGCCCAGGCAGTTGGTCTTCTGATCCCTTTTCTGTTTAGCGTAGTCTGCATCTTTGCAGAAAATTTTATGGAGAGATCGTGTTTCAAAAAGCCTTTGACAAAGCTACTCACAGGGTCTTATTTTTCATTTAACTGGGAGAGAGAGCATGAGATGAGGAACTGGCTAAGGAGTAAGAAAAAAGCAGAATGAGATCATATTTTGTTAGAGTTAACAGTTCCTGGTGCATTGCCTGGGAGTCTATCTGAGGTTAAGCCATATTGTAACATACCAGTGTCTACGAAGGATCTAGAAGAGTGGAAAAAATGATGCAAAATTAACAGAGAAAAGCAACTTTCATGAAAGTTTTTAGAAGAATGAAACATGAGACTGTTTTCCGTGGCATTGGGTGCTAGATGATCAGCTCTGAATAGATGTCAGTGAATACTTGAAGTCATTCAGACAAACTAGTGTGTACTGTAGAGTCATATACAGTAAAATAAAACCTGTTCTCACTCTATTCCTCCTTGCTGTAATTGCAAGTTTTTGGGGAAAGACGTGGTGTAAATTACTTTGGGACGGGAAATGATGAAATTAATATTCCTCCTCAAATACAAAGCAGTCGGAACTTCTTCAGAATACTGAAAGGGTGAATCTTTATCAATGTTAAAACTCAAACAAGTTCCTTTCTAGTCCTTATTTCTATTTCTTGCCACTGCTTCCCCATCTGTGGTGCCTCTGCTTTTCTCATTATGTATTTTTCGGTAGTTTCATGCCACTAATACAAAAATCTCTGAAATGTTAACGGTTTAATAATCTAAAGAGATCCTTGGTTAGGCTGGATTTAGGAAAATAAGGTCAAGAGGTTTGGAAAAAAGGCAAAGCTGTATAATTCCAGGGTTTGTCCTAATCTATCATTTAGATGCTGCTAGGCACATAATTTTAACAAGTTCCATGACTAGAATAATAAGTTAAACCAAAAAGATGTATCAGATAATGAGCATTGAAAAACAGATCATTTCAGGCTGTCTTAATTGAAAATGTTTTCTCAGGGATTTATGATCCAGGTCTGATACAGAGTAATATTTAATAGTTTAATCTATTAAATGTCTCCTGTTGGTTGAGGAAAAATGTGAGTCGAGGTGTGAAAGGATTAGTTCCAATACAGAATCTCTTTCAGATACTGTTTATGTATGATTAAAGCTCAGGTCAGAGTAGTCTCTCTATTAGGGCCACATAGAGTCAGCCTTCTCTCAGTAGTAGTTTTGCAATATGATTAAATCACCAAAGACATACTCTGAATCGCTCAATCAATTTTAATTCTTCTTTTATATGATACCCAACTCCAAGTTTTCTGATGCTGTAGGCTAATGAAAAGTAAAACCTATGCTGCCTATCCTAAAGGAGAATATTGCTGTAAATGTTCTTGAAAAGCTGTATCATAAGCAGCATCTAAGGGATTTAATTTTAAAATAATTTGTGTGTTTGTAGCCCTCTCATTACAACGTCGGCCTAAAGATGATCAGGCCTGATCTGTTTAAATGCAGTTGTCAGCTGCCTGCTTGTCTGATTACTGCAATACTGGCCATGTTGCATACTAAAAGGTAAGAATTTTAAGGTGAAGTGGATCCTGGGGTTCAGTTAGCCACCACAGCATGCTTTTTTCATGAATTTGACCAAAACAACTACTCCTTTTCTATTTGATGGATTAAACGAATAGGCTTCTTCTTTACAGAAGAAGACTCAGCAGGTTGCTTGTTGCATGAGGCAATGAAGGTCAGGCAGAGGGGCATTACAAAACTGATGAATGATTTTGATTGATGGAAGTTTTATTCCTAGGCATGCAAGAATGGAAATCTCTTTTATAAGAGCTAACAGAAAGCATGCCAGAATAACAAGAATGTTCTTGTTGATTTATCTGCAGCTGGAATTGGGTCTGCAGTAGTGATTAAGCAAATAACAGCAGTTCTATCAAATGTTTGCAAAAGTGAGCAAAATCAACAGCACATCAAAACTGAATTCAGATCTCTGGGATATAAGCTTTACATAGACTGTGCATTTTCGTGTAGCACAAAGATTCACCATGAACACTCTCTTATCTCACCGTTGCTGCGGTGAATGCAGTGTGCTTTCAAGAGTGCAGTTTACTTGTGGGAAGTTGCAGTTTGCTGTTTCTTCTGGAATCTTCTCTGAGTTTTACATCAAAGCCCTAAAGTGAGAAAAGCCTGTGTGTACGCTTATTGTATATCATCTGCTTGTCGCTCAGCAGCAAACTAAGTTATCTTTTAAAGAGTATTTAAACATTTGAATAAATTACAGGCAGAATTGTTTGGGTTTTATCTTGTTTTGTTTACCTTATTTCATCTTGATAAACTATTGAAATGGATTCAGAAATCTCCATTGCAAAAGAATAATGTGCAACGACCTTTTATATGCGACAGCTGTTGATTACATCTTTCCCCCTCGCAAAGGAGATCATTCTGTGTGGTATAGCCTTGTTGATATCTCTTAAGTTAGCTCTTTGTCATATCCTCTAAATAAAGAAGAAGAGAGCAATGCTGCAAATGGAAGAAATTCTTGATACCTTTGGAATTACTCATCCACAGCGTTGGAAACTGTGAAGAAATCTTTCTTATTGTGTATCCTTCTCTGTCTGTTATTTTGAAAGAAAAAATCTGCCACCAGCCAGCCAGAATCACCACTTAGGTCTTCAATAAGCAGCTGCTAGGAGTTTGACTTAGAAATGAGACAGAGGCAAGAAGCGGAAAAAATCCACTCCAAGTGGGTGGGAAGGAAAGAGAGCTTTTACGAGGTAGAATTTCTGGTTTTCCTTCCTTGCAAGTGTATTACTAAGGGTTGACTTTTTTTTCAGGAGGGAAATGCTGCTAGTGAAGTAGTTATGGGTGAACCACTGTGTCAAGGTAGCTTGCTAGGGCCTGGACATGTGTTTTGGATCAGCTCTCATGTTGATGCTGATCCTTATGCCAGTGAGGTTTTGCTGTTGACTTAATTGTGAACAGACGATGTTCTGTCTCCTTAATGGTTTATGAAACTGCATGTGATAGCTAAGATCTTCCATTTGCTCTCTAGGGGATGTGCTCTTCATACAAGACTGCCCATCTGATCCTGAGGTATTCAGCTTCATTTTTTCTATTTTGTCAATAGAATTAAATGAACATTTTGAAGATTTAGTATTCTGTAATTCCAGTAGTCCACACAAGCACGGACTAAGTGAGTTTAATAACTGGGTAAATAAGTTTTAGGGAAATGACCATGTTTACTGACAACAGTGTTCTCATCATTCTAGTGCTTGCACAATATTAACTATTGTACAGCTTTCTTGCACTGACTGTCATCACGTTCTTCAAACTAGAAAGAAAAGCAAATCATTGCAAATAGGTTTGAACACTTGGCAGTGAAGAAGCTGGAACATACAAAAAAACTCAAGAGAAGACTATTGAAGTGTTTGTTGACTGCCATTTGTTTGCTGACAATGGACAGATTGGTTCAGGGAAACACATCATCCAGGATTAAAGCTAGACAAGACCTAGAACTAACCCATTTTAATTTCAGACTCAAATGTGTGTACTGTTTGTCCATTTTCTTTTTCCTTTTTGTTTGCTTTTTTCACTTGATGTCCATCTCTCTGTATGTTTTCAACAGTTTCTGAGTTCTTGCTTGAGAGAGAATAGGAAGTACCAAAAGAATCTAGCAATACAAATTATGTCAAACATGAGTTATTCCCCCCAACCAAAAGAATCTAGCAATACAAATTATGTCAAACATGAGTTATTCCCCCCAACCAGTAACCTACCTGGCATGGTACTTGGAATAGCTTTGTGTGCTTGAGAGAGAGACGATGTCAGGGTGGTTACTTAACCCTCACTGCAAGTGAGAGAACAGTTTTCAAAATATGGTTAGTAAGCTTAGACTTATGGATTTCTTGGAAACAGGGATTGATGGAAGAGAAGGAGTAAGGCTCAGAATTCAGGAATTTGGATGTGTTAAATCTTCGAGAATGGGCTTTAAGCTAATTACTAACAAAGTTACTTATTTTGGCAATAGGGATGGCATATGTTTTCATATGCCTGTTTTCAGGCGTTTTCCTGTGTTCCTTCTTTTTTCCATCCTCCCCATATGCCCCTAGAAGTTGTGCTGCTACAGCAGTGGGTGGGGTGGAGTCGTGGATAGGATCAGAAGACTGATCTGTCTGACAAATTAGCTGGCTGCAGATGGTTACGTGTAACCTGGTCAGGCCCTGGTGTGGTTCCCAGTGCAGCCCTGGTGCAGCTGGCCAGCGCTGGTAAGGGGTGCTGCAGGATCAGCTGGAAGCAGACGGGGGCCATGTGGGAGCAATGCAAACTGCTGCTCCCCAGTTCCTGTGTTCTAGTGCCCCCGAGGCCACGGCTCCAAGGTAGGTAGGTGTTTGGCAGAGGGGTGTTGCTGGGGGGCTTTTCCAAAGGCCACCTGTGTCAGGAAATGGGCTCGTGTCTGTCTGCTAGACAGTGACGGACACCATGAGTGTCCAGTCTCCTTGGCTCTGATTTCACCTCACAGGACGAGGGAGCTCTGGAAGCACCTCAAACTTCCAGCTGCTCGGCAAGGGCAAAGGCGTTACATGAGGGTTTGCTTTTCTGATGTTCTTACCTTTGACCATTTGGAGCAGGAAAGGCAACGTTTGCCTTCTGAATTGGCGTGCGCTGAGGTGAGTACATGCAGTACTGCTGGTAACTGTGCAGCAGATCTCTGCAGCAGAGACAGGCTGCTCTTCAGATGGTTGCTGCGGTCTTTTTAAGGTAAAATCTGTCTGGACATTGTGACTTAGAGAAATGCAAACAGTCATTAGCTGGCTTGACAGAAACACCTGTCTGGGCTCCTCAGAATCCCTCCATCCTTTACATTTTAATTATAGGTAGAACATTAAAGTTCCAGAACACTTTCTTCAATAAGATTAGTCTATTTTCCGTATTTTGCGGGTTTTTTTTTCCTCCCATAACTTAAAAAAGGAAAACAAATATTTTTTGTTTTAATTTGGTCTTCCCTTCTTCCTCAACTTTACCTCTTGCATTTAATGAACAGGGATAGTTTAAATAGGGAATTTTAAGAACATGGATCTATTTTCCATGTATGGAACTTTCTTTGTCATTTTAAGAAACTAAGGAGATTGCCTGCAGTAGCATGGAATGGTATTGATAAATCCAATAGTATATGTAAATTAATTACAAACATATAAATCCACATATCATTTAGTGGAGATGTCTGTCTATCAATCTAGATATGCTATTTAATAAATATGCATAAGTATTGAACAACTATTTCCATAGAGGTGAACAGCTGACTGAAATTTGACTTTCCAGAGTGAAAGATATTTATTTAGCGATCCTTTATCTAATGCTCTTTGCCTACAGCAAAATTGACAAGATATGAAAAAAACCCCAACCCTCTGAAAACACACAACTTTGACTGATAATATGAGGAAAGATCAAATATTAAGTGATGCCTGAGACACATACTTTTAGGCACATTAGCTTCTAGGAAGCAGTGGTGATCTTCTTGGAGGGAGCATTGTTTTAGAAGACTGGCAGTCAGGTGACGTTCATCAGTCTGCTTTCTCCTTTCAGCTTTGCCCGTGGAAACATGCTATTCAGAATCATTATCTGCTTTGCAAATATATTTGTAGTAATTATGCCTCTGCAGGCTAGATGAGCCATTATGTTTTTGATGAGCCATTACATTTTTATTGTGGCATAAAAATGGTTTTGAAATCTCTGTACCAAAGTAATTAGCAAAAGTAAAGGAGGAGATCACGGGGCTGAAATTTTTTATTTCTCTCAAGTAACATGGATTTGCTATAGCAAGTTGGAGAAGCTGATGTTTCATTCTGACTTTCATTCTGACTTCATCGATACTGTAGGTGCAGGAACAGCCATGAACACTGTGCAACTGACTAATGGATTTACTTGGGTGATTAATGCCTATTATCTTCTTTACTTCAGAGTTTGATACTTGCTAAACCGATTTTAATACCTAGAAATATGCTGAAATCACCTCAATTTCTTGCAAAATTACTTCTTGTGAATAGGGTGCTGCTTAACGCAAGCTAGAACATGCAGTTGGTGATACCATCAGGGAATAGGCCTGCAGAGAAGACAAAACCGACTCTGAAAGCTATCTTATGTTTAAGATGCAGCATGAGTTTGGAGCTAGCAGCTCCCAGATGCAGTGATGCTCTTTTTTCCCAATACCTAGCATCCTCTGGACAGACACTGTCCCAATTAACCTGTACTTCAGTGCAGGCCCATGGGGCATGCATGGAGGTAAAATGTTACCAAATCCTAGTCAGATGCATAATTCCTGTGAAAGCTAATGGGAATGAGATGCCTAAGCATTAGCATGTGCACATGGCCTGATGCTGTGCTGTGATGCTGTGTGTGATGGTGTGGGGGTTTTGCAATGCCAAATCCATGCTCTACTAAGTGTTCTTATGTACCAATGTTAACATGTTTGTCTGTTATTGTGATCCTTTTGAAATGCTGTACTCCTCCTCTCCGTATCTCACCTGCCATGTTTCTCTTCTCAACCACGACTTGTGTTATTTGCACAACCTCTGTTCTCCAAGGATGCCGTGCTCCTCTTTTTATTCACCCTCTTCTCAACTCCAAATGGCAACATTTTTCTCTTTCTCTAAAGTCCCAGAACAGAGTTGCTGTGTTTTCAGTGAGAGAAAGGGAGTTACATTTGCCAGAGGGATCATTCATCGAGAGATTCCAGGAGCATCAGCATTATCTTTGCCTTGTGACCCTGTGCCAGGGACATTTGCCATCTTCTTTCTCCTCTCAAGGGTCTTGAGATTAGTGGTAGAGAGAGAAAGGTACCTAGCTGGCATCCTATAGGGCAGACCCTGCTTTTTATTGGGGCTAACTGACCCAAGGTACTGTTAATGTGACTGTCTTCCACTCTTAGTTAATCTCAAGAGCTAGTTCAGATACTTCAAAGTCTTTCTAGACTATACTGTGTATCAGTAACCTCAGAGCCAAGCTCTGCAGACCAGTAAAAGGTGTCTTTGGGAGGAAGGCTGCACTGTTTCCCTGTTATACATTAGTTGTTGAGGCACAGATTGCCTTTCTCTGTCTCGCTGTGGGAATTGATTCCTGAGCTGTGAATTGAATCAGAGTCTCAGTCTCTGCAAGAGTATCCTTCCCAATTGTTTGCAACTGGGCAATTTTCATAGAAGTGGGACTTTGCTGCAGGTGTCTTCTTGCTCTCCTTTCAGGGGTTGGCATAGGTGGCTTAAGCAGGTTAATTTATAAGGAAGGTGAGTGTAAGCATTGCTGGGAAGTGTTGTGGGCAGGCTGTCCAGACACTGCTGTGCAATCCCTTCTTGCCCTTGGGGCTACAGACTTGGATTTCACTCTTTTTCCCATGCCTCTTTAGCCCCAGTAGTTCTTTCAGACGAGCTTGGTAACCTGGAGAACTACAACGCCTGTTTTCCCTTACAGCAGAGAAAGGTAAAATTGCAGGCTAAGTTGCTCTGCTCTGCTCTGCTCTGGAGGTTTATAGCCAGTGAAATGAACGATCTGAATGTAATGGCTGCTCCTTGTCAGGGGAAGCCCTGTACAGGGAGGAATGCATATGGCAAAATGCCCTTGATGGCAGGGCCTCAGATGTGCACGGAATCAATGGTGTGTACACTCACGTGCTTAACAATTCCCTGTATGAACGTGGTGACCTTCGGTCTCGCGGTCTTTGCTAGGAGTCTGAGAGCCAAGTACAGTTCAAGCAACTTGAGGAATATGTCTCTGCAAATTCTGGCATGCATGCCTTGGCCTTTTTTCTTGTGCCAAGCTGAGCCTCCAATCATCTACATGATGCTCCCAGCACAACTTCACCCTTTTAACCTCTTAACACACCTTGTATATGTGCGTGCACATCCTCACGCTCAAAGGTGAAAGGGAGCCAGAGATGGCAAGCACTTTCGGGGAGGATAAGTAGGTACAAGTTAGATGGTCTCCAGGGCTGGTAGGTCTGTAGTTCGAGCAGGCAAACTGAGTAATCCGAGAAGGAGGAATACTTTAATACTCTATGAGCAAGCCATGCAGGAAACTTTCCAAAGCCTGTGAAATAGACGGTAAAATCAGGTCACAAAACTTTGTCTTTAGTAGGTCTCAAAATTTGTAATCAAATAACTATTGATATAGTTAAGTCTGTATAGCATAGGCAGTATTCCTGAATGAGGGGAACTGGGGAGAAAAACCTTAGGATGGTCCCCAAAATCTCAGTTTTTACTCTGATGTTAACCTGCTAGTGTCATCAGCAAGTTCTTCTCTTTGGTGTTTTTCCTCATATGGATTATGTTTAGAATAACCCAAACTGCCTCGTGTATGTTTGGCCAGGGGTCTCTTTGCCCGATCCACGTGAATGCAATGATAATGTGAAACCTGCTACTGGCTGTTTAAGCTTCTGGAACGTGATGTCGGGTATGCAAGAGCTCCACGCCTCTAACCATCAGTTGACGAAGGCATCTCCTCAAATGATATAAAAGACATTTATTTATTTATTTGTTACATATCCACTGCAGTCCTGGGTCAGGCTACAGCCTAGGGCTTCTTGTCCCTCTTTCCACAGTCTACCCTGGCTCACAGTTAATGCACTTGCTCTCACTGCTCAGTTGCTCATAACAAGGTCAACTTGAAAGATTGGTTGGCATAGGTGTGTTGCTTTTTCTCTTCTTATCTGCATTACTCTCCTCACAAAAATACTACTTCAGGTGCAGTCATAGCACGAAACCCCCTACTCTAGCTCTCATTTCCTGCTCTCCCAGCCATGGCTGTAGTTGCATGTGTTTGTAGTAGCACGGCAGAACAAGACGTCACCCGGGTGTGAGTGCATCTGTGCAGGGAGGGCTCTCGAAGCCAGTCTCTCACCCGGCAGAGGTTCCCAGGCTCTAAGTCCAGGTCGTGTTACAGTCTGAAGCCTTTCGTAACACAGAGCTCGGGGAGTGTCGCACCGATCATCACAGCCTTGTGTTGCACGTTAGCTCTGGGACTTAGCTGCAGCTCACAGAAGCTGCCTGGGCCTTTGGAATTGGCAGAGTGCTGTCTTTTCACGTACTCATGCAGGACTAAAAGCAATGAAGTTCTGTCACAAAAGTCTGTCTGCTGCTCGCTGTGATAATTGCTGCCCCTTGAGTAGCAAAGGAAACGTAACAGGGCTGGGCACAAATAATTTTTTAAAAGCCCACTTAGAATTGGACAATTTCCTTAGAAAACTCTTATCTTTTGGCTGTAGGAGTTCTATAGAATGGGCTTTACAATGAAAAGCTTCCTAAAGACTTCCACAAAGGGGGAATTAGCCAAGTGCTATTCATAGAACTCTATGTCCGTGCTGAAAAGGTAGCAAGCGTCCATTCTGCAGGGCACTCCCCCACAATAGCCAGGAGTTACTAAGCCTTTCAAAGGCAGCAATGCTTTCAGGCTTTGTGCGCCTCCAATCCCCACAAACGACCCTACAGTTCGCTTGGGTACTTAGTAGAAAGTGTTTCAAATAGCCCATTTTCCTGAGCTGCCAGTGTGCTAACAGTTTCCCTGACAACTTGGCTATAGTAATTTCCCGTGCTTTTTTTTCTACGCCGATTTCCCAAGAACTGGTAATTTCAGTTAATTCCCTCTTGGGAATATGGGAGAGAGATATTATGTTTGTTTTCCTGTGATGAATTCTGCATGAATGGTTTCGCCCTGCACGCGGGATGCGGGGAAGGGAAATTTAAAAAAAGCTTATCAAACAAAAGAAGAAGAGAAATAAAAGGGGAAAATGGTGAATTAAAAAGCCTTTTAAAAGATGGAGAAGAAAGAAAAGGATATTATTCTTTCTTGCTATGAATAACTTAATTTTTCTTTTATTTACTTTATTTATAATGGTGTGAATTATAATAGAAATAATTTTTGAATTATTTGTTGAACTTTACAATCTTGTAGCCAGAAAAATATTGGTGTCTGTAGCCTATACATCAAGAATCTATAGTGTAGGCCACATTTCAGAAGGGTTGGTGTGAAGTGAATTCTCTATTTTTAACAGAATGGATCATATTTTCAGTTTTTCTTGACTATAGGACATCTATACGGGCAAGTCTGACAGCAACTTAAAAAAGACAAGGTTAATTTTAGAATGTGTTTATCTCAGGTTAATGCCATTTGGTGTTGGAGTATATGGGAATTGTACCCTACTAATTCTGCTCTGGGACTACTAGTTGTAGTCCAAAGGCTCTGTTAAAACTATTGGTTCTCCAGGGTGTGAGGAAGCATGTAATGCACTGCTGGAAACTGAATGTGTGTGCAGGTGCTCTGTGGTGAAAGTCTCCTCACAGAGTATCCCTGCTGTGCCTTTCTATCCGGAGTGTGCTCATAGGTGAGCCTTTCTTGTTCTCAGAATGTATCAAGATGATTTTTCATCAGTTCTGTCTGCTATTGAGCATTTAAAGACAATACAGATACAAAACCACTGTTAGTGTGGGGCACACAATAACGCTGAGTTATGGCTTCAGAGGCCATGAGAGTGAAGAACTGAGGTTTGATAAAACATCCATATTTAATGGACTCTGTCTTTTGCTTAAGAGACCTAAGGTTCACCATTAGGATCACAGTTTTCAAAACCATTTAATAATCAATATTGCTAAATCAGGCATTGCTCAGGGCCCAAGATGAAAGCTTCTGCAAAGCAACTGCAGTTGCAAAATCCCCTTTAGTCCTAGGTTCCCAAGAAAGGCCCTACTGCACTTGCTTAAGTCTCCTTGTCTTCAAAGCATTTCACTGAGGCCTTCAGAATCTCACTAAGGCATTTAGCATCAAGGGTTTAGGGTTTCAGCTGAATTGCTCCCCCTTCATCGTCACCTGATTCATCACGCAAACCTTGTCTGCTTTAGGGTTACAGAGAGAGATTACAAGTGTGTAAAAACTAGAGGATGGGAGGTGACCTGATGTGGGGATTCTTACTCCAGATAAAAATTTGCTTGGAAATTAAAAGTATTCCTACGGTTTTCGCCAGTAGAGGGAGATGCTACACGTGTGTAAATCACACACTCTGCGTGAGCTAGCCATGCCCCGAAGGGGGGCACGAAGCCCAGCCCAGCACTCACAGAAGGAGGGGTTCCTATTTCCTTGCGTGCTGTGATTGTTTTAATACGCTTTTCAAAGCTCCTTTCTTCTAGGAGAAGCTGAAACCAGAAAATTCACTAAAAATCAAGTTGTTCTCAGAACACATTGTAAGAAGGAAGAGTTTATTCATTTGTTCAAGCAAATTTTGCTCAGGCAAAATAAGCATCAATGTACACCACTTGCAATGGCACACAAATATTTCAGGTGCTTGTTACATCGCTTTTAAGAGCTGTTCTGATAACACTGTAATTAATATTATGAAGTGATGATGCATAATGGTAGCAGTGAGATACAAGAAGTATATGGAACAGCTACTAAGCATTATATTAGTGCTGTATAATAACATCAGAGCTAGGTTTGGGACAGTCTGCTTCCCTGAAGAGGTGTACCACCTGGGTAGATAGAAAAACAAACGCTTTAGTGTAGTTTATGAGATTTTTCCTTTGGTTTGTTTTTTGGGGGGTTTGGTTTGGTTGTTTTTTTTTAATATATCATGTAATTGTAGGCCATTAGATATGGGAAAAGGGAAGTGAGAGAACAGAGGGAAATCACTGCAGACTTAATAGTTCTTGTCTTTATAGTGGGATTGATCTGAAGCAACATAGAAGGGGAGTTGACATGGATGATGGCTGCTTTCCTCCCAGATGTCTGTGTATGCAGAGACGCAAAAGTATTTAGCCTAAACTGTTTGTGGAAGAATGACATGCTCTCCATCATGACAATTCTCTGCAAATCTTCTTGTTTCTCTTCATGTGTTGAGCAACAGGATTCAAGGTCACAAGGATGAGCTGGAATTTGGAGCTGGTAAAGTCATAGCCTACACCTCTCTTCTCTATAGTAACAAATTTCTTGGGAGGCAGGTGGACAGGGTTGCTTCAGAGCATTATCTGTATTAGTTCACTTGTCACCACAAAATTCATTTAACAGTTTGAAAATGCATAAAACCTCTATGAAAACTGCTGTGTTCACTTAAAACATGGCTGATGTAATGGCTGATTAATTAAACTCTCCTTGCTTTTCTTATAGTAAGATTAGATTATTTTTATACTATCAGCCTATGGACCCAAGAATCTTTTGTCTCTTGTACTGATACTCATAGAGATCCTTTGGGACCATACTTTTAAACATAGGTAGTACTCAGTCACAAATGTGTGTTTGAGTTTGGTATGTCCTATAGTGCTGTTCTTGGGCAGCATCTCACAACCATCTTATCCAAAGGAAAAAGAAAATAAAATTGAAAAAGGTCAGATACTGCCTCAGGCTTTACTTTAAAAACACACTCCTATTGATGTGCCTGAAAAAAGGCTGCACAATATGGCCTTGATATCCTCCACTTTAAATGCCTGTATTGAATATGTGAAGTGATCTTTGTGTATAATTTTTTTCCTTCTCCCTGTTTTAGAGGCTTTCCTTTTGTTCTTTAGATTACTTTGGATGCTGACTTAGTACTGTAACATTCTCGTGGCAGGAAATGTCTGTATATGGAAATCTTGCAGCTAGACTCCAGTAATTCCCACACAGACTGTCAGTCCTATGCAGTGACTATGTATACTCTGTCCTCATGTTGGCAAGAGAATTCAATTGTGCTCCTACAATGGGATAGGATTTAAAGCTTTTAGTTGCTTTTGTTTCTTGTGGAAACGATGGCTTCTGGCCATTCGAATGGAGAGTGACATGGCCTCTTACACAGGACTTTTACCCACGTTAGGGAACTGATCAGACTTGATTTTAAACAAAAATTTCAACCTGATACAGAGGAGACTTCAGGGACTTATGTTTTTTCCTTCCTTTCCCTCTCAGCAGCTCAAATTCTAATGTACACTTACAGAAATTAAGGACTTGGTGAACACTGAGTAAAATGTCAGCACAGCCAGACAGCTTTAATTGCTTTCTGACTACCTCCCTGGCAGACAGTGACCAAATATCCATGCAAGCCAGCCTCTTGATATCATGATAGCACAGTTTCAATAGGGATTATTGCTTCTAGTATTTATGATAAAATTCCAGGCCAAAAAATGGTGAAGGTGCTTGGGACAATTGGAGTTTAGACCTTTCTAAGAGGGTAACAGTCAACAGTGCTGCATATCCCTCATAATTTGATTTAGAAGAAAGGTGTAAAGTTAAGTTAATGATCATCTTTTTGGCTGTGAAATATAAGAGACCCTCTCTGCAATCAGTTCAATACTTTATCTGTGAAAGTTCAACCTTATCCTGACTTCATTATAATTCCAGCCCAATCTGCCCTTATCCTTCATATCCTTTATCCAGTGCTTACATTTTACAGGCTTTCTTGCTAGCTGCTGTCTTTGGCCATATTAGCCCTGCGGAGTGAGTGGAAAGTCTCTTATTAGCAGCAGTGAAACTGGACTAGACCCTTTCCATTTTTCTCATCTAAATTTTTTTCCTTATGCTATGTGTCTGTGAGGAACACTGACGGTTCTCATGCCCAAGTGGCACTTCTGTCTTTTTATCTGATTTCACACCAAAAATTATTTTGAAGTTTTAGGTTATTTATTCAGAAAAGCTGCCTATAATTATCTCATCAGCTACAGATGTAAGGAGTGCTTCAAGAAATTTTTTTCTGCTTTGGTTGTTTGATGGTTAGGTGTGTTTATTAGATTCTTGGAACAGTGACAACATCTGTTCTTATGACCAATGTAAAACGTATGACAGTCTGTAAATAATGTATCTGAAACAAACAACTCTGAAGTCAGCAGAGCAGAGATTTTCTTTGATTACTGCTTGACTCCTAAGATAACAGCACTCAGGTGTGTGGAAGGACATAATTGTGCTAAATTGTGGAGTTACCTGATTAAAGCCAAACCAAAACAATCTATCCTGTACTTTAGTACTTTGCCCACATTTTCACCTTTAATCTTTCTTTGTTAGGGGTACTGCTTGCATAGATCCAGTTCTAGATAGGCTTGTCATATTGGCCTTAACAATGTCATCTAGACACAGACAAACTGTTCTACATAGTCTTAAAAGATTACAAATGCATTGGGGAGACAGTTCTCTCTTTTCCAGAATTGAATTGTTTGGACTCCTGGCAACTAACAGAGCCCGGGTGTGAATTAGCTAGAAAATAGTCCCAATATATAGCATATATTAGCGAACAAAACAACTCTCTCAACCTCAATTCTGAATGTTTCCAAAATGGCTCGATGCAAAATTATCCCGTTTCTTGTGGCCATGTGTAAAGCCTATTGCTTGCAGCTGTGGGCTGTTTCATTGTCCCCCATTCTAAAATGGTAAGATTGAGGGCAAGTGACCTCCCCTCTGCAGGTTATTAGCAGGACCAGGAGCAGAATTTGGGTCTGGCTGCTTTTCCCACTCCAACGCTTCCACCATGTGAAACAAAGTTGATGAATATTTATTTTTGAGTGTAATTTGGGAAACCGCATTGGAGTTGGCCAAAGAAAGACTACTTAGCAACTGGGAGTAATTTAAAAAAAATTCTTTTCATGACTTGTTAGGGCATCGTGGGCACTAATGGCCACGCCCAGCTTCCCCAAGGTATTTCCCTCACCCTGTCCATGGCTCAGCCCCATTTCAGCCCAGCCTGGGGCTGCAGGAACTGCCTCAGTGATGCTGCTGCAAAGTTTGTGTCTAGCTCCCTGCAGCCCCTTACTGCCTGACCATGGACCTGTACAGCACCTTGAGACAAGTCATGGGAGTTGATCCATTTCCAGATCTGCTTCAGCATGACAGTTCCTCTTCTCCAGCAGAGATCAGTATAGGATGCTCTAGGGGAAGGCGCAGCATGCTTTTAATTAGTGTGTGTGAGATTCTGGGCCTCAAAAGAGCCTCTTCCTTGTCGCAATGCTATCTCTAAATACTGAGCCTGGGAGCATGTAGTTAGTTGTTCTTCTCCTCTGAAAAAGTGGTTACCATAACTCTGTTTTATAAATGTGTAAACCCTGGTAGAGTCTTGCCTAACTTGTAGCTTCAGTGACACTGTCTGACTGTTGGCTTTGGCTGAAATTCTTATATTACATGTATATGTATAACAACTTTCTTACAGCTCTGATTTTATCATCTTGCAGTTCACTTCAGCATTTTATTGGTTCCTTTGCTGTGAGGTAACAGAAATGTCTACTTTACCAATTTTTTTTTTTAAATCAGCCAATATTTTACCTACTTATATCACCTTGCCCAATTCTTCTTTCTTTAAAATCAACTCTAGCAAGGGAGCCAAGGTGCTGTCTAACTAAGATCTGGGAAACAAGGGAGATGTGGAACCTAGATCTAGCAAGGTAGGTGCTTAGTTCCTCTGTGGCAGGGGAATTACGGTCTGATCTATCTATCTATCTATCTATCTATCTATCTATCTATCTATCTAATATCTATCTAATGTCTATCTATCTAAGAAGCCTGGCATTGAGCAGACCTTTAAAGGTCTTTAGTCCTTACAGTCTGGCACAAGACTTAGTTCTCCTGATCTTGTGTCACAGCTGGAAGCCCGCGGGCTCCGTCAGTCTGGGTTGCTCTGTCATCCGGGATCTCTTGACACAAAGTGGATGCTTTGCTGCAGTTGAAGTAATCGCCAGGTGTTTGCTAAGTTGCAAGAACTGTGTCATGCATCTGTCCAAATTTCAAAGAAATCATGTTGGCTTAGACAAGTGACTAAATAGATCTCAGCTGTCTCGTGCCCAATCCTTGCTTTTTGTAATAAGAATGTAAATACCCTATGGTTGACTTTTCTGGCATTTGTTTTAGCGCATTTAGAAACAATGAGCTTGACTTTTCTTTCCACACACATTGTGGAGTCATGAACATGCTGTCAAAGGATGTGAGAGGTGTCAAAACGTCGTTCTACTGGGGGCTGGCAAAGGGAACTCGAGGGGATGGATGAGGACAATTCTTCAGGTAAGAACTGGGCCTAGTAAAGTTGAAACTCCTCACTGGTAGTTTCATATGTGCTGTTATTACACGCAAGCAGTAATAATCCCTCCTATTGAATTGCTCTGGCTCTTCTCTATTAATGTATACAAAAGTAAACAGTCACACACTACACCTTTCTATTCTCACAGCTGGAACTATTCTTCTGATATCTTTGAAGGTAGCTCACTGTTCTGTTCTTTGTTTTCCAGTTTCCTTTTTCAGTCCTCTCCGCTTGTTCACTCCATTAGTTGCACTTTTATATTTCTGTTTCTTGGGCCAACATTCTAAGAGATCAAGATAAACATTTGAGGGGATTTCTATCTGGGCAAGGCAAATCTTTTGTGGCCAGGAAAAACATTTCAGCTGCATGAAACTATTGTGGCTGAAACCATAGAACTACCAGGTGACACGGCAGTGAAGAAAACACAGATATTCTACACAAATACCAGGAAATGTAAATGATGTATCTTTTTTGCAAGGTTAACTCAGATTCTTGCTTATGTGGCACCTCTGCTCTGCCCTGAGAGCAGAGATTTTCCAACAGCTCCAGGATTTTGGACAGCCTCGAGTGGGCATTCTGGAGTTCCTGTATGTTAGCCTAAGCTTTCTTGGCATTTCAGTGCCTGCCATTTTGTACTTGGTGCCCCGTTCAAAGCTAGCTCAGGGGTGTTTCACACCTGCCAAAGCCCTGGAGCTGCCTCTGCTTAGCAAAGCACCCAGTCTCATTCCCAGGATAAGAAGCCACTGTCATTGTAAACTTCTGTGCGGGTACCTCCTCCTCCTTCCTGTGCTAAGGGTTGTATTGATATTGGCAGCTGAAAAGCCCCCTTTCAGAGCTGGACCCATGCCTTGATATTGACTGAAAGAAAGGAAGCCCACAGTCAGAAATCAAGCATGTGCCATGCTGGAAGTAGTTCATTTCAATAAAGTTGTGGTCTATGACCACCTCTGCTTGCATTCAGCAAGTTCTTCAACAATAGTTTTGGGATAAACTTAGCTCAGTGCAGCTGTACCAAGAACTGCAGGTTGTAACCCACTTCTCTGCTGTTGGATAGGGCATGGATGTGGCTACTCTCACTTGCCTGAGGCTAACAGGATTGATCTGCGGAGTGAAAACAAGGGAATTCTTTTTATATTCTTATCTCTATTCTTATGAAAGGACCAAGTTGTGTTAGCTGTGCACCTCAGTATTATTCCATGACTTCTATCTGTCCACTTGCTTAAATAGGCCCACCCATGAGATAGAAGTCCATGCTGCTGAAACACATTCTCTGTTCAAAAGAAGCCTGTGATACAAATGGGCCTGTTGTCACATGACAGCATGATCTTATGAAACAGTGCACGGACAAGATATCATAAGACATGTGTACATGTCTGTTCACACAAGGACTTTTTTACAATTTTTTTATTATGAAAGGAGAGTGATCAAATTTAAACCCACTTTTTAGTTCAGAATAATCCTGATGAATGAGTATTTACTGATCATCCCTTCTCAAAAATATATTTTCAGACAGCTTTGAAACAAAATACGAACAGTGAGGACTTTCTAATATTTTTATCATAGTAAAAAATAAAAGAAAACTAAATTCGAAGGCATCAGGAGTTATTACTGACAAAATCTCTATTGAGAATAATTCACCATGTCTACGCTGACTAACACCTCTGATTTTTGTTCAGGTAGAGAAAGCAGAAGGAAATGATAACCAGATAGCCTTACAATAGCCTCTGCACACATTTTCTGTCTCGCTGGAGGAGGTGCTACTCAGTTTACCAATGCCATTAAAGTTCAGAACAGTTCCCCATTGTGGCCACAGTTTACAACAGCAAAGCTGTGTTTCAGCTTGTACAGCTTATTCTAGCCCACCTCAGCAAAACCAGCTCTAAATGCGACACTGAACTTCTGCCACTAGTGACTGAACAGCATCTGGCTATGGCAGGAAAGATTCATTGTAATTGCAGTGCACGTCTTGGTTCCTCTTCTGCTGCACCACTGCCTTGCAGTCAGTTCTGCCTCGGTGCCCTGCGCCTTTCAGAGGAGGGGATGGGGCATTGCTGCCGTCATCTCAGCCCTGCTCTTGTGTCCTGCTGCCTTGCAGAGCAGGGTGGATGGTGAACCTGGATGAAAGCCCTTGGGCTCCTGCTTTGTGCTCTGCTCTGCCTCTCCTTTAGAGGAACCGGTGTGACAGATGGGTACTGTGAGCGCTGTACGTACCACTTCCTGTTACGCGAGGCAGAAGTGTCAGCCTAAAAGGGGTTGTTGGTATTATTTTCCCATGCTGAAGTCAAAGGTAGTCTGCTGTAAAGCACTTTCCTGGTGGGGCTATTTTGGTTCTAACCTGCCATAACTACAACACCTTCAGGTGGACCTTACAGGGACTGGTATGTGAACATGGTTTTCGGAGCAAGCAAACTCGAGAGAGAAAAATGTAAGAAATAACACACTGTGTCCAGAACACTTTCCTGTCAGATGTTTTCATTAATGAATTAAGCCTTAGGATTTGAAATCTAACCCCAGTTTACAACTTGAATGCTCTGATTTCTGAACTGATTTCCCCCTCCTCCCTCTCTCACTTCCTTTGAAAACGTCAGTCATGGGGTAGGCAGCATATGAGGTATTGAAAAGGAAACCTTATAGATTTCCAGATTGCAGAGTGTAAGGTGTCTAAGTATCCAGCCTGAAGATTCTGGTGGTATATGATGGATCACTAATGGAAACTCAGCCAAAGAATTTGGATGATGTGCTTAGAATCACAGAGCATATTTTTAACAGTCAATGATAAAGCCCCTGTCTCTTAAGTGTCAATCCTATTCTTTGACAATGGCATCATCCCTTCTTCATTCCAGTGACTGAATCATAAAGCGTTACAGAATAGAGAGTACAGGCCTATTTTAAATCCTCCATAGATAATTTACTTTTGTGTTGTAGCTTAAGTACCTTTAGGATTCACTGAATTGCTTTATTCCCTTAATAAAAAAAAAAGGCCTCTAAATCTATTAAGCAAATCAAAGTCAGATCTAAATGATAACAGAGATAGTAAACAGGAGATGCCTTGCAGTATGGAGGCTGGCGCTTCAAAGGCTGTGGACATGTGTATTCATTTGGCTGGGAGTTTGGAAAATACCAGTGTGGTGGGGTGAGGGCAGTGTGTAAAAGCCTGTGTGATTTTATCCTTGGCTTGTATTTCAATGTCAATGGAAATACAGTATGTGATTCAGTTTCTCTGAAGTGAGTGAAAAGGCCACGGCAGCCAAATTTGCAGGTGCCTTTTGTTGCTGCCTTAGATCCAGAGGCACTATGGACACTGTGAAGGTGCTTGGGTAGGTACCACATGGGGTACCTGCATGGGACACATGGGAGCTCCACCCCATCTGCTTGCTCGGAAGACTCCACAGTAGGTGTTTACAAAATGTTCCAGCCTTTCTGGACCGGGATCTGAGCAGATCTGCTGGTCTGAAACCTCTCTGTAGCACAGGACACATCCGGTTTCTTCCTTTTTTTTTTTTCTAATGGCCTGTGCTAAATCCTAAATCTGTGAGTGCTCATGCACGGACTTTACTCCTGTAAGTATTTCCATTCAGCTCAGTAGGGTTATTCACAGTCAAGCTGAGCATGTGTGTTCAATGTTCGCAAGAGCAGACACTGCAGAAGCTGGCTGCTGTGCCATTTAGGGCTGGCAATTCCATCCCTTAGGCTCCGCTGCCCTTGTACGGAATAATTTCATTTTATGTAGACTTCACTCTGTTTTCCACAGGTCAGCGCTCAGTACATGCACTATTAGTACATACCAGAGCTGAACACTTCTTCCTTAGATATTACAGGAAAAGACAGCAAATTAAAAGTGAATGCAAATTTAAATTCAATTCCTGTCCAGTGTGCTGTCCTGTGCAAAACATTCAGAATACTTTCATGCTGAAAAAAGCAATCATCACTTTTGACAAAGAAGAGGCCTGCCTGGTTTATGTTGAATTTTTTTTTCTTTTCTTTTAATGGATTTTTAACATGTAAACTGCTAGAAACCACAGCAAAGTTTTGGGATGTGAAAAGCAGCCCTGCTCAAGAGGAACTTGCAGTCAAGCATGAAGTTGTGACAGCCTGAGAGGAGACACTCGATGGTCTGGATTTGGCCCAAAGGAATTGAATGAAAGAGCAACATGGGTAAGGGGAGGCCTTAGGACATGTCAAATTAGGGGATTAAATCTTGTGTTTTGCATAAGGTTTAGATACGAAGGAAAATACAATCATAGAAAACAGGGCCAGAGACCCAGTTACTCATTGCTGTCTCAATTGCTTTCAGTTGTCATCTTCCAGAGTGCTCACAGTTCCCTCTAGTTTGACACTAGTTTGCAGATGTAATAAGTCTCTACCAGCTTTCAGATCACAAATACATATATTGACTAGCTGAGGCTCTAGAGCAGTGGTCTGCATAACACAGGTTGATATACTTTCCAGTTGGACAATTTCTCACTGGTAACTCATAATTCTGAATATTTTTTCCGTATTTTGTACCTGTCTGAAGATGTTGACATAGCTTGCCTATGAGGCTGTTATGTGATAGAGCATGAAGGCCTTAACAAGGCAACAATCCAACAATCACTCATATCTCCACTGGATTTTAGGCTTGCTCTTTGCCTTAAAGAAAATTAACTTGGACTGAAGTGATTTGCTACTGACAAATCCCTGCTGATGTGTCCTTATCTATGAGGTGCTTACATAGGAGCTGAATGGTTTGTTCTGATGTCTTTCCAAGAACTTAAGTGTTAGGCTAAGTGCTCTGTCATTTCCAGGGTCCTCCTATCTCTCTATTTTTATAGATAAGCAGTGTATTCACCCTTTATCAAAAGCCTCACCTTCCTCCACAAGGTCTCAATGATAATTGCTAATGGATCTGAAATAGCTTCAGGCGGTTCCTAAAAATATTTTGGGTCAAACTTCACCAGGCTCAAGTCAAACCCTGAGTCTGTTCTCTTTCCTTCCTCACTCGAATTATGCCTGCTTTGTTAGTTATATTCTCTCTAATCCCAAATGATTAAAAGTGTCTGCTAAACAGATTGGTGGCTATAGTGTCACTGTAAAGGGCTTATGTTGTTGCTGAGTATAGGTAGTAAGTCAACTTAGTGAACTAATAGAGAAGCCAAGAAATTTTGGGAGATCTTAGAAGCCAGAGCAGGGTATCAGGTAGGGAAGTGACACTGGAAGAATTCAAAGGTTGGGGTTGTCATGAAGGAAGGGTTTTGCCAAGGTTATTCTGACAGTGGAGCTTATCTACAGGCCCGAAGACCGCAGAATGGAAGATTACAGAGTCTGTAGTAGTGCATGGTTAAACATCAATGTCTCTGAATGCAGTGCTGTCTTAGGGTTTTCTATTTTTTTTTTTTTAATGAAGACTTCAGTGTGGCTTGGATCCAAGGCTCCATAGCGAAGGCTGGGTCACTTATGCCTGTAGTGGGTTTGAGATGCTCGGGCCTGTTTACAAGCAACAGACTGGCCCCATCTGTGCCTCATATGATGTAAGAGTTAGCTCTGACCAGCTCAGGTATTTTGAGAGCAGTCAAGCTCCAGCTATGCTGAAATTTTAATATATTTTTGTTGAAATGTACTGACTGTCACTCAGAGTGGAAATAGAAAGAGACAAACATAAAAGGGAATGCTACACGACAGTGTACCAAATAATGTTTGGAACTGTACTTGTTTTATCTTCTATCCTCTGCTTTCTGTGGAGAAAAGCATAAAGATCCGTGCTCTAGCTCTTCTTATGAATGCTCTTACCTGAGTGGGAATCATCTAGAGACAAAATTTTGACAGATCAGGTCTCCAACTTGAGACCACTTGCCCTTGGACACTTCAATTAGTTACAGAAACTGCTTAGTTATACGAAGCCTCGTTCATTCTTTTTTTTCCCTCTTTGTTAAGATAGTACTTGAATGTGGTGTTTTTCTCTTCCCTTTGCTCTTTGTTTCTAAAGACTTTTAGTTAAAGCTCGATTAAAATGTCTGTATCTAACTCACTAACAAGAATATTTAGCCTGGTTTCTGTTCTTGTGAAGAGGGCTTGGGAAGCTAACATCCTTCCACAGAAAACATACTCAGACATCACACCCTGGTTTCAGTTAACTTGGATTATTTACACTACTAGCTTTCTAACAGTTAATTACAGTGCCTGATCTTGTTACCAAGGATGATGAAACTGATTCATCTGCTAAACAAAGAGCTTTGTGGGTTTTTTTTCCACTTGCTTTGTTCCAGCATTGCTTTATACTGTCAGCGTGTAATTTCTTCTGATTTATTTCACTATTAATTGTCCATGCAGACTGCGTTGTAGTGGTGATTTTTAACTACGGACACCTGAAATATTCCACACTTAACTTTTAATGAAAGGATACCAAATTCTAAACATCACAGGTACTAAGTAATTTGCAATGCAGATATACCTTCATTTTTCCTATTGAAAAGTCAGAAATTACTTTCTGATTGGAGTCACAGAGTTAATGATTGAAGTAATTTTCTTGCCTGTGCACACTTCCTGAACAGGTGTGGTTTTCCATTTTGACTGTGGTAATTTATCAGTTATTGGTACAGAGAGAGCATATGGGTAAACTACCTAATAAAAAAACTGATAAACACCAGATGCTGGAAAAATTGAATAAAGTGTTTGTGAAAAGGGAGGGGAAATAATCTTCTATTTCTTAATTTTGCTACTAGTCATATTATCTTGACTATGGCTGCTGTCAGCAGGTGAAAGGGTAGCTGACTAGAGAAGCAGCGTATTCTTCTCATGTATTATAGAAAAAACTTACGGTACCCAGTTGTTTGCTGTAGTCAGATGAGCTGCAGAATTAGAATTTAATAAATGTTCTGTGCACTTACAAATCATTTATTTTCGTGGCACAGCAAAATAATACAATTTGGTGGTAAATGAAATTAATGCATTTACCAGTGAAGAGACGAAATGTCTATTGGTATGTGATATAGTCATAATAACTTTTGAAATCCATGGCAATTAAATAATTTTTAAAAGATAAAGATCTTCAGGTACAGAAATAAGTTGTCACTATGGCAATCAATGAAATGTGGTGCTGTCCTCCTGCTGGTAACTCCAGCTAACAGTTAAGATCTACAAGACAAGACAGAAAAAATGTCAGTTCCTAGTCTGGGAAAGAGCAGTCAGAAGAAAGATAAAAAAGACATAAAATCTAGACAAGATAACTGCAAAATGGAAAGGAATGAATGATGCCCTGTGTTATCTGTGCATGGTACTTCAGTTGCAGCAAAGGGTATTTGGACTGGATGCAGGCAAAGCCTCATTTAGTAGCTGAGGTAGTTATTCATTCTGCAGTCTTTAGTGGGAAAAACTGCACAATCACTCTGTCGAGAATCATAAATGTCCTGCTGATTCAATCTCAGGGCTGGGAGAGAGACTTCTAGATGAAGTTCCTTCTGGTCCTGTATTCTGTGATTTCCTTTAAATTGGGCCCAAAGCAGAGCCCCTTCAGGCAGTGAAAACAGCAAGGGCTTGCTGAGAGGCAGCAGCCTGCTGTGTCTCTGAGCAAGGCTTATGCATCTATGGAATCTCCTAGTTAGGCGGTTAAGAACTGTCTGGTTGTCTTGAGTCTCAGGAATACACATAATGAGGCTGGATCATGTATTTGTACAGGAGGAAATAGACATCTTACAAGAACGAATGAAACCAGGGTGGAAAAAAACCCAAAACAGCAACCAACAAACAAAAAATAATCTTAATTGCCATTTGTCATATCAGTATCTTTTTAGGACTTCTGCTGAAATTTGTTGGGGTGCTTTGATGCTACTTCAGGGAAGGAGCTAAGAGGATGGGCTGGAATCAGCTAATCTTATGCATGTGAGCATTGTGAACGGCGATGCCCACATTCTTCGTCAGAAACCGGTTTGAGTCTTTCTCCTCCACTAACAAGTCTCTTTCAGGCGAGAAAATTGCCAGTTGTACTTCATAGTGTCTGAGCTTGTTTCCTGAGGCCTGAGCTCACAACTTGAGTGCTTTTGTTTGTGAAATCCGTAAGATGGGGTATCTCCTCTCCCTGCGTTTGGCTCCAGCAGACAGAGTCACGGAACCTGAAAACAACCACAGAAGAAGAAACACACATGGTAGGTAATGGGCTGATGCAAAATATGTAACCTATGCATGATGTATTTCTCACCTTTTAAAATTTTAGATCCAAATGTATCAAAGAACAGTGACATTTACACTACAAAACTGTTAAAGACATTTTCTGGTGACCAGTGATGGTCTGTCTGATTTAGGGTATTTTCTGAAACCCATGTTCGTGACTTCGTAGAGAAATATTCTCTGTCTTCTCCCTGTGGTATACCTTGTCTGCTAGACTAATGCATGAAGCTTTCAAATTGATTTTATTTAACCTAGAAGGAACAAAAGATTAAAATTAGCAGCTGATAGAGTGCTCAGTATGCAAGTTGCTGCCTTGCCAAGCTATAGTAAGTCTGATAATTCTTCTCATCTCTCCCACGTTGTAAGTTGTTTAGATGTAGCCATGAGAGAGAATCTTAGAATCATTTAGGTTGGAAAAGACCCTTATGATCACCGAGTTCTACCATAAACCTAACAGCTAAGTCCGCTGTGTCTCTTAGCAGCACATCTACACATCTTATAAGTACCTCCAGGGGTGGTGAGTCAATCACCCCCCCCCACCGGCAGCCTGCTCCGGTGCTTGGTAACACTCGCAGAAGGCGAAAGATTGTAACGGGCAAAACATTTCCTGCTCAGAGGAAAGACTTCACCCTCAGTGAAGTCCCAGGTATTTCCTGCCAGTTTACCTGCCGTCCAGTAAGGAGCCACATCAGGTATGAATTACCACAGGCGTTTAGAAGTGCCAGCTTTTTGGAAGTGTAAGCATTTTAGTTATTTGCTGCAGGGAATTGTGGGATGTGGATTGCAGAGAGCAAAGCGAATAACCTAAATCTGGTATTAGGATTTGGTAAGGATGTGCTCCCGACAGGGTAGGTTTTTTCCAATATGTGTTTAATGATTTGCATTGAATTACTTGAAGTTTAGATTTGGATCCCCAAAGATACACAACTGCCCAAATTCCTCAGATTAGGAATTATGCACCTGAAAACAGGGAGGGGTAAAATCTACTGACAAGCACTGTGTGAGTGATTTTCTGCACTGCTCTGGTGGCTGATAGGTGTGCTGGTGAAAGTTCACTGGGAGGCTGGAATAGGAGTGAATGTGTTTGCTGCGTGTATGTGAATGAGCTGTTCTTGGCACAGCTCTAAGCCGAGCATGTTTGTACCTGCTCTCATTTTAAAGGTGTAACTGGACTCAGCACTTTTTTTTTTCTCTTTTTCTTTAGTTTTATTTTCCAGTGGGATCATAAATACACGACACAGTGAAAGTATGACAAATCTGCCGTGTCTGCTCTGAATGCAGCTGTCTGCAGAGAGATACAGCTTAAGTTATGCCCATCTGAGACAGTTCTGTTTATGCCAAAAATGACACTCTGTGCTGCAATTTTAATACAGAATTGCATATTTTTTTCCTTCTTGAAGGCAAGAAGACACTTTAAGTGGGACATAACACTGTGACAGTACCTGTGTGTGTGTTGTTGGGAGGAAGGGTTTTTTTAAGGCTTATCAAATATGTTTAAAAGGAAAGACCAAATAATTCTTTCTGCAAGTAGGACTGACTGTGAGAAAACTTTGCTGAGTGTGGTTCCAAGTTCTAATGTTGCTTATTTGTGCTTATTTAAATCTAACATTTTTGCACTGAAGTCATTGTAGCTGCACGGAATTAAGCAATTGCAGAATTTACATCAAACGATCCCCAGAGCTGATTGTGCTGCCGAAAGCAGTTACCATTCATAACAGTAAATGAGCTAATATGTGTACGGGAGATTCATTTTGGATAGTGTGAGATACAGAGACTGTCAATCCAATTCTCATGAATGGAATTTCCTACAGCGACACTGAAAAAAAGTCACATTTCCTCTTAGTGGAACTCAGAAAACTTAGAGATACAGGAAATTCACTTGTATCTGAAAAAAGTAATTTCCTTCATCAGTATCTGGGTGATATTCTGTGATCTTTTTACAGTTCTCAATAGAGGCATAAAGCTGACAATCTTTCAAGTCATTTCTATCAGACAAAATAGGCCTAATGTTAGGAGTCCCTGTTACTGCAAAACTAGCCTTTTCTGTTTCTGGTCCAAGGAGCAGAAACAATGTTTTATTTGGATTGTCCTATCTCTAGGGAAATAATAACTTGCACATACAGCCTTTGAACTAGTTAGGGGTTTGATGCATCGTTTTGGTAAACTAACAGTATTCCACGCAAAGAATTAGATTAACTCTGTCTGACATTAGATGTGATGTGTTCGATCAGAGAGATTTCCTTAGGCAACAGCAAAACACAAAGCTAAAGGAAATCAAAGCAAGAATCGAAACATTTTATGGAAAGCCATCAGTCTCTTTTCTGCCTTGCAACCTCTCCTCCTTTCTCTGATTAATAGATTTTATTCATTTTTTTATTGTGAATCTTTAGTCACCTTCAGCTGAAAAGAATGTCACCACATTGCCAAATACATATTTCTAGGAAAAAAGCTATTTCTTTAAGTCCAAGTCTGCTCTCTTTCTCCTTCATTAGAATAGTGTAATGTGTATCTAATACTGGTTCTTCAAGAGTGTTGGGCTCATAAAGACTGTTGCAGTCACTTGCACTTGTGAGATCCAAAATATATACTTAGCATATCCAATGTGTATAGCACTTAGAGTGTGAAAATGCCACATAAATCATACATTGCATTAAAAACAATGAAACTGACATTTAACCATGAGATAGGATGCATATCCATGTACAAACATCTACTGGCATAGAAACATATCTTCTAAGTTAGAAAATACTTAAACTTGACTGACTACCTACAGGAGAAGAAATTAAGTATGAGTGCTTTCATGGGCATAGAAACAAACAGAAAGAAGTCCACGGTCAGTCAGATTAATTTTTCACAAACAATATCCTTTGCAAGAAGAGCAGAAAGATAAAACCCGGCTTGAAGCTTTGATGAGGAGTTATTAAATGACTTCTGCTTCTGCGAAGCTGTTCCAATAAGATAACATAAGAAGCAAACATTATAGGCACAGTAGTCAATAGGTTGGTTTCAGCCTAGCAGCAGTGGTTTGTGTGACACAGGCTCAGGCTGCCAGCGGGAAGCCACGTCCCTTGGTACAATATAGAACACTGAATGCAGATCAATCTCTGCTAGCAGAAGTAGAGAGAGGCTATAGTGCTTAGGCTAATTCCATAAAAATGAACTCAGGCCAACTGTTCAATTTCTTTATGCCTGTCACTGGTCTTGGCCAACATGACTAAAGCCATCTCTGACACTAAAAGCTGGAGTGGATAACAGCCTTTGGCTGCTTGGCTGTTATGTTTGTGCTCGGGGTATTTGTGGTATGCCATCATCATGAGCAGCTACAGACACTAAACGCACAGGCACTGTGAAGAGCATCCTACCAGCATCCAAAGTCCTGTTCTGTAGGACCTTTGCTGTGCTCCATGTCCGTGGAAAACCGAATCTTCTAGTTTGCAAGATGTGCGAATGCTGTCCACAGAGTATCTTGTCAAAATTCCTTGACTGACAAAGATATGTGGGTGTGGGCACTTGCAAAGCTGTGTTAGCACGTGCCTGTCAGCTGTGCTGAGGGACCTGGCCACACGCGTGGCCTCTGCTTGCCACAGCCATGAGGTGAAGAGTGTTAGTTTAAACTGCTCACTCTGGCGCAGTGGGGATGCGTGTAACTGCACAACACGGAGGGCCAGCAGGCTGTCACATGCTACTTTCCAGAGTCAGAACCACCAGAACCACTTTCAGTGCTCTCCTAGCCTCCTGGTGTGCTCCTCGGTGGAAATTCTCAGTCCTTTCCTTCAGTTTGCTTCCTTAGGACATAACCCTGGAATAAGTTGGTATTAAAAAGTTAAATTTTTTATTCTCTAGCTACCTGCATGCATCTCATACACTGAAAAGGAGGGGGAATGTCAATTACAGACTTCCTGAATGAGAAAAATGTGTGCCAGAGTAATTTGAGCTGTCTCCCCTTGCTCTTACGGTATCTCTTTCAAAGTGTAGGTTTAACCTGAGCTAGGACAGAGCTATTCCTGCTGTAAGTGGCGTCCATATCCCCCTCCTCAATGCATATCTGCCATTAGGGATAACACCTCAAATCCATTCTCAGTGGGCACTGCCAACAGTTCTCCTGGGTCTTAGGAAGTTTGAGTGACAAGTGGCAACATGAGTGACAACACTGGAGTGGCATCATTGCCAGGTTTATCAAGAACCGGTCTATTCTGGAGAAAAGCAGCCTGGGTTGTATGTTTCCCTCACTTCTCAGTAAGGCTCTTGCTGTACCTTCACCTAACGTGTTTCTAGCAGAGCCCACTTTTGCTTTCCAGGCTTCAGCAACCACATAAATGTGTCCTGCAGTGGGATCCAAGAGGCAGTACAAACCTGCAGGCCTAAGAGATTCAAGAATCCTCTCCCAGGCAGCAGCACAGTTTTGAGATGGAGATTTTGTGTGACAAGGCGGGCTAGGAAATGAGTGATGGTGTGTGGGTTTTCAGAAAAGAGTGGTGGTGTCTGGGTTCCTGGGTGTAGGAGTGCTAAAAAGCACCTGCAGTTTATACTACCTGAAGAACAAAGACACTGCGGCGTAGTTGCTGAAGGATTGTTCTTATCAGGACCAGTCATATAGAACCTGTGCTGGCAATCTACTGGCAAAGTATGTCCAAAGAGTACTTAGTTTCTACTGTCTTATTTTAGTAACACAGTCTAGAATTTGTTACCTGGAATCGTGTTTTGGCCTGTTAATAAAGGTATTTTGAGGTGCCCCAGGTTTATAGTATGCAGCTTGCTTGAGGACTGTAGAAAGGATAGAAGGAATGGCCTTTGATTTGTCCCTAGCTCCTTGCTTGAAAAAACCACACTGGTAGTGCTGAGCGACATTTTCATCCTGCAATCTCGTTGTGTGTGAGGAATCTCTACATTTGAAACACCATGGAAGGCAGTAAGGCATCCTGTGTCAGCAGTGTGCAGGTGACATTCAGGGCTCGTTCACCAAAGCCAAATAACTTTGCTACAACTGGGCTGAAAGCGTGCTCAGGGTTAATACCTGTCTGAGGACAGAGTGGAAGAGCTGCTGTCTGTGGGGTTTAGTCAGTATGATAGCTTAGGCACAATCCTTCCTCTCTTTCATAGTAAGTCCTGCTGGTTTGGGTCGTTCTGATGCTCCTGAAGGCAGCTGCAGCTGAGGGGGGCTTTTCATCACAGAACCCTATTTCTCTCTGCTGAGCTTCACAAGTGCAGGCAGAGTGAGCATGAATAATGGGTAGTTTATTTAGTAATGTGCAGCCCAAGTAACACCAGCGCTCCTTACCTCACAACTCTTTTTCAAAAAAAATTAATTTAACTTTACTTTTTTCTATGTATCAATGATAGTAATGGCAATGGCAACAGGTACCAGCACTGGAAGTACTGGTACTGATACACACCTCACATGTTCTGTGAGAGACTGCTCTATTGGATCTGGGACATGGAACTTTTATTGCCTCATGTCTCCAGCTGAAATTTTTGTTCTGTGTTTGAACAGAATATAGCACAGACATAGCCAGTACTTCAAAGACTGTCACATAAACAAGTCTTGCAAATAGGCAGGGTAAGTAAACAAGGGGGATATTTTTGATCCCTGTTTATAACAAGTTGTCACTACATGTCAGCATTTTCACCGATGTTAAGTGCACGGAATTAGAAGTGGAAGAATAAGATAGCTCAGGGGATGCTGATGAAGAGCTTCAGCTAACTGGGAAGCTGCAGGAGGAAAGCACAGGCCTTCAGTTAGAAAATCTAATTTTCTAAATGGAGGAGACAGAAGAGTCTGATGTGATGGGCAAGCTGGAGATGTGAATGAAGGTGCAATATTGCAGCAATTGTGGCTGAACTACTGGGAGCTGCCATGGTCCTCTTTCCTTTGAGGCCCGAGCAAGACAAAAATGAATCCTTTTTTTTTAGCATTGGTTTTCAGCTGGCTCATCTCACCAAACAATTGCAGAAGAAGCAGCGCTAGCACAGGAGAGGTAAATGGTAGCATGCAGAGGACAGCAAGACTGCAGCAGCTCAGGTTCAGATCAAACCACATAGCTATGGGATCACACACCAGCCTTCTGACTCTGAGTCAGAAATAATAGGTGCAAGGGAAGCAGTCTCACAAGTCAGGAGTTGATTTTTCTTTACTGCCATGAGCTCTGCAAAGAGCTAATATAATCTTGCTCTCAGGGACTTGATTTGAACAGAGAATTTCAGTGGTAGAAATAGATGGTGGGATATACTCCCTTGCATGGAACAATGTGCAAAACTTGAAACTTGGTAGTAGCAATAAGCTCTAGAAGTGTAACTTGTCTCTGGCCTAGACATCTTGAGAGAACAGTGATATACTTGAGTTACTTGGGGTGTAGCCTCTCACAGGGGAAAATCCTTTCCTCTGTAGCCAGAGAGAATATAAAGTAGCCAAAAATATCTGATTACTGTTGCTTCTGCTCTGAGACATAATGGCATTTATCATCTCTGTTGCAAAGCTGTCCTATTTTAATAGAACCATTTTTCCCCACTCTGGGTCTTTTCCAAAAAGACTAGTGTCAAAAGGATTTTATATTAACTGAAAACTAAGAAGAAGGAAAGCCAGATATGCTCTTGAAAGCGAATCATTCTGTCCGTAGAAGAAATAGTTTTCTAAATAACGTAAATCCTTGCAGTCTCCTAGTGCCAGAGTTCTTTGGGGAATTATTCTAAACTCTAGTCCTCAGCAAAGTAAGCTGTCCTGCAGCCAAGTATTAAACTCCAAGCTTTATTTTTATCTACAGTTTTCTTGGCAAATTGTGAAGCTTATGTTAGGCATTTTATTTCCCTCCACAATCTTCTATCTTTGGTTTGTATTACACTTTGCAGAGCTTAGGGTTTATACAAGGTTTTGGGTGGGTGATACGAATTCTATTAGGTTTTTATATAATGTAATTTAGAAGCTTAAACAAAGAAAGCCATATTCTGTATTGGAAGATTTGTGCAGAGTTTTGCTGAACTTATGTTAATGTTGAATTAACAACTATTTTAAGTAATGTTTTGTTTTTCTTTCAAATGAAACTGTAATGGAGAAGAAGGTGGAGAGCAAATTTCTTACTGAAATGCAATACAACAGTAGCACTTAAATATCTTATGTGATCTGAGAACAGAGACCAAACGCGGGGCCCTAACATCTTCATTATTATGTATATTTTCTTTGAGAAACCAAATCCTAGAGACTTTGTTTTTATAGACAATTTTGGTGTGCTAAATTTCTGGGATATATTTCTCTGTAGCTATCATAGTAATTTTTTATCAAACAGAAGAAAAACTAAGTGTGTATAATGATTGCAAGACTGTATGTTCTTATTGTACCTTGCAATTAGGGATCAAAAAGCATGTTACAATTATTGGTTGTACTAAGTCAGAACTGAATGTGTAAACATGATTTCTGTATCTGCTGGTGTAAATGAATGTTTTAATCACAGCTTGAGCAGGTCTGATTATAAACGACACTGCCAAAATCACTCCAAACCACATCACAGAGCTGAGGATAAAAGAGTTGTCTCTGTATGTTTTTGCTTGTGACAGAACAATATAAATAAAACCTTAAGACAAATGCTGATGGGAAGATAAGGTGGAAAGCCAAACCACAGTGCCTGTTACCTCCAAACTTAAGCAGACTGGTGGTGGCAGCTTTAAACTGGGAAGTCTCATGTGGGTTTGTTGAACAGACTTCTAGTACTGGTTTAGATCCAGAAACTGAGAAGGAATAAAATAAGAACCATTTCTTGGCTATAAATGGCAGCTCCCATAAAAGGCAAAGGAGATTTATAAAATGTCAGCAACTATCTGGGGGTACATCTCTATGGACTCTTTCTCACCAGAGGGATCAGCCCCAGCAGAGTTCCATGCTAATGTGCCAACTTGGTTCTCAGTTCAGAATAGCCCCAAGCCTGGTCAGCTTCTTTTCCTCCATCTCTCCCTTCACTCTTTTGAGATGATATACTGCTATTGCTTAGGCTGTACATGGACTGCTTGACACAGATGCAGTCAAGCCAGGGTGGCCAAGATGATTTACACAAGCTGCAAATCTTTAGTAAGGAAGAGTCTTGCTCAGAGTATGTCTTGTTCAGGAAAGAATGAAACAACAGAGACTGTATTTGGCTTTTTCTACCCCTTCTACATCCAGGCCAAGATGTTTTTCTGCTAGATACAGTTAGTATAGGTCTTTATAATCAAATATTGTTGGAGTATTAGAACTACAAATATGGAAAAAAAATTTCTAAGCTGAAATAAAACAGATAGGCTTCAGGAGAGCTAGATGCTGTAAATGGGATTTTGAAAGTGGGTACGTGTTAATTATAGGTGCAAACATGCCTTTAGGTCACTCACAGGCATCATCAAAGTTGAAATCCTAAAAATCAGCTTAGTCTAGGTTGTTTTATGTAATATTGCTGTTGTCCTATGATATTTCGTTCTTGTGGCAGCATTCTTCCTTCAGTGCCATAGGAACTTCCATTGTCCTGGAGATGGTGATAACATTTGTTTCCAAAAATCCTCTTATATACATTGATAAAATCCTTAAATCAAGATAGCGAATATTATGTGGTGATTTTTGTGTTTGTTGTTTTTTTTTTTAAGAAGAAAGAATCTGAAAATCTGTATCAAAATTAGAGATGAATAGAATTTCTGTGCAACTCTTTACAAAGGACTAGTGAATCTGCTGATGTGACCCAGAGCCACTGCCTTCAGTCAATTTCCCTACCGTGGAATCAGTACTCGTGTCAGTTTCAGGAATCACAGAGTCATAGAATTGGACAGGATGCTGAGCTACCCCACGGGCTGATGTTGCTGCCCATTGCAGGGGCGTGGACAAGATGATCTTTAAAGGCTCTCTCCAATCCAAACTATTCTATGATTCTGTGATACCACACCTGAAGAAGTTACACAGAGATAATTGCTTTGCTTTTACTTTACACTGAGAATACTTTAGCAACAGTCAGCAAGGTAAGCAAGAGTTTTGTAACTGGGAGCTGAGTTGAAATTAGAGTTAGGAGTTAGGTTCAAGATTTATGCCTATTTTCTTGGGGTTTTTTTCCAGGTTTGGCGATTTGAAATTTAAATTGTTACATATGCACAAGTAAAGTGCCTAAGTAAAGAACCTAGATTTTCTCAAATTTTGGAGTATCTGCTGTAACTAATTTGGCACATGGTGGCAATCTAGTCACTAATAAAGACATCTGGTTACAGACATAAAGCACTTAATATTAAGTAGCCCAGTTTAAAAGATGCAAGTAATTGTTTCTTGTAAATATCCTTCCCCAAAACTGACTTCCATATTCTGTTTCCACAAGCTTTCTCTTTCCTTGTTATTTATTTAAAATTAATTTATTTAGATATTGTTTCCTCTTTAATAGACTTCGCATATGATCTAATATCTGATTTTACTGAGGTCCTTTGGATGAATTTCTGAGCAAATATTGTGTATGAAACTTTCTGCTATGCTAGGTGACCTGCATGATCACAAAAAGAGAAGTTTTTCCTTCCAAGAAATTTGACTTTTCTATTATCAGATGGGAATTTGAGATCGTCCAACTATGTCGTACCTTTAAAATAGACCATCTAAAGAAGTAGCATTGTGAAGTGTATAAAGAGCACTTCAGCAGCACAAAGAAAGTAGTGCCTATCCCATCTACCTGTACACCTGTATGGAAAAACCTTTTTGCAATACAAAATACACAAGAAATGAACTCATAGTACAAAGGAATTTTGAAGGCACCTGAGTGGAAGATGAATGTGTCAGTATAGCCAGGTGATTTTTGAAGACAGGAAGACAGGATAAAATTTTAATGCTGCAAATTCAAATGCAGAAAATCCAAGAAGCTCTTTTCTGTCTAAATTTTGGTATCAATAGACTCCAACTTGCTTTCTCACCTCATCCCCCAATAATATTAATCAGCCGAAAAAAGCCAGTTTTGAGAAAAAACAATTGCGTTTTACTAAAACTGGAAATCCATATGCCCTGGCTATAGGCATTTTAATCCTTTGCTAGACAAGTACAAGCGTATTAGCAAAATTTTCTCAACTTTTATAGCTTTTTTTGCCCAGATTGGCCTGAAACATCATAGGCAAATTGTTTTGCAATAGCTGCAGAATTAAGGTGAAGTCCATATTTCAGATCCAAAACTCTTAAGTGCAACTTCTCCATAATTGGAAATTCAGTGACTAGATGTCTGTCAGGGCCACAGCTATTTGTATCTTGCCAAAAACAACTTGTTGGTTCGCAATCACAAGGGAAAACTAAGCTTCCCAGCTGGCTGATGGGATGTAATCTGACTCCTACTCCATTACCAGCATGCTGCAGAAACATGTGTTCCATTTGTTGACAGAACGATTGTCCTGGGTAGCATTTACTTAAAATTCAGTGCTTTCATAAATATTCTAAGAACTTGTGTGGTACAGCACAGAGAGTGCAGGTAGCAGTTTCCATTTGCACTGTGATGGCCTAGGGCCATCACTTCTAAGCTCACTGCCAGCTCACTCAGCAAATCCTCTAGACTGGAGTACAGGCTATTTAGGAATTGAGACAGGTCATGCTGTACCTTGCTTTCCTTAGCTGGCCATTCTCATTTTTGGCTGCTTTCTTTTTGTTCTAAGCCTCACAGCTTCTTTGCCCAAAATTGTCTAATGGGTGGGATTTGTGCCATGGCGATTCCCAGGCTGGAAGTAGAGTAAATCATTAGAATTGAAAGCACACATGTGGAAGAGTCCTGAACGACAAGAATTAGAGTGCACTTTGATAACAGCTCAGGAAAATTTTAAAATCTGATCTGTTTTTTCCTAGGCTTTTTTGTGGACACTCTACCTCTTAATACAATCTGGTGAATACCTCTTCATTAAGAAAAAGATACAAGGATAGATTAGATTACAATGACCTGGAAAGTATTATTTTGTTTCATGTTATCTATTGGTAATGAATGTTTTTTGCTAAGAATATTCTGAGGGTCAGTAATCTCTGAATTTATGCTGTAATGACTTTCTCTCCTAAACAACGCATCTACATTTGCCATTGATAATTCTTCCTTTCAGTTGAGACTCTTTAATGTAATACGTTGTAATATAATAATATAATACAATACGTGGTAGTTGTTCTTTAGAAGTCTCAGATAGGAGATCTAAACTTTCTAGAAGTCACATTTACGCAAGGGATTTGGACAACAGTTCCCTCATGGGAGGTTATAATCTCCATAATTCCTAATCTGATTTGCATTAGGGAATACATACAGCTCATTAGCAGCACTGTCATCCTAATTACCACATAACTAAATGTGGGACATGCATTTGACTTGTAAATAAATGTTCCATATATCCATGCTCCCCTAAGAGTGCCAGAAAACCGGAGATGGTGAGGATGGTGATCTATGCAGTATTTCTCTTTAAGCGAGGGGGTAAGCAAAGTAGGCCACCCACTTCTTCCCCAAAATATCACAGAGCTGTGCCTAGTGGGACGTGTAACCTCATTTGCATCAGTCATGTCCTTCATCCACAAATACATTTTTTGCTATACTGACCATGGTCTGTTAGGAACAATATTCAAATCTGCTCTCTCCCAGGAGGCCAGGAGTGAAAGAATTACCTTCCTGTTTTATTGGTACCTTCTTGCTTAATTCCCCTTTCAAAGCAAAGGTTTCCGATCTCTTGTGGAGAAAATAGGAATATATAGGGTTATGCTTTAATGTAAGAGAAAAAAGGCAATGTTTAATAAATTTGATAATATTCAGCAAGACACTTAAGTTGCAATCAGTAATGAAATACTATTGTATTTTGATTTATTATAACTGTTTATTTAAATATTAAAAGATTTTTACTTTGTTTTGCTGCTGTTTTCTGTCTCTAAGTACCTTACTTCTCAAGAGCTGGAACTTCTTAAATATGGAAGAAAAGTATCTGAAGTTAGGCATCCTTTTTGGCTATGTTCTTGGCCAGAAAACAAAGACCGCAACAGCAAATTGAAAACTTTTATGTCATAAAGATATTTCATTTGGAAAGGCAGCAATTGCAGAAATGTATTGTCTATTTTTGTTTTGGGGGTTTTTTTATCCCAACTGATTATTTAAAAAAAAGGAAAATTAATTATGTTTATGCAGATGATATTACAACTGTTCATAAAGGTATAGTCACCAGATCTCGGGTGAAGACCTTGTGGTATGTCATTTTGAAACAGAAATGCCAACTCTGAAGGCATTTTATGTGTAGATAATTGGCATGTACTGTATTGGGCGTTTTGGAACTGAGTCCAGAGGGTGTCCAAACTCATTTAGAACTTGGCTTTTCATCACAATGGGTATGATTAAACTCCCTGGGGTGATGGAAGAAAAATTGTGTGGGAAGAATATGATCATCTGGAGAGCCTTATGGGAAAAGAGATTTGGTGTCCCATATTGCACAATTTACCTCAGCTACCTGGAACCCTGGATATATGAATATCTTAGGTGTTTATTTACTGTCTTCCTTCTGTGCATGTGAAAAATTTTTACAGGAGTTGACTAATCTTTAATACTCTTCCTTGGCAGAGGAACAGGTTAAAGGTTAAACTCATGACTTTGGCTAACTAGGGCTATAATAAAGGGTACTGATCATTTTGGTGATGTGAAGGATTGCTTGGGTGAGGTTAAATTATTACACTGAGAGCCTGTATAGAAAACAAAGAACAAGTGCAGCTGTGAAATGTGTGAGACCACATGATTGGAAAGAACTTCTTGGAAGAGTCTTCTCCTACTGCAGGCATTTACATGCTGAAGTCCTTAATTACTATTTCAAGGTCTATCATAAACTAAGTAGTTTCTAGCTTTCTCAAGATTGCCCTAAACCTGTCCTAAAACCATTCCCTAGATTTCATTCTTCTGATGTCTAGAAACCTTTTCCAGCCTGAATTGTGCCAATGTTGTATTTTATGTTAAACAACTATTCCTTTCCTTGTCCTGGTTAAAAAGTAAATATCATGGCTACCGTAGGGCTAAATCACGTGAAGGTGGAATGTCAGGAAGGCCTCTCCTCCTCCTAAGCTGGCCATGGGGATGCTAAGTTAGTGCTGTGATCCGGTGAGCAATAAACATGTGGTCAAGTCTGAGGATGGATTTCACTGCTTTTCTATACAAGGGGTACACTTTAGACATTGCACACAAGCTGAATGGGGTAAGAAATATAAATTGGTGTTAAAAATCAGCTGTGTATAATTGTGACTTGTATGGAAATTTAATTGAAAATTTCTTTGAACTCTTCTACTGCTACCGTTGATGGTCAATTTTGTTATCTGTGTTAATGTAGTTGGAGAAAGTAGGTATCATGTATGATTAAGGACGGTACTAAGGAGGGATAGGTAGCAATAGATGGACACACAGTCGAGACATTTGGTAATGTAGAGACCTTTCATACTATCTGACTGTGCCTTCTAAAATGGTCAGATTCTACACACTGAAATTAGTAAATATTCTCCTTCTGTCAGAGGTCTGTACCAGAAAATCATTAAGCAGCAAAATTTTCCTTCCTTTTTTTTAAAGACAAGGTGAAACAAATTTCCCTAGACTAAAACTTCTTTTCAAACTACGTAACAGCTCAAACACACATCTGATTTAAAATGTGTATTCTTCCTATTTGCATGGAAGAAAAAAAGAAACAATAGGACAATTGATCTTTTAAAAGGAGAATTGAGGAGAGAAAATGAAGTGGAAGTGATTTTATTCATTAAGTAGCCTGTCTTGACTTGCTATATACCTTTCAAATCTACTTTACTCATCTGAACCTGTACTCGTTCAAGCTAGTGACTGTAATGATGGTGACATCATCGTTTTGTTTATACTGAAGTCTCTTTTGAGCACAATCACAAAAGAGATAGTTTTAGGAGATTGATTACTCCTCAACTTTGGAATTTGGTAATTTTGGTATACCTCAAACATGCTGCGCTTGTCCTCAAGTCTGCTTTTCTTAGCTTTAGATTACGAACTCATCAAGCGTGTGATTATTTCTTCATAAGCATTTAAAAACCACATAGTACACTAAATCTCCTGGAAAGAAACAAGAATAACTTTGATCCTTGACCATATGAATTTACAATAAATATTTAGTCACAATTTTGCATTTTATATTACACCCACAAACTGTACAGAGATGAGCACTCAACATTTGTAAATCTTACTTAAGGATCTACTAGAATGTGCAGGTTGTTCTTGGTTTTGATTTGACTGTGTTGTTCATGTGTCTTATGAGATGGTTTTCATTTACACGGTTACTTCAGGTTTCGTTTTTTTTTTTTTTTGGTTTAGTGTTTTTTTTACAAGATCACTCATACTGCATTCATGACAGAAAATGTGGCAGCATTTTCCTAATGAACAACTTCTAGGTGTTTAATTTTAATTGTGCAGACTTAGGATGTATTTATTTATTATTTACTGCACTGGAGTGACATTATTGTTTTTCTTTTTTGCTTTTTACTAATATTCAGGTTTATATATCTGTTTCTTTCATAAGCACTGACTCTCATGACAGCTTTCACAAGCATGGGAAGGGGGATTTATCTTTTTGCAGATAGCTAGCCAAACAACGTCAAGTTTCAACTTATCTTCAGCATCCAGTTTTAGATACCTCAACTGGTAATTTTTTTATGTGCTAAGTATTTTATGACACTTGTCCTTAAAACGCAACATCATCTGGCTTTCTTTGCGAATGTCTTTGGCTTTTTCCAGTCTGAACCTGGCAAACAGGTACTCAGAGTGTAAAGAATGCATAATTTAGTTGAGCAAATAGGAGAAAGTGTCATTTTTAAAATTGTGATATAGAAATTACATTGGCAGGGGTCCTGAGACTCTTCAGTTTTCTCTCATACTCCTCCTAGCAGAGAATCTTCCTTCCCTAGACCCTTTTCTTTGTCTTTAAGAGCATCAGGTCAGAATGCCTTTTTCTCCTTTCGCAGCTCTAGTTTGTGTGTTTGTTTCCTCACCCCTTCTTCCTCTCACACACAGTTTAACATCTGATACTTACCTTTCTGATCCCCAAGAAATCAGCATCTTTCTCCCGAGGTTTACTCTACTTCTTTGCTTGGAGCCGGTCTTCTCAACCTAGCCAGGTGTTTCTCTTGCCTGTCTCCTTCTGCACATGTGATTGTTTGCACTAGTATTTGTGTCTTTTTGCCCTTACTTCTTTTGTTTGACTTTTGTTCCTCTTATTTAAATGTTCTTTGTCCTAGTGTAGCTATAGGAACTGGCTGTTTGCATACTGCTTCCCTCTCCTCCTCACACTATTTCTTGAATTTGTTTGCTTCTGCCAGCATTAGATGCTCTAAGGAGAAGGAGAGGGCAGGCCCCTTATCTTCTTCTCCCCTCAGCTCCTCCTTTTATTTTTGTATTGATGGCTCCTCAGTCTGAAACTCTGTCCTAGCCATGAAAATTATGTCTGCTTTGTCTTGAAAGAAAAGGTTACAAGGACCATGGATTACTGACTCCTGGCATTTTCCTCCTTCGCCACTTTTAGGGGTGCTACTGCTGCTAAAATAACCTCCTCTTGTGACTACCTGCACCAGGTACTCAGCACCATTAAATTTGATAACGTTTTCATTAGTAATATTGTGTCAGGCTATAAGAACAGCCAGTATTAATAGATAAAAGCCTTGAGAAAGAATCTACTTCGGTAGAAGTAATGGCTGTTCCAGTTATCCCATCGAACGTCGTCTTTTCATCCTGTTTGTGAAGTCTCTGGTAACTTCCTGTCAAAGGTCCTACTTGCCAGAGCAGCTGATGACTGGAGTGGATCTGATGCTGGTGTCAGGCTGGGTGGAAGGTGCTTTTATCAGCCTCTAATTTCCTTTCTTTGCGTCCTTTAAGTGCCTGGTAATTGGCAAGAAATTAAACAGCAGGAGAATAAAGCACAAAGCTAACTCTGATGGCACTGCCCTAACGAGACAGGAGACAGGCAATTTCCTAATCAGAGATCTGGCTTATCCAACAATTCCTGCCTCTTCCATCTATGTCCAAGAATGTGTTTGGGGAGTGGGTGGGGTAGGAAAGGGAGGAAGAGGAGTGGAGAAAAAGCACCATCTGGCCACTCTTAGTGGACCAGGTACAGTATCTTATTAAAGATACTGATGGTCCACCTCTTCAGTGCCACACAAGCCCTACCCATCTCCTTTCATACGCCATCTGGTGTGTCAGTGACAGTCGCACTCATATTCATATGCACAAAGCTGGCCTGCTTCTATTTTGATAGTGACTTCTAGGAGGTTTGGTAGGCTTTGAATGTTTTGAAGTTCTGGTCAACTTGTTGTGAACAGTGGCATCACTTTCTTTTCACTCAGGCAGCATGGCATGGGGAAGCTAGGTTGGCCTTTTCTGCTATAGTTATACATACGGTGACCAGATGGAATGCGGTGAGCAAACAAGTTTTTCAGCTCAGCACATGACTGTGTGTTCACCTGGAGATGTTGTTCTCATCAGAGTGCCGAAGGAAGTAAGATGAATGAATGCTGGGCCCTACTGCCCTACTGAACCTTGATTTGTCCATTGGGCATTCTCTGATATCAGTGAAAAAAGTGCTAGAGCATCTTGTTAGAGATTCCTCCTCAGATATCAAGGGGAAAGGAACATCCTTTTATGCCAAAATCTAACTGGCATTCATGTCAGTAGGCTCCTTTTTGATGGACCAAACATTTTTCTCACTCTAACCCTTCATCTGCTGCCCCCTGAGAAACCCCACTAAATACTGTAGTTCACTGCACATTACAGGAAGTCCTGTTTTAGATATTACTGTTCTCTGGGCAGAGTCCCCAGAGAACGGAGCAGTTCAGTGCTTGTGAAGATGGGTTGTGTTCATCCCAATATCAATGAAGGACTGCTGCAATCTGCCTCCCAAGACATATTTAGCACCAGTTATGTGGGACCTGAAGCTACAATCCATCCCTATTATACCCATGCTGTTTTGTACGAGACCATTTTCAATGGTTTGTGTGGGCTGAAACTCTGCCAGTACTGCTCCTGGAAGAGGAAAGGATGGAACAGGTCACAGTTATACTGCAGGTGTATCAAGGCCCTTTATATCAAGGTTATTATTTTTGTGGTGGCTGTGCACAGTGCTTTATTAACCGTTAAAACTCATCTGAGGCCTGACCGGGTCATAATCTTTGATTGAAGAATGTGTTAAGACTGCTCCCTGTTCAATCAGTTCCGCACAGCTTGCCTTACTTCATCTCCTCAGTACAACTAGGCAGGTGTAGTTTACACTAATGATGCATTCCTCAAAGTGCAGGTTTTAGTGACCTGGTCTTGGCCCATGCCAAATCTTTCACTTGAAAGCTCCCTCCAGGTTGTATGGGTCAGGAGCTCTGGCCAGGATCGCAAGGATTGCATCTGTGCCCAGTGCCATCCAACGGTGTGTGCACCTGCTATTCCCTCCAGAGCATTTGCTTCTGTTAGGACAAATGGTGAACTAATTTCGTTTGCAGACTGATCTGGCTCTGCCAGCGCCTTTCCTGAAAAGCATAGAGAAGGTTACTGGTCACCCATCAGCTCTTCCTGCCCAGGCTCAGGCAAATGCCCAGAGCTTTTCACTGTCCTGGGGCCAGCCTTCAAAGCAAGTGGGTGTCTGAGGCTGTGCTAAGCCTCCTGCTGGTAGGCAGTGCCAGAGGCCTGCTTTGCCTCCACAGCCAGGTTTATATTTTTGTCCATGGGCTCTGCAGAGCCTCCTTTTATAGTGTTCTTAGTTCAGCGTGGTATTTGTTGATGCACGCATTCCTTTCATTTGCTGCTTCCAAAACCGCTGATAAGACCAGAATCTCTTCTGTCTCCATTTGAGAGGGCTTGTTTGAGACTCAGACCAGTTGAGATCCCCTTGCCTTGATTTGTCTTGACTGTGCTGTATCTGTGTCAGTCAGCCTGCTGTCGCTTTTAAACTGCATCTCCTGTGATCCCGGTCTGACCCTGAAACCTCTGTGCCTCTCATCAAGCGACTCTAGACTTTTTGCTGCTTTCAGAAGTCAAGCTGGGATTGGCCCTGTTGCAGTGAAGTCACTGCTATTTTCTTCCTGATGCTTCCCAGCCATTCAGAGTTCAGACGCTGTATGTAACAAATAAGCGCTGAATCCAAAGCATCCTGAAAGTGATCCAGGGAACTGGCTGTATTGCACATGTTATGAAGCTGTGTGGCCTCTCTGCCCTGTGGTGCCCATCAAAACTCCCTGTGTTTATGTTAGAGCTTCAGTGTCAGCTCAGTCTAGAAGCCATGGGCAAATAAAGACTTTTCTCCTCAGGTCAAGCAGAGTGTCAGGGTGGAAAAAGGAGCCACAGCATGCAATCCTCCCTAAAGTGTAGCTAAAAGGAGAAGCCCCGGGGCAATATGAGCATGTAGCCAAGAACAGGAAGCATGAAGGGATGGTTCACCTGCTGTATGTGGATGTTCAGCCTCATCAGCACAAGGTGTTTCACAACTGAATGAGCCTAAGGAGGGTGTAATTTTTACAGAGGCAGACAAGGCAAAGTTATCTCTACTAGACAAGTGCTAACAGCTGCTCCTAAAAACTTTCACTGAAGCAAAGCTTCACAGGGGCAGCCAAAAGTACAACCTTGACACTGCTCCCTCCCACCGCCCCAGCCTTTTGAATAAAGGATTGTTGGACTGTTTATGCAAGGGCCAAATAACATTATTTTTGGAAATGACTGAATCCTTTTCGTTACTTTTTTTTCCAAAAGAAAAATCAGCCCGAGGCAGACACCTGGCACGGAAAATTTCAGCTTGCGCGGTAAAAGCCTGGCAGAAGTTACCAGCAAGGGGGAAGGGCGTCAAAAAAAAAAAAAAGAAGAGAATAAAGAAAAAAAGAAAAGAAATAAAAAAGAAAAGGAAAAAAAAGGAAAAAAGAAA
>VZTG01002802.1:1278056-1333592 GCA_013397845.1 Melanocharis versteri | reverse complement strand
CTTTTGTTCGGCCGCGGGCTCCGTGTGCTCGGCGGCCGCGGCTGCCCCGTCCACCCCCCCGTTCCTTTGTGAGAGCCCCGCCGGGCTTGTGCCGGCGGCGGTGGGCGGCGCGGCCGCCCCTGGCCTCGCCTTTCTGCCTGCCCCGCTGGCTGACGAGTTCCTGGGCGAGGGAGAAGTGCGCACACATGGCAAGCGGCGGGCTTCCCCTTGTCCTCGTGTTGCACGGCGGCGGGGTCGGCTCGGGGGGTGGGCACGCTTCCCCGGCGGGTTTCTAGTCCTGGGGAGTGGAAGTGTTGGTGAGGGGGAGATGGGTTAAGCTACGGAGCTTGGGTTCATTTCCTTCTCGGGCCGGGTGGCTCAGTGAAGCAGGCATGGGTTGCCTTCCTGTGCTGCTGAAAAATACATGCGGTTCCACGCTTGTAATTTCCCCTCCCTTCAGATGACTCAAGGTCTGGATTTTGTTAATGAGCCTCTGAGCTCTTACTCTGATGTTCTCCTTCAGGGCCTTTTCCAAAAAGGTGTCGCACAGGGATTTGCCTTCAATGCCTGAGGAGGAGGGATGTGTAATTTGTAACGCAAAGAATGCTGTGACGGACAGAGAAATAACACTGAAAACACATGAGTTTTCATCATTTTTCCGTTACTCTTCAAGGAGAGACTTGAGTCACATTTGATAAAATTGGCAGTCTAATGAAGTGCTCGCTTCCTGTGACATCAGTTTGTTCAGTGTGTTTTTCCTTTGTTATAACAGGAGTGTTGATAACTTAGTGGTTCAAAGGGCCATGAATTTTGCAAACGTTACAGTCTTTGTATGTTGACTTCAGAAGTTAATGCTTGTGCTCACGTCTAAAGGTTTTGCAGATGTGTTCTAGACCATTTCTCCATCTTGTTACTGCTGCGAAAAAAGTGTATTCCCAATTAGTGTTAACTTGTTCGAGGTAGATTCTGTGTAAGAGCAGACTGCTTGATAGGTGTAATTCATGTTGAAACTACATTGCCCCTCTGTATGAGGTATCTCTTCTTAGCTGGCAGGAGAATATTCCCATGTAGTAAAGTGATGCTAGGCACTATGGAGGGAGTTGCAAAAACTCTGAGCTTCAAGTGTGGGCTTACAGTGGAAGATGGTACTGGTTACCCTCAGGTGAATCCAAATGAAAAGACTATTGCAGATGTCATAAAAGTCAGTGTGCCCTGAGCACATTTGTTGTGTCTAGCAGCAGCTGTTTGGGTTCTGTTGTAACAGAAATTAATTTTTTGGGGGACAAACTCCTGCTATATTATTGCATGGCCATTTTTGATGCAGGTGTTTTGAACAGAGGTGCTCAGTGGAGTGGTCTAGATTTGGTTTTTCTTGCAACAGCGATACCTGACCATGGTGCCAGAGTGTATTTGGGAGGTAATTCCAGCTGAATTGAAATGGTTAGAAAAGTGAGAGGGCAGAAGAGCTGGTAGGAACTGGAAAAAAGAAATTTCTGGGGAAAACACTTGAAGTAAATGGCTTACAGAAAAGACAGGACATGCTGATCTTTGGGCAATTGCATAGTATAGCAGTACTGGATTCGTTGTGAGTTTCATATGCAAGAGGTGTAATTTTATATACAAGACAGCTACTTAATCCAAAATATGAGTATTTTTGACAATAGAGCTTGACTTAATTTTTCTAATCCTGTGTTTCTTGACAGTACAGGCTACCTTCCTGTTAGCAAAGCTTGCTGAAACTGCTTACATGTGCATAACTTCTTCAGAAATAAACATCTCGGTAAGATGTAAGGACTTTGTAAAAAAGTGAAGATCAAGTCTGAGAACTTCATTGCTGTGGCTTAAAACTACAGAAGTGTAATCAAACAGAGGAGTCCCTAAAAATTCCTTTTCTTCCTTCCTCCAGTGTTGTTTCTGTGTTCATAGAGTATTAGATATGTAATGAGTTAAGATCTGGTTCCTCTTATGGAGGAGCACTTCTGTCGGTCACATGCTGCCCCCTCCCCCTCCCATTTACTTAATCAAAAATACAAAAAAATCCTTTAACCTTGCTTGTTTTATACTTTAGGTCCAGTCTTACAGAAGAGAATGAATAAGTGTTTAGAACTTTGGTGTTTTGAGGAACCTGATTGGTGGCAATATGTACATGAAAGTTGGAAGGGCGAGGTGAAACAAATGCCAGATGGTTATGACAACCAGAGAGGAACTGATGATCAGAGCATCTGGGATGACTAGACAATGCAGTAGGAAAAAGATACATAGCTGCATAAATCCGTGGTTCTTTCATACCTTACATGCTGTTAGCTTTTCTGCCCCTTGTCTTAGAAAAGATGTATTATTGTGGGAAAACATTCACACTGGAGAACAAGGAGATACGAATTAGTTCAAAGATGATAAGGGATTCAACAGTCTAGGACTTGTCAGCCTAATAGAGATGATGGAACAGTGATATGATAAGGCTCTATAAAATGCCTGTGGAGAAAGTAGGTGAACATGGAAGAGGAGGCACAGAGTCAAATCAGACTTAGGTGCTAAGTTCTGAACAAACAAAAGAAACTCAGGGTAGGGATTCACAGGTATATTTGCTACACAATGTATACAATGTGAACTTAAGGGGAAGTTGGATGAACGTTGGAAGACAGATACATTGAGGTTAGTAAATGGATGAGCAACAGCCTCAGGAAATCTGATTTGAAAACACCTGGAGGTTGTGAGTGTAAGGAGGAGGAGTTATGTGCTTGTCTTGTTTTTCCTCTTCCCTCAATACCTACTTATGGTAATTCTTGTCGGGTTTTTTAAAATAGGGGTGGGACAGGGTAGTTTGTTTTCTATACAGTGGTGAGTTTGACAGTTACAGTTATGGTATTAGAAATATTTGATACTGCATATGAGTGATCTTAGTTCTAGCTTCTAGCTTTTGTCATTATGGTGTTCATTACTGCATAGTTTGGTGGGCTTCTTTGCAACAGCTGTAAGTTGCATTTAAAGGAATGTGTATTGCAGTTCTGTCTCTAGATATTTTGTGGGTAATATTTTCAAAATACTTAGTTATCCTAAAGTAGATGGAAACTTTTTTTCTGCTAGTATTTGATACTACTTCATGTAGATCAAAGTATTCATGAGGTTGTAGACCATGCAGTGTAGTTAAGTAATGGGTTTGTTTATGTCTTCTTTCAATGAAACACATCTGGTTTTATCATTAATTCTACTGTAGATGATGATAGAACTGAAAGTGGCTCTGTTGGAGAAGGGCATATTTCCAGGGATCTCCTTCTGGCTTTCATAATCAAACCAGTGAAGTACTGTGGTCTGCCTTATCTCACTGAAGAGGGCATTAGTGTCACAGTGCTTTTTCTGAAGTGGCTACATGGTTGGCTACAGCTTTTTAGTATTTTTTTTAACAGCTGTGCATGCACATTATCAGGTGGGTTGCAGTCACTATCCTCTGCTGTAATCTTATTTAACATGGGGCTTCTGTGATGTTAGGTCAAGCGACAGGTCTCTGAAGAATATTATGCTGGTACATATAAATTTTTTTTCCTATTAACATAGTAAGCTCGAACTGGTGTTTTCCCTTTATGGTTGGACAAGGGTAGCTGAGGGTATGTTTGTACTGCATAATTGAGGACTGTGCAGGAAACTCTCCTCCCCCATGAGTTTGTGGCATCTGGCTGAAAAAATGCTCTGCAGAAGTTAAAGCAATACAGTTATAGCTGTGTGGCAGTGCCCTAGCTAAATAGCCCTGATCAGAGAGAATTGTAGTGGCTTGCCAGCCTTGCAGACTTGAAGCTGTGACTTTGGAGAGACAAGCTGCTTTTCTGTGTTGTGCTGTTTGGGTACAGTGCGTACCTCGTACAGCTTGCACCGTGTTGTAGGCCTCTGTAAGCTGCTAAGTGTACGTCTGGCAGTCTCTCTGAGTTCTTGAAAAGTTACCATGGCTGTCAAAAACTTGTTGTGTTATTTGAGAACTGTCATTCCGCTTCATTGTCGTAGTTCTATTTTCTGTCCAGAATAAGGTGGGGGTGTACCAAGTTGAGTAGTTGTTGGTTTATATCTATGTCATTTATCTGCTTCTGCAGGTGACTTTTGACATGTCACCGAATTTGTTGTGGACCTTTGAATATTGATGACCCTTACACAAGGATATCTGTTGCATGGGGGCTTTTGTGGCCCTGAAGCAGTAGTAGTACTTAGTAAATAGAACTGCTCTATAACTAGTGTTAGATAAAAAAGCAGAGAGTATAACTTTGAGTGTACTCAAACCTAGCTAGAGGATGTCTCCAAAGAATATTGTCATGTTTTTGGTATAGCACATTCTGGAATGATAAAGTTTAGGGACACATCAGATTCTTTGCTAAAATGAAGATAGATGTCCAGCTAATGTTTTGAAATAGTGGTATGAATAGTGAAGTTCAAATGAGTGTTTTGTAAATAAGGACACAGAGATGAGCACCAGGTACTACTTAACCCTGTAGATCAAAATATATCGGAATGGTAAAATGAGAATTTTGATTATTTCACAGATGATCTTACAATATTCTTAAATGTTTGCATTTCTAAATTTACATTTGCAAAATTACCAGTAGATGAAATTATTACATTATTTTTAAAAAAGACCAACAGGTGTTTGAAATGTCCCAAATCTCAAATCTACCTTGCCGGCATATCTCAACAGTTATTAGGTGGGATTATCTGTCCAAGAGTCTTGTATTTGTGTGTGGCACCCTCAGAGTTCCTTGTTTCAGTGGGAATTAACTTCTCTGCGCTAGAGAGTGTCATAACTTAGAAAATGTACATTTTAACCAGTAGATGGAGCCATTTTAGTTATGTATCAGTGTGTCTATTTACCTAAGTTTGGAAAACTTTGTTTCTTAAAGTGTTTTCAATCATTTTGTCTTTAGAGGATGGCTTACAGATTTTTTATAATTTCTTTACCTGCAGAGAAGACTAAATGTTTTATTCTTCCAATAACAGTGCCAGGACTGTACAGCAGGAAGGCTATTTCGTTCTCATAAATGTGGAGAAAAAAGTGAATGCTTGTTCTTCATGGGAATTACAGTTGTCTCTGTAAATTGTCCAGTGTCACATGAGTAGAGCTGTATAGCCTTTGTACACCTTGTGTTGCCTGAAGCAACTTTTCAGAATATTGATCCATAGTGGTGTTACCCGACAGTCTGGATGCTCTTGTGACTTCTGCCCAGGAAAGGCTGTTAGCTCAAAGTTTTTTGAGCTTTTTGAGAATTTGTTTTTCCTCCTCCAGTTCCTTAAATTAAAATGACTCAAAGCTATGTAATGAAATGGTTGTCGTGTTTGGATATACTGGCACTAGTTGTCTTATTTCAGCAATGCTGGAGTGCTTCATAACCTTGAAATACCCCTGGCTTATTAATTCTAGCAAGTCCCATTTTAGCAGAAGCATTCCCAGTGCTGTACTCATTGTATTATCTTATATCTTCCTTCAGCATCTTCTTTTGTAAAAGTTTTTTTTTTTTTTTTTACTCTGCCCCTGCATTATATCATTAGCGGTGTACCACCTAGACCTTCCCTTTCCTCCACTCTTCTGTCTTCTGCTTTGAAGATGATTTTAGATTAACACAATGCCAACTTGAAGAGTAGGACCTTATTCAAATCTTCATTTGAACTCTCAATATATGATTCTTTGTGAGGTATAGGTGGGTCATCTTCTTTCCCAGAATCCTGCTGTGAGAGATTTTGAGATTTCTGGCTCAGTGTTTTTGTTGTTGTTGGTTAGTTGTTTGGTCTTTTTCTTTTTCAAACTAATTGGAAGTTAAAATTTTCTACAATTTACACAGAATGAGTACTGATATTTTTCATAAGATACAGTTGTGCTGTAAGGCATCTAGACTTACTTTCTTGGCAGTAGACCTAAGATAGCATCCTGAAATACCAGAATATTTTTAAACTTAAAAACAGACTTGAAGGTTTTTTTAAACTTAAGTAGACACTTCCAGATTGGGCACCTGTTGTCAAACTGTTGCCCCAGTGTAACAGAATGTCTGGAGTCTGTCTCCAAACAAACTGGAGCTTCCTGTGAATGAGGCATGTGGGTGGAAGCTGTGGAGAGGAAGTGGGAATTACAGAGAAGCATCCCCTGTATGTTGGAATTGTGCTGTTTGACCTACTCTGCCCTCTGCTACTGTTGCTTTTACAGTGCAGCTATAGTACTGAGGATCTGGTAGCTGAGATCTGCTTTCAAGTGGGGTGAACTGAGGACTTGTATGAAAACCTGGCTGGTTTTTTCAGTTTTTATGTTTTTACTGTGGGGGCATGTGTGTATTTAGAGTGTGTATGTAGAAATACTGTCTTAAAAAACTATGCTTCCCTAAAACGTAAAGTGAAGATTTTTTTCCCTTACTCATTTTTGCACTAGGCTGATTCCTTTTCATTTTCCATGACTAATATCTACTAAATGTATGCTGGCTGTGTCTTGACTGGGATCTATTTTGGGATGAAGAAAAATGCAGCTAAGTTATTGTGAATACCTAGGTTATGGCAGGGGTAATGATTCCAGTAATTCCTTGCTAGAAGAAGTTAAGAATGTGCTTCCACAAAAAGTGCTGCCTCTGAACATCATGAACACACTGATTGTTTCACTAGCATGTTATAGTCAGAAGACTAGAGAATCTCTAATCAGCCTGCTTTGCCCCTGTATCTTTGTTACCAAAGAAAAGAAAGAGGTTAAAGCAAACCTGTTCATAGAAGTGTTGTAATGGAATCTCTTTGGTGTCCATTTCTCAACTGTGACTGCTTCTCAGTGCAAAAATTGTGTTGCTGTGTCAAGAGATTCAGTCTGCCGTGTTCTGGATCTCAAAAATCATGCTAAGTGGAAGCATGTGTGATTTCTTTCTTTTTGATAGGGTTATGAGTAAGCTAGTTCAGCTAGTAAATCACATTTATTGCTATCTGCTCAGATTTCAAGTTTGCATTTAGAAGCCCTAATTCTTCAGATTTTCTCTTATATTTTTAAGTAAAGGATGGCTAGCAGATGCTGGTGTGAATAACACCTTGTTGTACAAAGATTTATTTTCTGTTTCTGCTGTATAACTTCACTTTTGGATGAAAAAAAATGTATTTTCTCCCCTTCGTAGTGCCCTTTACATCCATTATTACTTTCAACCACCAAAGAACTCTGGCTTATCTAACTCCACCCCTGCACAGTTAGATGATGTCTGTATATTCCTCTCATTCCTGCTTCCACCTTTCATGTATTCTGATTTGCATTTGAGCTGAGCCACAGGTTCCCTTTTCTTTCACACTGGTCCATTGTCAGGCCTGCTTGAATTCCTGCAAGCAGGAATGGTTCCTGTTGTGCTTTGAGGATGTTGTCCTTGAAGATCAGCTGGTACTCCCAGGCTTTGCCTTCCCCTGTGGTCTTCTGGGAGATTCTGCCAAGGAGATCCCTGGACAAGGTGAAATCTGCTCTCCTGAAATGCCATGTTGTAACTATGTACTGGCTTGTGCACTGTATGCTGTAGTATTTGTCTTTCTCCTTCTCCCAAGGTTTAAAACTCCCATGATGTCATGGTTGCTGCAGCCAAGGCTGCTCTTGGCTTTCACATCTCTGTCTGCTTCTTCCTTGTTCGTGAGCAACAGGTCCAGCAGAGCGTATTCTGTAGTTGGGTCATTGATGGCTTGCACCAAGAAGTAATTTTCAACAAATTCAAGAAAATTCCTGGAGTGCTTGTGTTTGGCTATACCCTACCAGCAGATACTAGTGGTTTTAGGCCCTGGAGTGTCTGCAATCAATAAGCTTCCTTCAGCTTTCAAATGAAGGCTTTTTCTACGGCCCCCTCTTAATCAAGAGGTCTGTAGCAGGCACCTAGTACAAAGTTGCCCATGTTGGACTGTCCTCTGATCCTTACCTGTAGGGTCTTCAATGCCTTGTCACTCATACCAAGCAAAGCAGGGTGTGTTGCAGCCATCCCTTTACATAGATTGAAACCCATGTTCCTTACCTTTCCAGGCTGTTTTTCCTAAAGAGCATCTGACTTTCTGTTGTAGCACCTCAGCCGTGTGAGCTGTCCCACCATCATTCTCTAATTCCCGTGAGGTTATAGCTCTGCAATGGTGCATGGACTAAGTCCTGTTACTTCCCATGCTGTGTAGAAGCACTTGAGATGGGCTCACAGACAGGCTACTTCCACAAGGGACGTGTGTGAGCCTCCTGACTTGTGTTCCCACGTCTTCACTTCTCAGTGTGACAACCTTTCTCCACCATGCCTAGTTTAAAGTCATAGTCACAGACTTATTGTGCCTGGTGACGAAGATTCTCTTGCCACACTTTGTTAGGTGGATCTTTCTTCCTGGAAGAGGTTTCTGTGGTCATAGTGTAAAAGCTCTGCTAACAACCATATACAGACCCTCTGGATGCATGTGATCTGCCCTAAGGCTTTTGCTTCTCGCTGGAGGGACTGAGAAACATCGCGTGGGCTTCCTTGCCCACAATGCTCAGTAGTCACTCTTGATTTGCTCAGTAGTTGCATTTTGGACACTGGTGTCTGTATGGATAAGCAGGAAAGTCCAGTAGTTTGAAGATTGGATGAGCCTCAGTTATTCCAAAACGTTGTTCAGCAAACAGCAGACCTCCCAGGACTTTCTCCTTATCTTATCTTCCCGACTGTGCCATGTGTTTATCTCCTCCTGCACCTCTTTCACCTGGCCCACTCAGCACCTCAAAGATAGCACACCTCGCATAGGTGAGGGAGGCTGCTGTGATTTCAGCCGTGATCCACAGAGGAGCAGTGGGGGCTTCCTGCAGGCCAGCGTCTGGATGGTGACATCCTCCCTGTGCAGTTCTTGGCATTGGGGTCTCTGATGTACCTGTTCCTTTGGCTGGTGTTGGAGACCTGTAACATGTTGCACAAACTTGACAGGTGTTTCAGGGCCGTTCGTAGCTTTGGCCTTGAACTGCTGGGACATCTATTGGCTGTGCCCTGGTAGATGGATGGGCTGCACCCAGGTTTATGTTGTTAAACTATTATACACTGTACCATCCAGTTCTGTTCACAATATAGATTTAAAACACATGTTCATGTGAATGCTTTGGTCTGTCTGCAGCTGGTTTTTGATGGGCATGTCATGTCAATATTACTTCAACAACTTCAGTAGTGTAAACTTATAATGACTATTTCTTCAAGGCAAATACTAATTAACAATAATCATTGAAGTTTTCAGTTGGCTGGTGCTGTTGTGTTGGTCGATGTTGCATAACTTCTTGGCTTCTCAGCTTGGAGGGACCAAACACAACAGATTTTCATGTTCGTATTTTGCCAGATCGTGTGCCTGTAATAATAGATATCTCTTTCTGTTACCTGGGAATATTTAACAGCATTTAGTAAATACCTCATTATGTAGAGCAGAGACAGTTCTACTGTATTGGAGATGCTTCAGTTTTTGAAAAGCCTAAGTATTTTTTTCTTTTTGTTTGTGATATCTGTAATCATAATTTGTTATAGGTGGAAGCACTGTGGCTTCAGTCTATGTTCTAGGAAGTTCTTCATCTCTGTCTCTTTTATAGAGGGATTTTAACTGAATAATGCTACTAGTGCTTGCCAGGGCAAGACAAAACTAGAGGATCTTCTTTTCTAGTTGCTCACCAGAAAGAATGTTTAGAAGAAGATGTGCTGTGGGTTCTCTAACTCGTGAAGTGAAAGGATGAGTTGCAAGCTCTTTATTTAGCATTCTAAGCAACAAGGTAGGATTATTTAGACTACTGCCAGATTTACTGCTTCTTTGTTTTTATTAAAGAAAAAAAGCTATTGGAAAGATTGTATTTAAACTTACTGCTTGTTTTAGGCTACTGATTTTTGGATTTTTTTTCCCCTTTGGCTTGTATAGCACTATTGTGAGGATATACTATTATGTAAGCACATGAATTTCTTTAACATGTCAAACGTATTTCCAGACAGACTTTGTGTACGAAAAAGGAAATGAGAAACTTCTTACTGAATAGCCGCAGTTGGTGTTCCTGTTAGTGGTAAATTCTTAATTTTGTTTGTCAAATGACTACACCCTACCAGCCATGAATTTTAAAACTGTTTATATAAAAACAAACAGATAGCATCTGATGATTGTTATGACTCATTTAAGGAAGTGATAAAGCCCAAGAGTAGCAGGGATCCTTTCCTTTTTCAGCTTGTTTTTTTTTTAACTTTGCTGCGCTTGCGTGCAATTGAGAGATATCAAAAAGGAAATTAATAAAGCAGATACACTTATAAATCATATTTGGTTGAATTGCAGATAGATAGTGATTCAGCTTGTAAATTAAGTTTACAAAACCAGCTTTAATTTTAGATTGCAAATACAAACAATTTGATTAAAGCTATTCTAACTGATTTTTGTGAAAATCCTTGAGTTTTTCAGACTGCTGATACATGTCAGTCAGAAAAAGAGCAACCTTTTCTTTTGCTTGTTGTCATCACTGTTGCCATCCATTACCTGCCTTAACTGCTGTTGCTATATGAAATGCTTGCAATTGCTTTACATGTTTTTAGAAACATAACCAGAGGGCTTTGTTCAGCATATTGTGTAGTGTATTTTGCTAGATTGACTTTGATTGCTTTTACTGCAATATGTAAATGTACATGATTCTGTGTGTTGTAAGAATAAATATTCTTGGGACTTGTTTTTATATACAGATGCTTTAGGTAGAGCTTCAGCTGAAGAAGATCAGTTTATTGAGAAGTTGAGAGTATTTTTCCTGAAAGTCAGTGGAACGAACATTTATTTTTAAACTAGGTAATATTATAGACTTGAGCTTTTAGAGCACGTCACACAAAAAAAGTTAAAAAAATCTGATCACCTGGAAAGAGAACAAATTAAATAGGGGTAGGATGCTGACTTTTTTTTTTAATGGAACAGCTGTCCACCAAGTGATTTTGACATAATAGGAAACCTTATTCATCAAACGTTTTGTTTGATGTGATTAAATGTACTTAAGTTAGTCTGTCTAAAGACACGAATAAATTCTAATTCTTTATAACGTTTGCGTGTTGCAGATGGGCTTGGTAGGTGGCCTGTTGGCTTGTAGTTCAGGAAGAAGATGGCCGTATTCTGTTGAGTGAAGCCAAACGGTGTAAGTCTGAGGCTTTAATTCTTGAGCATGAGTAAGTTGCCTTTGCTATAAAGATATAAATGAAGGGCAAAATATAAATAGGGGTCTGAGGAAATTTTATATGCTCAAGGTCAAAGAATATACCTACTGCTTGTATTCTGTGCTTTGCATTGTCAGAACCTTCTGAAAAGCCAGGCAAACAAGAAAGCTCAGTGTGCTTTCCTCGTTGGTGATGGGCCAACGTACTGTAAGCCGTTTGGGATATGTGATTTTAGCTAGTCCTAATGCAGAAATAACTTGAAATATGCTGCTTTGTTAAATAAGATAATGAATTTCTCTTCGTCACATTCAGTGATTTGTCATATGACTGGATAGTTACTGTATTTGTATTTATGGTAGCCCAGGCTGCGTGTCTGATGATTATAGACCTCTGGATCCTGGAGGCAATGTAAAGGTGAGCATTTGCATGTGAAAACAGTAGTCTTCAAACCAGGTCTACTTCCTAGTCCACATATATCAACTCTATAGCTGTGTTTCTTTGGGGGAGGGGTGGGAGAGTAGGTCTTGCTTTGAAAACTATTTTGGGGGTTGATGCATTAACAAATAATTAACTTCAGCTTTATGAAAAAAGGGATATTTTGTCTTTGGCTGTTCTTGGAAGAAATGTGTAATGCTTGATGATCATTGTTCAGATAATAACTTTTCGAACAGCTAAGGTTGTAGTCTTGTCACCCTAAGAGATTGCTGCAGAATACTCTTGAGTTGAAATTGCCACTGGTGCATATTCTGAGTAAAGTCACAAGTGTCCACTTACAGGTGTTGGGGGAGGTTGTAGCCAGAAGATGAATTTAGTGACAGTGAAAGCACCAGGGACCCAGGAAAATGTGTATCTGTTTTCATAAATGGCTTCTAGAGAATGGTGGCAGTATTTCCAAACAGAGGTTTAAGTTTGTTCTAGAGGCTGCAGAGGTGGCAAAGGCTGGGGAGAGGCATGGGCAGTGGCAGTACAGGTGTAGGTGCTGTGGAAGCTGTTGAGAGCCCAAGGGGGCTGTGGCTGGGGAGCTGAGTACTTGTGGAAGTGACAGAAAGGGAATCTGTATTTGTATGCATGCTTGTTTCTAGAAATAAAATGTAAGTGTACAACTTGCTTGTGTTTCTAGTGAAGGGTAAAGAAATACATACCTTCATGATGACGTGTTTGCTTCTGTCTTGTGGCTTGTGTCACTGCTGTAGTCAAGCTCAGATGATCAATTGTAAGACTGTAAATAGTTTTATGTATTATGATCACTTTATGCTATGGAGAACCTGTTTCCAGCTTCAGTTATACTATGGTATAAAACAGGCTCTTGGGTGAAGACAGAAAAAAATTTCCTTCCTGTCTTGAGGGTTGCTAAAAAAAAATCCAAGTACCATGAATGTATACAATATGCTGTGCAATTTAATGAAAGCTGAACAATGGCTCTTTAGTGGTGAACAGTGGGGGGTGTGTATTTATCTTAAAGGTGTACTAAATTTAAATGGAAGAAATTATGTATTGTTAGAGAGAAGAATGGACATGACTTTGATTTGGAGAACTTGTCTCCTGTAAAGCTCTATATCAAAATACTTTTGTCTTGTACAAATCTAACATGTCACTAACAGATCCTTCATAAACATTTTTAAGTCCAGTAGTATTCCTGAAGTGAAGCATAAGATAGAAAAGAGGAGAGTAACCTGGGAACTGCTTTCAATGTCTTCTTGCTTACATAGGAATCATTAAGGTAATGGTCAAGAAAGTGGCTTATTATAAGAGGTGAAATGGGCCGAAGCAGCGCTTGGTGGTGTCCTCCTGTAGGTTCTGTGGTCAAGGTAATTCTTAAGAATTCCATGGAGAATTCATGTCTAACAGCAAGCAACAGATACAAGTTTTAGGTGTCTCGACAAGGCTGTAGTTCTCCCTTTCCCCATTTATTGTCGTTTATTATTTGGTATCCAGTGCTTTTCATTGTTAGAGTGAGGTTTGCCTGACTTCCCATCCTTAACCTCATCTGTTTATAATTGGTCAAAGTTTGATCTCCGTAATCTTGGAGACATATTCCAACTTAATTGATTCTGTATTGACAGATGGCCTCAAAGGAACTGGATTGTCACTGAGTGCCCTGTTCTGTGTGAGCAGTGAGTCTGTAGTCCTGTGATGTCACAGGATTCCCGCAGGATGTTTTCTATAAAGAAATGTGCTTTGTGATTGAAAAACTGATGTGCTTACTTGCATACCTGCAAGATTTACAGTGACTTATACTGCAGCATGGAGAGTTTTCTTGATGGCTGTAGACCAGTGCTTCTCGGTTAAAGTGAGAAAGAGGCATTTGCAACTCAGTAGTATTTCTGTTTCATATACTGCTTCATGTATAACTGAAAACTGAGTTCCTTTTAGGTAGTGTAACATTGCCCTTCCTCATGTTACTGTGCTACTATCTCTCAACTTTGGCATGAGTTGCTAAGCTCCAAGTGAAGTGTGTTCTAGGCAGAGACCCACAGCAGCTTTCCAGTGTCTTAATTCTAGACAGATAGTAATAAAAGCTGAAATGTAAATGTGCCGTGTATGTGACTGTATTCTTTTGTTGGTTCTCTCTGCCATGTGCTGTTCGTATTACCGAAGAAAGTGCTTCTAAACCCCTTAGGCTCTGAGAAGGCAGCTTTGTTAGAAGTACCAGAAACTGAATAACCTATAAATATTACCCTATTTTTCCTTTGATATATATGGTGATCATGCTCTGAAACAGTCATGAGCAGTGATCTCCTGATTTTACATCACCAGTGGGGACAAAAAGTTTCAAAACAAGTTGCATACTTTATATCCTATATGATAATAAGGTCAATAATCCTATATCAATCCAAATAGTAGAAAATCCAAACCTGGAAACTGTTGGTTACAAGTGAAGCAACAAGACTCTAAATGAGCCCATGTAAAAGAAGCAGAGCTCTTGGTGCAATTGATCAGTGGAACTCACCAGTTGTAGATGAGGAAGCTGATCTTTGTTAAGTGAACTCTACCAATTATGTAAGTTAATGTGTTAAACTTACTTGTAGCCGGTAGTTTGACAGAAGTCTTACTAATGAGAACAATGATTTATGTCAGAGTTGTTTGGCGACTAGATGTACTGAAACAGCCAGAATTACTTGGTTTAAACTGGATAACTGGATGTGGTCCTGTCATGGTATTCTAAGACCCCCACATGAGAGCAGTCAAGTCTTCTTTTCATCCTAGAAAGTGCTATAAGCACACAGCTACAGCACAGCAGAGGAGCTGAGGATTGAGCAATTTGTCTTCCTTGGCAGCTGAGGGCTAAGTGAGGTCTCTGGTTTTAAATACTTACTGGTGGCTTTAGTTGCATGTGTCTCTGTTAGTGTGATAGAGAATGCCTGTAATTCAAGGCCTGCTCACGGTGTGTTTGCAAAGAAGTCGTGCCTGATTGTCAAGACAGTGCAGTGTGGGTGAGTTATGTTCATGCCTTCTTAGATCATGTGTTAGTAATATCCTGTTGTGAATGGCTCCTTCAGTGGCTTCCCAATTTACAATAGTTAGAATTTTCCTCTGCGGTTTCAAAGATTTCTGATAAAAGCAACTTAAGCAGAGGGATTTTTTTTGTTGTTGTTGTGACTTTTTTTGCTGTTTGTTCGTAAAATCTTGGTGAAGAGGTTGGTGTTTGAAAAATTGTATTTGAGTCGATGTTTCAGAATTAATACAAAATATTGAGGATGTTCCACTTCAGCAGTGTAAGCACTGATGTCTCTCCTTTAGAATCATAGAAATCATTAGGTTGGTAAAGACCTTTAAGATCTTTGAGTCCAACTGTAGATGTTTGTGCCTTTATTAATATGCATTGACAGTTCTACTGGTAACACTAGTAAAAAAGACTTCAGTCGAATTAGTTTGCAACACCTGGAAAATACATGAATGGTTAACTGAAAGAATATGGGAGTTTTGGGGAAAGCTTAGTTATGGAATGTAATACTGCTTTAAAGTGTCAATAAGTACGTAGAGGCAAGAATATTATTATTTAAATAAAAGAATATGGGTAATTTTAGGAAACCCTCAGTGAACTCTCTTCCGTCATCCTCTTCCTCCATCCTCCGTATAAAGTGTTAGGCTGTGAATGTGGCTAATGACATCTCTTAAAACTGCATGCCTATTTTTTTTTGTCTCCTAATGCTTCTAAAAGAACTTTTAGAAATGTAGGGTTATCTTGCATATTCAAATTAATACCCAGAGTAGAAGTGAAGCCTGCTGACACAGTGCTTCCAAAAGTCTGAATTGTGGTGTAGTTCCCTGTTGCGCAATGTGCCTGGGGTGATACTGTTTAGGAGAGCAGGCATGTTTATGAATGTGTGTAAGTTGCCAATAACATTATATCATGTGTTACCAAAAATCCAAAAGTTACATTATGGAATGAGTCAAAAGTAGAAACAAGCTTCAAATACAAAGAGCAAACTTCTTCAGGCTGCTTTGTTTCATTTCCTAAACTGTAAGGATAAATAAGAATTGCAGCTTTTTCAACTGCTTTTTGTTTAACGTACTTTTCTTGGTATTTGAGTATGCAGCTTCATAATTTTCTTCAATAAAAAAGACTGGAAGAACTGCAAGAATGGAGAGAATGATGGATATTCTCTGTACTACTGTACAATAGCTTCCTGTCTGAAGCTGTCAGGATGCCATGTTTTTTTCCCAATGTATGATTACATTTCAAATGTTTAAGCATTATGACCTCTGAAAAAAAGTTCTCTTCGCTTGTATATCTAAATCACTTGTTCATGGATGAAAATTTAGAGTTAATGGCATGATCACAGTGTGCAAGAGGTTTTCGAAGTAGAGTGCTTTCAGGTTCCCTCTAGTGTCCTGGTATGGATTTTGTAATTCTAAAGTGAAGTGCAGTTCAGTTTTCCTTTAATGGGAGAGCTTCATTTTGGCACAGTTGTTCTGTCCCGGTGAGAAAAGGGCATCTTATCCTTTCTTTGAGTTCCTGTCAATGCACAGGGACCTCAGACAGCATAAAAAGCTTTTGGTAGACAGGTGGCCTGGTTATAAATATTTTAAAATAGCCATTTATTTGTCTCACTGTGCTTGAATGATTTTTTTTTTATATGCTTTAAAAATACCACCAAAACCCCACAAAACAATGCTTCTGCTAGTGTTGATTTTGATAATCAACAATGAAACTGTTTTAAATTGAAAAGACAGGTCCTTTTGGAAACCTCAGTTTTTAAGTCTGTTAAAGGTTGTTAAAATCAGATATTAAATTATTGCTTCTATTTAAATGAATTACATCTCAGACAGAAGCTCTGAAATTGATGTTAAGATAACCAAAAGCTATGATGTTGTGCTGCCCCAAATATCAAAGTGTATTCAAATGTCAATAAAAAGGTACAATTTTCTGCCAGAGTTGAATGTCTTATTGTCATTTAGATACGATCTCATTTGATTAAGGTTAGAGTGCAGTAGAAGCCGGTTTGATTCTGTCTGTTTTGTACAGGGGAGATTTTTTACAACATGCTGTTGGTGATTCTTTTCCAACCTGGTTTACAGGCAGTTGATTTTCTTCTGTGGAGTCAGTCCTGTGAAGAAATGTGAGAATAAATCCAAATGATTTGGTGGATAGGTTGATTACTTTGTGTGCCCAGACTTAGGTGAAGTAACACTGAAGAAGGGATGGATATGCTTGTAAAATGCATATGATCTAGGCAAATGAAGAACTTTATCTTTAGAATAGTGGGCAGTTGCCTAGAGGACAAGTATGTTCAAATTTTTCCTGTTTAAATATTTCTTTACAGGTTACTTTTGGGAATAGGTGAGAAAGTTTCAATAAAGCTGCTCTTAACTGTTGTTTCTCATGTATCTTCTATTTATTTTTTCAAATTCTCTTCTGTATCAGTTTGAGGTGGAACAGTCTTTTGGAATTACAGAATGATGAAAGCTGTGTTTGATTGCCAAAAGCTATCATGTGAAGATGTTCTTCCCTCCCAGAAAAACCCAGCTGAACATTTAAAGTTGTATTAATGCATATGTAAATAAGATATCCGATTGCAGAAATTTATTTGATATCATAACACATCCCCAGGGCTGTAAGTTGTGTTGTTCATATTTTATATGCCTCAGTAAAAGGAAGTATTGGATTCTGTGTAGATGGCTTCTCTACAAATTTGATAGTATTGGAAAGAAATACTTATTCTGGAGACTTGGTTTCTAAATAATGAGAAACATAGTGCAATTTTTTTGCTTTCTCTTTTTTTCCTTATCTGATATGTGTAGAAAATTCATTTGGTTGCCAGATAAGATTGCCATTGACTAGAATAACTTCTGCATTTTTTTTCAGCATTTAAAAATTCCCTGCTAGCTGTGAAATCCTGAATTAAAAATATGAAGTTCTTGTAGCCACTGGGTGCAGCATATTTGATTCATATTGCTGGAAGGTCGTTTGCTTAGATCTCCAGTCTGGGTGATGTATTTTATGTATTTGTCTTAATGTTTGCTTTACTGTGTATTTGACTTGGTATTTTGGTTTTTTATCTGTTAATAGTATCAATTATGTTTGTAAGGACGTCTTAAAGCTGTTTCAAGTTCAGACAGAGAGTGCAGGAGGAGACTTTGTGTCTAGGGCAATGACTTTGATTTATTGATGCCAGCTTTAGAGTTCCTAGGGCTGGTCAGAATTGCCATGGTTGCATCGCAAGGAGCATGGCTGGTGTAAGTTTACTCTGCATGTTCAAATTTGCCTTACAAGAAAATCAGGGCAGTAGAATTTTTATGGGTAGGCCTTGTGCAAGCCTAGATAATTGCCTGTCTTCCAGAAGTCAGTATGAAAGCCAAAAGCCTGTCTGAGTTCTTTGTTGTACATGCTCCAATTTTGCTTAAAATTTTTGTCTCAAATAAATTGTCTTTCCTTGAACGTGTATTTGTGCAACTGGATGGTAGTGTACAGATTAAGGTGCATGAAAATGTGGTCTATGGCTTTATTAGAAAGCTGGGTAACTTCTGTTGTTAATTTTAAAATAATGAAAAATATCTTTTCAGAGAGCACCCTTTTTAATAGTTCTTGGCTGGTTAGAACTCCCATGCAAACCACGCTAATGCTCTCTGAAGTAGAGAATTCCAAGTGTTAACCAAATGAAGAGCATCTGATCTGCCTGCCATGTGTTGGGTGCTGTCAACTTATCTTACTAAGTAGCCCCTCGAGTCATAAATTTACAATAGGAGTCCTACAGCATTTTTTTTTCTCTTTGCAAGAGAAATGTCTCTTTCTTAGAAGTACTGTGTTGAAGATTGTCTTTTACGTGGTTATTCACAAAACAGAAACTAATAAAATACTAGAACCAGTATCAGTACTTGTCCTTGAGACAAAGAATGAAGTGGCTACAAAAGAGCTAGGCTTTCTTTTTTTTGGCTAATTTTAGATCTCTGTCTCGGTTTCCCTTTTGCATTTAGTCAACTGAACTTTCCTGTAAAATAAGCACTATGTACAGTGGCATGCATGAGTCAGTTGTGTCAGAATCAACAGCTTACTTTTAAACTGACTTCTCCCAAAACCTGCTAGTCAGACAGAGTGAAAGCATTACCCTTGATACATCAGAAAATCAGCTACTTGTATTTTTAAAACAGAGACTAAAGGAACTCATTTGTATAGCTTTACAAGATATTAGGCAAGACAAATAAGAAACAAAGTGGATCCCCTTTTAAATGTCCCTTCAGTGGCCCTTCTGAAGGACCTCGGAATGACTCCTAGAAATTTCAAGTTCTAACAGTCTTTGTCTAGCAATGTCTTTATTTCAGGCTTTTCAGACTTTTGAGGCTCTGTTGTGCTTTAGAACTGCAAGAGAGAAATGGAAGAAACTTTGGCAAGAAAGTATGTGTCTTAAAATATGGCTTCATGGTGAGGGTGGGCTGGACTAACTAGTTCCTGATGTCCTGAAAGGGAAAATGTAATTCCCACTACATCCTGTCTCCTTTCCCATAGGCCGATTCAACTTCTGAAGCTGTTGAAAAACCCAAACAAAACCTTAGAAACCACTCTACAAGCTGAAACAAAACTTGTCAGTTTTAGTTTTCTGAAATGAATGCTAAGTGAGTTACATATTTATTCTGTAATCAGAATCATTGAATCAAAAAATGGTATGGCTTGGAAGGCGCAGTCTTCTAGTTCCAGCACCCCTAGCATGGAAAGGGACGCCTTCAACTAGACCAGGTTGCTCAGAGCTCCATCCAACCTGGCTTTAAACACTTTCAGGGATGGGCAGCCACAACTTCTCTGGGCAACATGTTCCGGTGCCTCACTGCCCGACAGTAAAGAATTTCTTACTGATATCTAATGTGAGCCTCCTCTCTTTCCATTTGAAGTGCAAGAGACTTTCTCTCAGCCTTTCCTCCAGTGAAAGGTGCTCCATCCCTCTAATTATCTTGGTGGCCCTCCTCTGCACTCTCTCCAGGAGGTCCATGTCCTTCCTGTGCTGGGAACCCCAGAGCTGGATGCAGCACTGCAGCTGGGGTCTCTGGAGTGGAGTCATGGATTCACCTCGCTAAAAGTACCGACTGCATTGGCCGGGAATCGAACCCGGGCCTCCCGCGTGGCAGGCGAGAATTCTACCACTGAACCACCAATGCTAGTGGTTATTCTATTATTTTTTTTTCAGCTCATTTTACACATTATCTTTATTAAAAAATACTGAATAAAACAAAAACTTCTATTCTATGAACACATAGGCACCACCAACTTTGTTGATTTTTTCCCCTCTACTCTTCTACTGAACTTTTGCTTTCGCAATTGAGAGTTGCTTGGGCAGCTTCCCCTTGCCCAGCACTTTGTAGTAGCCTGAGTGCATAATATGGGAGACTGGGGCCACTCTGGCCTCATTTTTCATGTAATCGAACCTTTTCTATTCACTTAAAAGTGTCCACAGTTTCCAAAGTGACAGTAGCACAGAATTTTTGGTTTCTTTTCAAGTGACAGTGTGTCATGCCTACTTTTCTGAAGCAACCAGAGTGATACTTGTCAAAGTCCATCCTGTGATGTTGCATACCCAGCAGCATTACTGCGTCTTCTGGGATGTTTCCTGTGTGTGCCCATGTGGCTGTGGCTAATGTGCCCCCTCAGCTTCTGAGTGTCCCTTAGTCTGGAAGGCATCTTGTTGGTGTGCTCAAGGGCAGGGACAGAGCCTGGTGCTCGTGAGAGTGAGGAAGGGCAAAGGAGGCAGAAGTGGGAAAGCATCAGATCTAATGTAAGGCAAGGATGTTGCATTGTCAAAATATTGTGAGAAGAGTGGAAAGTGATGTGATTGGTACCTCGCCATTTCTCCAAGCTGAGATGTGACGCTACAGCACTAGAAGTGTGGCTCCACTACAGTCCGCGTCAGACTTCGCTAGAGTTGCCTCATGGTCCTGTTCTGCCTCCTCTGGGCTCAGCAGTGTCCCCTGCCTGCGCCTCACCAGTACTGAGTGGCATCCGGATTGAAGTGGTGAAATACTGTCAGTGCAGTTTTATTGCTGGATCAGTTTCCTGATCTGGTATGTTGCTGGTTTGCATTATGGCCGGCACTAGCACAAAACAGGAATTGCAGCTTTCTGGTTCTGTCTGCCTTATTAGTAAAATACGTGTGGGTTGCTAAAACTTTTTTTTTTTTGGTAGCTGTGAATTTGTTGTGGTAGAGGCTTGCTAGTACACTGGTGGCTGGTTGACATTCAGCATGTAACTGTGGTAATAATCTGACTGGCATTCATGATACAAGTATTTCAAATACCTTATTCCTCAGCATAACTTTGGAGATGTGACTTGTGGACTTTTAATGATGTTGGTTTTTGTTTTGTGTTGTTTGGGCATTTTGTTTGTTTTTGTTTGGTTTTTAAAAATCATTTTATTCAAATGATCTGCAGATGACAGTACCTGAATCCTGTATGTTACAGCACTTAGCTAAAAATTTATGATGAAATGCTGCCGTAGTTCAGATTGCATGACCAGATCATAAGCAGACTGTACTTCCATTCTGCCTGCCTTCTTATTAAAAAGAAATGTTGTGGGCCAGCAGAGTGCTGATTCCTTCTCCTGTATCGGTTACTTACAGATATTGGAAATATTGCCTTACCCTCCCACTATAACTTACTGAGTTTTGATCTGCAGGTAGTAATTTTTGTTCACTGTGAGAGTAAACGTGTGTTGTCAGTAAGTTATTATACAGATAGTCGATTTGACTGGGATGCAGCTTTTTGAATAGAGAATTTGAGGCAGGGAGAGCTGAAGGTGAAGAATTAAGCCTTGAATTCATGTGAGTTGGGGAGATTCAGAGTCTTTCACTTTTCTGTGGAACAACATATAGGTGAATAATCATTCAAAAATTACACCATTCATGGAAAGAATTCTTTTATTTGTTAGCTGCTGTTGGTTGGTGGTCTCGTCAAGGAGCTGTTCTGTTTGGATGTAGTTTGGTTTGGTTGTATTTGAGCATTTTGTCCTAACTCAATAATTGGATGGTTTGACTTTTTAAAATTTATTTTTAAAATTTTTATTTTTTGTTTTTTCTTTTGCTATTTACCTCCTGAGGATCCTCTGTCAGGGAAAGGCCTTCTTGTGCAGACACTTTAAATAATGTCAATAAAAACAAGATAAAATTATCTGTCTCTTATTATGCTGCTTCGTATCTGGGCTCATCAGCTATTCACAATGGTGCCATCTATTCTAGGAAATTAATCTAGAGGATAAGTGTTTATTATTTGGACATTGACCTGTTGGAGTGAGTCCAGAGGAGGGCCACCAGGTTGATCAGAGGGATGGAGCACAAGTCCTATGAGGAAAGGCTGAGAGACTTTGGATTGTTCAGCCTGGAAAAAAGAAGGCTTTGGAATGACCTAATTGTGGCCTTCCAGTACCTGAGAGGAGCCTATGGGAAACATGGGACAAGACTATCTGTGAGAGGATGTAGTGACAGGACAAGGGGGAATAGGATCAAATGGAAAGTGAGTAGGTTTAAATTAGATGTTAGGGAAAACTCTGTACTGTAAGAGTGGTGAGGCACCAGAACAGGGTGCCCAGAGAAGTTGTGGATGCCCCGTTCCTGCAAGTGTTCAAGGCCAGGTTGGAGCTCTGAGCAACCTGGTCTAGTGAAAGGTGTTCCTGCCCATGGCAGGGAGATTGGAACTTGATGATCTTCAAGGTTCCCTTCCAGCCCAAACCACTACATAATTCAGAATATTTGTACAAGTGGTTGTAGAGCAATTAAACATATGGCCTTGCTTAGGTGGCCTTAATAGTGTTGAAACAGCCCTGGTTTGTAGTTCTTGTGAACTTGCACAGTGATCTAAGACTATTTTAGGATAAAGAAAAATTAGAATATCTCTCAAAAATGCTGCCAAAATGCCTGGAGATGAATTTAGCTAAAGGCAATATGTTGCAGTTGTAAAGTGAGCACCTTTGAATTCCTCTGTGTCTCCCTACCATTCCCCTCCCTCCCCCCAAAAAAAACCAAACCCAAAGTTTAAAATCCCAACCTCCTGAAAACCTCAGCAAATCAAATCACCCAACCCTCCCTGGCCTAGCTCAGCGACAATTGCATGCTGACCCCATGCTCCTACATGCTGCTGTAAAATCTTGGTGAGGTTCTATTGGAATGTGGTGAATTTCATCCGTCTATACTGAGGGATGGTTTTGAGTCCAGGAACAAGTCCAGGAAAACTTTACACACATCTTTTGTTTTTCATCAGTGTATTGAGATCAGGATGTGGGGTGATTAATCAAGTGGTACATAGTACGGTAGAGAACATTTTAATCTTTCTGTTAATGAGGGTTCAGGTTATAAATTTCAGTGGTATCTCTAGAGAATAAGCACTCAGCTGTCCAAATGATGTGCAATTGTGTAGTGTCAGGAGGGCTTAAACTAGTGATCTGCCTCATGTTTGCTCTCAGCGTCCTGGTGGCTTTTGACAGCTGTCCTGCAATGTGCTGAGAAACCCAGAAGTCCACTACGAGGGCAATACACCAGAGAATATCTGTACAGAATACATCTATCTTTTTTCTTCCCTTCTTTTTTTGGAAACACCCAGTTCCATGTGTACGTGCCGATGCAAACTGAGGCAAGCTGAAGCATGCTGTGCAGATGTATGTCTTGGGAACTAGCTGTTATACAGAAATTGTATTCTGAAAAATACTTGCAGGCAGTAAGACTTTTAGGTTTTATGGCTAGTTCTAATTCATTAAATGATGATACATTGCCTGCAAAGGTTTCTGTGTTCTCTTGCTAAGGCAGCAATGTTTCTTTAGAGAAATACCCTATATTTAATTTCTTTGTAATAAGAAACTCCGAGGAAGTTTTCTTAGTATGAGTTAGTAGGTTCCTATTTGATAAGAAGCTGAACAAAACCATCTGTAGAAGTACTTCACATAGGAACTTAGGACTGTGTTGTACAACTTGCCCCCTGCATCATCTTAATCCCCTAGCACCTTGCCTCCCTCCTGACTCCCCCATGGCCTGGGCCACCCTTGCCCCCTCCAAAATAAAGCCTCATTTAGAAGTATTGTCATGCTGTCTCATAATTATTTCTTGGGTTTTTTTATTCTTTCCTGAAGAGAGATGCTTTGAGCTTGTTAGATGCTGTCCTTTCAGCTGCATGAAGAAAGGTGGCAGTGGACTGGGTTGGTTTTTTGGGGCTTCAATGCTAGAAAAGATAGTCATGGTATCATAGACTAATTTGAGTTGGAAGGGACACATAGGGATCATCAACTCCAACTCTCTGATCCAATTTGCTCATTATAAGGAAGGGTTGATTTTGGACTATGGATGCAACTCTTAGCACCCCACCTCCCTACCCCCCAAACCAGGATTTTAAAGTATCAGTAGAAACCCCATACTAGATATACGAGTTTACAGGGCTGCATGTGTCAGTATGGTCTCTCTGCAAGCAAACAAGCACTCAGTTTCCTTGTGCTCATATCTGGCTCTCTCTGATAGCAGCTGGGCTGGAGCTCGTGTGGTAAATCCTGCTGAGAGCTCAGTCCTGCTTACTGCAGCTACTTTAAATGTCCTGCCATTTCGGAATGGCAGATTAAGCACAGCTCTGCCTGCTAGACACTCTGCAGACCCTGCAGTAAGGCAGTTCACTGCCACTTCATGATGGACTGGGATCAGAATTGTATATCACTTGGGCAAAGATGAAAAGTTTTTCAAAGATGTAAGAGCTCAGATGAAATATTTTTTTTTTGTTTGTCTAGATAAGAGGTACATGCTCTTTTGGACCCATCTTTCAAAAATGTGCTTTTATAGACTGCGATAAGGTCAAATAAGTGGAACTTGAAGGGGTATAAAAGTGAAAATTAAGAAGGAAAGATTGAAGGAAAAAATGTATTCTTTGTGGTAGGTACTCACGTTTCTTTTATTTAAAAAAAGCCCTCACTTCATAGAGATTTTTTTGCAGCATCAAACATATGGTTAGAATATTGCTCCAGAACAAATAGTTCTGCTCTGAGTTCTCACAGTGTTGTCACTGAACATGTTCAAGGATGTGATAATTTTGAATATATTTGCCCACAGTTTGTTTTAGGATACTTCTGTAGTTAAACATGTTGAGACAGTTGCAGTTTGAAGTTGCTGTGCTGTTCTCCATTTGATGGGAAGCTTTTTCCTGGTATTTACTCTTAAGGGAAGAGCAAACATTTATCCACAAAGTGTTTTGGTATGGGACTTAAAAGACAAAAACTTCCATCTGTTTGAAAAAAACGTGCTTATGTTGCTTCTGAGTGGGTTTTTTTTGTTTGTTTTGTTCCAAGACTGAGTGACTGTTAACAAGGAATTGGTTGACTACAGACTATAAAGAAATTTCAATAAGCTGCTTCAGAGAGGTATTTTTTTTCTTTGAATGTTCAAACCAAGCAAGTATCTTTCCCCAAACTTATAAAAATTAAAAAAAAAAATCAAATGTGTGATTCCCACCCCTCTTATTCTATCCCTAAGGAATAGACAGCCTCTTTTCCTTTCACACACCCACTTCCAACCTAAACAAACATCTTTTTTACTTGTAGCAATTGAATTACTTCTAGTATGGATTTATGCTGAGAGACAGTTCATTGAAGTATGGGACAGCCACCAGGACACAGTTCAGCATAGCTGTTTCAGTATTCCTCTGAGTAGCTGAAGAACTGCATGAATCTGTGCTCTGTGTTAGGGAAAGAATAGGTGTGATTTAAGATGCACAGTTGAGATCGCTAAAATTTAGGGTATCTGATATTTTTGTTTACCTTTGCGCTTCCTGTATGAATAATTTTGTTTATAGCCATGTATGTATGGCAACAGAGAGGCCTTCAATAGCTTGGAAGTTAAAAGATGCGTACGTGTGTCAGAGTGAACTTCTATTTACAGAGTGGAAACAAACTACTTTTAAACTCTCTTGTCAGCACTATCTGAGAATACTTTTATTAGCCTATGGTTAGAGAATTTTCTGGACTGAGGCAGTGAGAGGAACTGAATGTGGCCTTCTGATTTCTCTACAGCTAGGTGATAAATACCATCTTCATAGTTGCACAATGTATTTGCACCAAGTTCATGGACAGTATGTTACTTGTTCTGTTTTGTCCAAGTTGTTTGTTGGTTGGGGTGGCACCACTCCAGCTTCATCACTGGAGTTCTCATCAAACAAGACATAGAAGTAAAAGAATGATAAAGGAACAAGGAAAGCAGTGGCATGTCTTGAAGGTTAAGTTATAGATAACTCCTTAAAGAGCCAGTTTTCCCATGCATTTTATGATGGGACAAGGAGATTAAGGTATATCAGTGATGAAGAGGGAAAGAGTGAAATGAAGCTCTGGATTTGATCTGCTGGAGCAGAGGTTGCATTTTTCTAAGGTTGGCCTAAGGAAGGAAAAAGTACAGCTACTCATGTAGTACCTGAAACAGAGACATCTTACTCTGGGAGGAGACATGAAATTAATTGCAGCTAACATCAGTGCTTTTTTACCTTTTCAACAGGAGGCCAAAAAAAAAAAAAAAAAGGATTTTTCTTACTGGGAAGCCTTGGTTTATTTTGTTGAACAAGAATATGTAGCTTATATAAAAAAAGAAAAAAAAGAAACCCACCTGCATTGGAATGAGTATTCAGTGAAAGGTTAATAATACAGCTATAAACACACTTAGCAGATGTTTGACTTCTGGGTTGTTCTATTCTGGGACCCGAGGTACAAATGTGTTTTGTAGTGCTAATGAAGTCTTGGATCAGAGCAAAAATATTACCTTGGAGCTGTTCTTAGCAGCTGTTGAGGCAGAAAATTTTAAGTGTGGAACTCAGTTTCAATTCCTTTTTTGGTATTCCCCGAGCTGGAATTGAAGGCATGCTGTCTTGCCCATTCTGCTGCTGTGCGACCCTGCGGTAGCCGTAATCAGTGGCCTGGGAGATGAGCGACTGGAGCGGGAGCGATTGGCTGGGAGCAATTTCCCGGAGTACATCTGTGTCAGGCACAGCGAGCTAAAGCAGTCATGTATGCGCAGGCTCTGATCTCTTGGGAGGTTCATTACAGGGTCTCGTACAAGGGCATTCTCTGCTTCTGCACATCAGCATGGAAGAAGCTCGTCAAGGGAAGAAAATGCAACCTGTATGTAAATAGCAGCTGTGTAACGTAATAATGGCTTGAATGTGATTTGATGCAAGTGATATTTAGCAGCTGTGGCTCAGAATTGTGTGCTACCTTAGATTCACTAGATGCGGAAGAAATTTTTGAAAGATCTGGTGATAGAAATAGTAGTTTGAGTAGAGGTTTCTGTATTAGGGAAGATATTTGCTGTGTTGTTAGAATTGCTTAATCATAGTAACCAGCTTAATTCAGAAATAAAATGTGCTTTTACATTTGTGACAGTATACTACCAGACTTTGAGAGTGGTTGAGTGTTTTGGATTGGGTTATTTTTTCTTTTTTCTTTTGCATTATTTTGAGTCAGCCTTTCTTAATTTGAAGATTATCAACTGTGGCTTTGCTTGATTCTGTGCAAGTATAGCAGAGATGTTTCTGGTAGAGAATCTTGAAATAGTTGGTTAATTGTTCTTTTTTGACCAAAAAAGGAAAGTGAACTTAATGAGCTGTGTAACTGAGGTAAAGTGTTCATGGAGATAACATTTTCTACAGACCTCAGTGGCACAGATAAAGAACTTCATTTGTGGAGATTTGTACAATGGAGGAGTGAATTCTGGTATTAGTGTTACAAGCTATTGCTTAGCAGTTGTATGGGTTGTCATTACCACTGCCATGTAACTGCAATGCTGTGTGTAACAGCGATCACTACTTTAAAAGTTTCCTGGAAATGAAAATCTATTTGTATGGAATTTTCCTAAGGTGTAAAACTCCAAAGTTCCCTAATTATTTTATACATGACAACTAAATTTTCTATTCTCTTGTGTGAGCGTATGAAGCAAGAGTTTGATTTAGATGTATTAAAGTGCATCAGATTGCCGTGGCCTTTTTTCTTTGTCAAGGCCTCTGTAGTACAGGGCTCGATTTTTGGTTTTCATTGTGGTGCTGCTTTCAGCTCTGGGCACAGAACTCTATCAAGCCTGCATATGCATGGAAGACTAGGCAAAGATTTTAGGTTATTAGTTGTAAACATTATAGTATTTTGGCTTTTTTTACCTGTGATTTCAGGAATTCACTTAATTACATTTAAGTGAATGGAGATACGGATTTTTTTGAATGAAATTTAGTACTGTAAGGCAGTGATAAAATGCAACTTTGTAAAATAGCTACTATAATATTAGATATGCAATTTGATATCTTGTGTTGGATTGGTGACAGTATTTGCTAAATTTATGCATGGTGGTGAATTTTCTGGCTTGCAGAACACTCAGGCTGAATTCAAATGGGCTTCTAATTTTAATAAAATATTCACCGGCACCATAGTCATACTTTGCTAGGAATCAAGCCATCTCTTTTTCTTGTGCTTGTTCTGAGTTTTTTTGATGAATTGCTGTGGTGTGCCATAGTTGATAGCCATTCACAATCGTGACCAGTCTCTTGCTGGTATTATGTTTTTCATTTTCTTTCTGACTTTTTCTCACAATTTTATTTTCTCTTATGATTAACACAAACACTTGGTTTGCTGTCCAAAGACGTGTTTAGTTTTTCTGGGATGGGACATGGCTTCTCTTGCGTGTTGTGGTGCTCAATGTGACCCTGACTGGAGTAAGGCCTGCTAAAACTGAGATAAAACTTCTTATAAACATTAGCTTTCAATGGTGCAAGAAGAAAAATATTAGCGTGTTTACAGCTGCTTTTTTCCTGAAAGGGCTTGGGTTTTGTGGTGTTTGAGTAGCACACGTACACATCTTTAGTGCCCTCCACATACAGTTTTGGAAAATTAAAAGTACAATGCAACTTCTGGAGAGTCTGACTGAAGTCTGTTGGTATCTTTTGGACACACTTGTCCAAACAAGGTTTGTAGAGCTGCTGTGTTTATTGTAAGTCTTCTAGAAGCAGATTGGTCAGATGTATTTAGTAGGGTAAGCCGAGCAGTTAATTAGAGGATTAGTAGGCTAAAAAAAAGTCTAAGTGTCCCTAACCTCTTTCGTTATAGTTATGGTCTTACTGAAATAAATCTGAGTGTCACACCTTCCTGCTAGGCTCTGAGTGTAGCTTTGATTAGGAGGGGCTGTCATTTACATGTGAAGATTGTTGTGTAAAATAGGAATTGTATAAGCACAAATAAAATTCGCAGGAAAAGAGCGTGTGTGTGGTGACACCAAAGCCATTGAGCTCCACAGGAGTCTTTCCTGTAGTGCTTGAGCAATACCCTCTGCTAAGGTAGTAGAGGGTAAAGAACTCTGGAAAGCAGCTGTTCCTGTGCAAAGGAGACCACAGAAAATACAACTGAGGGGGAACCCATCAACAGTATGCTTCCTATTTTAAACCTGGCAAGTGTTCTGTTTGTGAATTATTATTAATTGTGCTCTCATCTGTATATATTTAGAGGGGAAGGCCGGCTAAAAATTGTATGATGACAAAATGAGACAGGGCTCATTTATATTTGGTGCATTTTTCCTTGGCTGTTAGGTTGGTGTGCTTGATTTAGAACTAGTAGTGTTTCATCACTCTGGCAACTTCTGACGATACAGTATTGCTGTCTAGAGACTGTGCCCAAAGAGCTTACTTCAAATGCATCTATAGGACCACTTGTGTGGTTAAACTAAAGCTGAACAGTTTGATAGACTGCCTAATACCAGTCACTTACTGTTATATAGAAAGAACTTTGATTTTTTTTGTATCCTGGCTGTCCTTCAAGGAGGCAGCAACCAGAGATGCCTGCCCTCCTGCCCACTGTGGGCTCATCTTACCTCTGTTTTAAAAGCAGGATCAGTCTGAAAGAGAAGTAAAACAATATATTTAGGACTTATGAAGTGCTGCTGTTAGTTGTTCCTGCAGGTAAACCACATCACCAAGTCCTTCCTATTTACTCACTTTTACCTTAGGCTGCTTGGTGCTGTGTGGGTAGCAGGGGGAGAGCTTTGGGGTAGACCTGATGATTGCCTGAGGTAGAGTGATTGTCATTCAACTCTGCATCCAGTGTACACAGATGACCTTAACAAATACATTGTTTTTCTGGTTTCTTTTCTTATCACTTCCAGTGTTGCTGTCCCTGGCAGACTTAATCTCCTCATTTTGTGGGTCTACAACACTGGTCTTTTCTGATTTTTGCTCCCTGAAGTATTAGTTGACTTAGCTAAGTAATGGTCTTAAATGTGGAGCTCAGATTATTCTTAACATGGTTACTGCATTGCTCATAGATTTTGAAGGTTTACAGTTAGCTGTATCAGCCATTTATGATCACTGTCTATCATCAGAATGATTCCATTGAACGGTATTTCAAGTACCTTAAAAATGGGCTTCTAGCGAGTTGTCTGTCTTGGAAGTGGTTCTTCAGTAATGCACTTTGGCAGCGTGCCCATCTGAAATCTGTCGTGTGTGTGACTGCACAAGGTTAAGTGAGTTGCATGGTGAGAAGTGCTTGCAGAGACGACAGTGGAAACTTGCCTTTGGATTTAATACTCCATGCGTCATATTCGTGCTAGTCCTCGAGGCTGCAGCTACCACATACTGCTGGAGGTTGTCAGTTCTTCCAAACTCAGTGCTTTCCTTAAAAAATAATACGATTTAGGATTGACTCTTTTTTCAATACTACTTTAAAGAAATATGTAGCATTAATATGGTAGATACAAAAAGTGTGCTGTACTAAATGACAACAAATGTTTGAGAAGGTAAATAAGTAGTGTTAACAATTCCTGGTGCTTGTTTTTCTACAAGGAGGAATTACTCTTTTCTCACAGACTCAGAAAAGACATTTGAAAACCAGAGGTGGCAAGAGGAGTCCTACTGGGAGTCTGCTGGAGCACTGAGTATTTGAAAGTCTTGTCTGATGTATAGCAGTTGAAAAAGGGTTTCATCTTCATGCTGAGGAGAGTTAGAAGGTTGAGAAGACAGGTTCTAGTGTATGCAGGCACCTCTAGCTGAATATGAAGGTTTTACTGGAGGGTTGTTTTTGCTGTATGTTTGTGAGTATCCAGAAATCTGGTATTAGGGAAAAGTATACTTAGTGTATCATAATACAGTGTAGTGTATCTTAATACAATGTGCTAGGCTTTTTCTTTTTCTTTTTTTTTTCCTTTGAAGTACTCTGGATTTGTTCTGTTTTTATAAATTACCTTTTCTTGTTTAAAAAAAAAAAAGGCAAACCAAAGGTGAAAGCTTAATATTTCCCTAGGGCACCTTGGTTGCTGCTGATGTTGGTTTTTTTTCCCCTTCTCAATTTTTCTGTCTTTTGACTGAAAATGAAAGTTACATACATTATAATTTAGTCTTGAATTTTACTTTGGCTCGTCTACATCAGCTATATTTAGGCATCTGTAGGATTATTGTGCGTAAAGTTTCACATGCAGTGAATGGTGAACTGCACAGGAATACTTGCTTTAAGCTCCAGTCATTCTCTGCCTAAAAAAGGGAAGTGCCCAAGTTCTCAACAATCCCACTGTTCTTTGTTTATGTAAAAAGTTCAGAAAGTAGACAAGAAAACTAAAATAGCAACTGTAAAAGTTTTCCCTCCCTTCAGTGCCTTCAACTGACATGATAGATCATCTGTAATTACTGGAAATCTATGCCCTACAGACTTTAATTTTTAACCAGGAAAGGGTTGTAGTTTGGAATTACTTCATAATGTATTTGAATATTTTTGATTTTTTACCTGACCTAAGGCAAAAGTATCTCATACTGGGATTTGCTCTTGGCATCACAAAACAGATATGTTAAAATGATGCTTTGTGTTTTTATGAACAAAGGCTGTAAATGATATGCTTCCTTCATGTATGATATTTGTGGTTGTTAATGGTTTATTCTTGGAAGAGTCTTTGCATACGTTGAGTACTTGGAGATAGTGATAGAACAGTTTATAAGGGCATGCATGCCTTCCTGTAATCTAATCTTAAAAGATGTGTTACTTTCACATGATGTGGTTTTTGAAGCCTGCTTCTATATGTATGAGTTTGGCAGAGAATCTCTTTTACTAGAGCAAGGGGTGATAAAAATTAATAACATGATATAGGGCACGCAGCAAATACAGTTTCAAAATGTTATTGGGAGATTAAAATCTTTCCTTGTGTGTATATTTTTCACAGCATGTGTGTAATTTTCTGCTGGTATGCATTTGTTTTTATAATCTGGAGGAAAACCTTTTCTTCCTTTGTTGCTCAAAAATTGTGTGTTTGGCAAGATTCCAAGTGTCCTAAAAGGTCTACTGGGGATGGGTGTGTTTAGGTACAGGATTTTTCAGCAGTCTGTGGCTGTGACCATGAAGCTAATTGTTGAACACGTTTTGATAGTGGTTTTCCTATTACTAGGTTGTTTTGGTTTTTTTTTCCACTCACATATTAAAAAAACCACTTAAGGCAGTTTAGAGAATTTGTAATTCTTCCATCTGTTTCCATCTCTACTTGGAGGTTTATGGTAACATGCAGCATTACTGTGTGTATCTCTTTCTGTGAACTGGAGTGTACTACTGTACGCTCCATTTTGGTGTGTAGTAGACAGGAATATGCTATTTTCCCCCATATTCCCCTCCCATCTTATTCCCATGAGACTTAAAATATTTCTTCCACTTCTTTATTAACAGGTCCTTGGAACATTTTCACAGACTTGCCCAACAGACATCGCCTCAATTTTTTAAATTGTAGCTCTGTGGAGCGTACAGGATTTTGATTTTTGTAACTTACATGCAAAACTCTACTGTCACTACAATGCAGCAGTAGTGACAAAGTTAGGTTATGGTGTAATGCCTTTCTTGAAAACCCTATTTTCAGGGACGCAGCTCAGAATCAACTTGTATTTTGTTTTCAGAGGTTTATTCTGCCATGTGCTACTCTTTTCTCTTGTATTTTTACTTATTTACATAGTGCCAGCTGCTTTTGGGTTTTTATGTGGTCTAGCTGCATCTAGCCTTTTTTTAAACCTCATCAGATTTTTTTCCCAGCATGTGCTCCTTGTCATCCTTATATTCTTTAACCTTCTTTCCTCAGTAGTAAAGTATTTAGATTTTTTTTTGTGTATATGCACACAATATACTATAATAAAGATATTTTTGTTAAGATGAAGGAGTTCTGTGTTCAAAAACATTTTTTTTGTGGGTGGAAGTTGATACAGTATGTTTTAGCTTGTACCTGTTACACACAGGTATGTTGTTTTTCATCCTTGCCACTTTCCTGTGAGGTGACAAACTTGTTCTATATATAATGCAATTGCATAATTCTAAGACCAAAGTTTAGGTGAATATCAACACTGTTAGGATTCCCAGTCTCTGTTAGACTCCTGATTTAGGTTTCTATTTTTCCCTTATGAAATCAATATCACAGATGCTCTGTGGATTGATATAAATGCGTCAGATCAATGTAAATGCTGCTAGAAGCAGTGATCAAACAGATAAACTTGTGGTGGATCTAGCTGTTATATGGCCACAAGAGAAGTCACTTTGGTGAGCTGATCCAATGGAAAACTCATGAAGTTGTTATGAAAAAGCTAAAAAAACCCTGACCAACCAAAACTAAACCAACCCAAAAACGAAACCAAACAAACAAAAAAAACCCAAACAAAAAAAACACCTCAAGAAACCCAACACCAAAAAAACCATTGCTTAAGTGCTTTTTATCTGACTTCATGATGGATAGGTCTGACTTATGGAAAAAAGTGTGTGCCCAAGGGAGCAGAAAGAGCAGGGACAGTAATCTTTAGCAGTTAGCCTTGCCCTTATACTTGAATGTAAAATGTTACCCTTAGGCAGTCGTTCTTTTGGAGAACCAGCTCTGTCAGGAGGCTGTAATTTGTAAGCTGTGAAAAGTGGACTTTATTCTAAGGAATGCAAACATGTGGAGAAAGGCAACTTTAATGTTGTTTTGATGTCAATTCTGAGATGGGCTTGAGATTTCTACTACTCAGTTACTTCATTTTTGTCAAGACTGAGCAGAAGGCGGTTTTAAGTTCTGCTTTAGTGATGTGCTAAATACGGTTAGAGGACATGTTCAGAGATAAGCCTATATCTATTTCAAATATTGTGTGTTATGAGTGGCATGGTTTCAGTTGTTAGGGAAGCTGAACGGATCTGCTTGAAACTGCTGCTTTTTAACTTTGTGGGTGAAAAAAAAAAGTGGATTAGGTTAACAAGCTGGCTGTTGAAACCTGAATAAAGCAGGTTTTTTGATATTTCCAGGGTTGTTGGTCTAGGAAAGGCCTTAAGTTGGGTAACCTAACCTTTTTGCTACCCCTTTGTTCAAAAAAGCTTCTTATCTGGAAAATCTCACAGAGGAATTGTCCCCTAAAGAGAAGAGCTTGAGATCTCTCCATATTAACTTCTGTATCTTTTTATAAATTCACCAGTTATTTTACTGAAGTAGATTGATTGCTGTTAAATAAAAAACTAAAAGAATACTGCACTTCTGAAATGTGTGTCCTGATTGTTGATACAATGAAATCAAGAGCATTGCAGAAGGAAATTTTATGGTATTTAGCCTATCTGTTGATTTACTCTCTTTTCCTTCAATACTGGGTAATGTTTTCTTGAAAAATTGGATGGGTAGGTTTTCAGCGATGACATACTGTTTCAGAACATATTTAGGAAAAAAACAGTTCTATTTAGTTTTAACTTAAACTTGTCTCTTGTTTCTTCAGGGTCATGATGAAGAAGCTGTTGTGGATATGGGCAAAATCAGCTCTACTATCAATACAAATTTTGAGAAAGAAGAACTAGAGAGTAAGTTTGTGGTGGTTTTCTGTTTGCATAACACGCATTTTTTGACTAGGGATAAAAGATGAATTTTCCTTGCTAAAAGGAATCAAAATTTTATGGCTATCATGAAATTCTGGGAGTAAAACTGGTGAAAAGCAGAGATGACCCGCACTGTTTTTTGTCTCTGCATGCTGGTAAATATCCACTGTTCTAATCTGTCACCAAAAGAAAAAAAAATTATTGAAACTTTTCAAGGACAGCTTGCTTCTTAGACTTTGGTTTGAAAAAAATATTTCTGTTGGTAAGTAATTTTCCAGCATGAATGATGTCACGTTCTGCAGAATTAAAAGTCAGGAAACAGGGGTCATGAGGGAGATGTTTGTTTTCTTTTCTGAAGGTTTAGTATCCTTGTGATTGTGGTCATGCACTTCAGATACTGAGAGTCTGAACAGACATATAACTGTCCTTCTGGTTCCATAGTAAACTGTATGTTCCACAGTCTGCTGTCAGTAAAGCATTATGGTAATCTTCATTATTTGGCTTGGGATCCCACATTTCGCCATAAAAACAGCAGTGATTCAGTTTCATATAGCAGAATGTAAAATTCCATATTTCATTTAAGACATGACTTTTTTTCTTACTTGAAAATAAATTAGTTTTAGATAAGGATTCATGGATGCTATTTAATGAATGAGGAAAAGACTAGGCAGATCCCGGGTTAAAATCTTCATTATTTGCCTTTCACATGGGATGCTCTGAGGCTTAATTAGCATTTGCAGAATGCTAGAAGGCAATAGATTCACTGAGTTGTACAGAGTCTTACTGCTGCAGCACACTGGAGAACCATAATGGCAGCAGTTTCTGCCTAAGAAAAGTTGATTTAGGTTGCTGTCACGTTTTTCTCATATCGTGGTATAACAGGAGACAGTTTAAAGTGATTGAAGTTGTTTGCTGCTGTTGCACTCATACTCTTGCTCTGTTCCCTTCATTCTGTTACTGTTTTTCTCTTGTGCTAACGCTTCTGTTTGCCTGACCAAACCAGAAGCCCGGCTAAGTGTGTTAAGCCATCAGAAAATGTAGCAGTGTGACAAAGGAAGATGGTCAAGATCTCAGCTGTTGAGCACCCAAAATGCCACACAGATGGATGTGTGCCAGAGCTGAGCAGAGGAAGGAAGTGTGGATGTGAGGCTGAGAGATGCAGCAGTGGAGGCTGTGACAATGCTGGTTTAGATGGGGTTCTGCTGTGGGGAAACCACTGCCTTGGCCATTTCTGCAGTTGAATCTTCAGTGCAGATTTAAGCTGTCTCCTCCTTAATTTCCTTCTCTTGCTTTTCTCAGGAGATGACCCAGAAAAAGCATGTGTAGGTTTTGTAGGGAGGCAGGGGTTAAGGGGAAGCAGGCATCCAGCTGGAGTAGTGTTTGAGGCAGCAGCCTTAGCAGCTGTGATACCTCGACCACAAAGAATGACATGGGAATGTGCAGCCAGATCACTTCCCCAGTCCGTTTTGGAGTACATTCTTGTAGGAGTGCTTCAGCTCGTGCAATGCTGCGATTAATCAAGATACTGGGTGGGAAGGCGGGGGGTTTAGGCTGCTTGAGGCAATTTAAGCACTTGGATGACTGCTATGGAAAATACCTCTGTCTTACCCATAGCCAGAGAGTAAATTAAGGTGAAATGTAGGCTGTTGTCCGATGAGCAATTGAGTCAATGTAAGCGCTTTGGAAAGGAGGAGTTGAGATCTCAGTGTCCTCACCTTGCTCTTAGCCATGCAGCCTTATCTTTTCTTTCACTCCCTCACTCATTTTGGAATGGCCCAATGTTTGCGTCTCAGTGCAAGAGGGGGCTGGCTATACAGAGGTTTGAAAAATGACTAATAATGGGTGAACAAGAAAAATGTTTTCCAGTAGGTTTATCACATACCTGAAGCTGCATACAGGCACACATTTTCACACATAAATAGGAATTATTCTTGGTGTTCACATATTTTTTTTTAGTATCTTGTATATTTGTTAGAATTTAATTTTTTATTGGTAGAATGGGGCAAGGGAGGGGCGGCATATCATTTGATTTTTATTGAAGTGAAAACTGTTCCAAAGTAAGAACAAAAAGTTTTTCCTTTCCTTTATGAAAGAGAAAAAGGCATGTTAAGTGTGATTGTTCAACTCATGTTATCTTCTCAGAGATTCTTCAAATTCAGGGTGTTTTAGAGGATAAATTTATGTGAACTTGCAGGTCTGTTTAAAAGTGCATTATTTATAAGCTATTTATGATGAAAGTAGGTACGTGGAATTTTTAGGTTTTGATTTTAATTCTGGTACTAAAATCCTGCAAGGAGAGAAATGGAGTTGTTGGCTGCAAGCAGTAAAACAATTCCAACTAGTATTATTTTTCATTTCTGACGCGAACATTTTTTTGTAGTCTTGGGAACACCTGTACTAAAGCATTAGGCATTGGATGTGTTTTAAGACTTTTAACTATTTCGGTGTAGTCTTTCAATATGTGCTTTTGTTGACTTGAAAAGGGGTTCTAGGAATTTTGAACCTTTACGGAAGTGTACATCAGTGTATTTTCAAGAAGAGGCAGCAAGCAGTGAACTGGGTTCAGCTATGGTGTGAAGCACCACACCTTTTAGAGCCCACCTGGACAGGTGATACTTAACCTCTTTAAAGCATGTGCAAACTAATGTTGATGGGTTCGATACAGTAGAATTTTGCTACTAATACTAAAGGGAAAGTTTCTTGGTGTCAGTATTGGATACTTGTATTTTCTGGAAATTTTGTGATGAAATATTAATGGAAAGAGAAACAAATGCTAAAGGAGAAAATAGGTCTTGGAGCTTCTCAAGCTCTGGATTCTATTTCTGGTGCCTGGCAGAGTGTGGTACCTGTCTGGAGTGACAGTGTTTAGGTTAGAAAGGTTAGGCACAGGCTGCTTGTTTTGTAACACTCTTCCCATAAAAGAGGAATGGTTAGAGATGGTAAACTGCAATTGTGGGCAGACTGTGTGTGTACTAAATAAAGGTACTGTTCTTTACTGGAGCTGTAAGGCCTTATTTTGAATTATCAAATGTCAGTTTACAGAAGAGCTAGAAAGGGGAATAACATCTTTAAATAACTTTTTTAAGAGCACCTAATGTTCTTAACTTGATGCCAGGCTCTCAGAGCTGCAATGAATGAGAGTAATAACAAAGTAAGCCAGGAGTTGGGAGTAAGGCAAGAATATTGATGGCAGAGGTATTTCATGTGATCTTGTGAAAGGTATTTTCTGTTAAATGGTGTTTAGGGAAAACTTTCTTAAACTTGTGTTGGGATTGTCTGGTTTAATACTACCAGGAGGCATCTTTTAAAATGTGCAGATACTTTTCAACCTTGATTTGATGATACATTTACTAGATACAGTTTAAGGGAAAAGGGATACATTCTCTTACTCTTAGCAGGCATAGCAAAGATAAGGAGTTTACACATAACAGAAGTTTTGTTCCAGAAACAATCTTGAGGTCAGGAATGCATGTCTTGGTAGACTAGCTTTCTGTGGCATAAATCCAAGCACCAGCTTTCAAGAGTTAAGATGGTTTAATAGCTATCTACTCTCACATTATCCTGTGGCAGGTGTAAGTAATGTTTACATTTTAAGTGACCCTATTATCTCCTATACCTTGATGGCCTGAATTTTTATTTAAGAAAAGAGCTGTGGTTTTCACTTAATCTTAGTTGACAAGGACAGGAAATCAAATAATCTTGTATTTTTTCCCCTCTGTAGGTGAATATTGTGTATCTAAGTAGAAAACTTGCTGTACAAGTGTTTTGCAATTTAAAGCTTTTAAAAAGTGTTTGACATAAACTGTGTTCTGATGTTTTTTCCCCAACTTCTTTTATTTGAGAGAACAACATGTAATGTTTTTGTTCTAACTGCATCAGAAATTTTATAAAAAGACAGCTAGCTGTAATAGTTTTGTAATCTGAAACACACATAAAATTATTATTAAAGTAATATGGTCATAAAACTGAAGTTTCACCAAATAGCACAGACCAAAACTTAAAACTTGCATTAAACTCAATAGCCCCAGATTATTCAAATAGAAAATTTTTGAGATGAGACAGAAGAAATGAGACTGCTTGATTCTGCAACTTCTTGATGACTTTTCATAACATTTACCTTCTTTTAATCGCTAAAAAAATCTGTTGTTCCAAAAATTGACTAAACATGTGCCTTGTTGGATATTAGAATTATTTATGAATGGATGATTTCTCTATTTATAGTTCACTGAAAGCTAGTTTTTCATAGCAGTTTAAGCTTTTAAAGTGTGAAATTTGCCCTTTTTTTTTTTTTTTTTTTACAAAATAAAAAAATGAGAGTTTGAGTTTTTCTCAGGAAGGAGTAACCCTTCTATGAAGCAAGATTACTTCTGTAATGTTTTTCATATCTTAAAATATCAATAGATGCATTTGGCATTTAAGTCCATTTAAGTACTTGTACAGGAGAGGGGTATGATCAAATTTGTAATGACAATGTATTTGTGACCCATTGATGAAGTCAGAAAATTTTCTTTGCAGAAGTTTCTTATGAAATACTTTACAAGAATAGTGTGATGTATGTGGAAGCCTTGTGTCTTTCCCAGGGGAGTGGGAACTGATGATCTTTAAGGTCCCTTCCAACCCAAAACGTTCTGTGGTTTTATGTTGTGTTCAGTGGACAAAGGGCTAGTCTTGAATCTAAATGGGACTGCTGCTTGAATTGCTTGTTTTCTCTCCTCCAACAGAAACAGCTCTTTGAAATTATCTTGTATGTGTATCCTTTTTCCTGAGCTCTGCTGCAGAGATAGGACCAAGGAACCTCCGCTCAGATAAAGCGTGGGGCCCAGCTCTGGTCTGGCTTGGCTGAGCAGTGCGGGGGCAGCTCATCCCCCCTCCCGTGGGTACCAAGGGCTGGCTCCTTTCCCAGGCGAGGAAGATCGGTGCTGGCAGTGAGCCACAGGTGGAAGTCTGTGCCAGAATCCCTGTGTGGCACTGCCACCCGGCACTAAGCTTTTCCTATTGCTGTTCCTACCTGCATGTCTAATGTAATTACTCATAATGCCTTCTTGAATATCGTTCATTGTGTCTAATAGAAATATTCAGTGCATTTTCCTCTGTGACTGCCCCAACGAACTCATTTAGTTTTAAGTTAGAAAAAAATCTCTTCTGTGTGTAATGAGAAATCTGGCGTTTACTGCTTCTGTCAGTATAATATGCCGATTTTTGTTATGTAGTGAGAAAACACTCTTCCTGCACTGCTTTACCCTATGCTTACTACAGTTTGGGATTGTGCTTCTCAGTTTTATCAGTTCAAGTATAGAGACTGTATTCTCAGGTAGACCTCATCGCTAGGAGCAGCAGGAGATTTCAGAGTACAGCCCAGGAGGTGTGATGGATTCTAAAATACGTTGTACTGTGGAGAACTTTTGGGTGCCAGTCATGGCATGTAGCTATCCTGTGAAAGAATTTTCTTTACTTCTTTCTGCTGGTTCAGTTAGAAAATTTTATCACAAATGTTTAATTCTGAGAGCAAGAGATAGCTTTTGTCAAATAGTTCCTTTAACAAGAAGAATCCTTGGTAATTAAAGGACTTCTTGGTATTCAATTCATGCATGGAAGACCAAGATTATATTAAAATATTTTGTATTCACTTTTGAGACATTAATTCCTTAGAAAATAACTTGACTGTTTCTTGGGAACGTGCATGAGAAGTTTATAAAATAAGTGAAAAATGCTGTTTGTTCTGAAATATGTAGTTTCTTTCTTATGCCATGGACTTCACTATCAATACTAATTTGTGCATTTAATTGCATCCTTCAGAAATAGGGCATTATTTTTAATTACAAATTAGAAAATTAGCATAGCAGAAGTATTTTTAGTGAATTAGTAACTTGAGTTATTTTTCAGTATAGATAAACCAGGGTGTTTGTGTGTGTGTTTGTGTGTTCCTTAAGTTTTACCAGAACCAAGAGTATTTGGAGAAGTCCCATGGGCTGTGAAGTTTTTAAGGGCAAGAAAAGACACTTTAGTTCTCACTCTTACTTCTTCCATCCACCTACTTTCTCCCATTTGTGTGCTTCTACCTTCAGAGCAGTCCTGTGACAGAAAAGGTCACAAGAAGTTGTGCTCGTAGATTACGATGAGCTTATTTTTGTGCATACAAGTACTCTCTGTGATGTAAGGGAAATGAATACCAAGGAATGAGATGCTGTGTTCCAGATCTTTCCTACTAGGGTAATGCATTTGGAGATGTGAGTTAAGACATCAAACAGCTGGATTTCTTCCCTGTTTTATGATCTTAAGGAACAGATTAGAATCTCTCCTGCAGATCCTCCAGTTTTTCCGTACTGGAATGCTCCGTGTTAGGATCAGATAGATTATGACATTATTTGATTAAAGAAAGGCTTTGGTATAAAGTAAATTATCCATCTTCAGACTATTTGAAGATTTTCAGAAAAAATAGTAATTCTTGGCACAAAGTTTCAGTCTTCAGCAGACTTGAGAGCTTATTGAGGAGATGGAATCACAGTGGTGCATTGTGAAAGGATGAGGGGGATCGCACATTAGATGCTGTATTGGAAATGATAGTTGGATCTTAGGTATTTCTTTTTCAGCTAGTGTGTTGCTGTAGGTTGGTATAAGTTGCCCAGACAGGCTGTAGAGCATATATCCTTTAAAATACTAACAGACGATGGCTGTCATCCTAATTAAACTGATCAAAACCATGGCTTCGGCTTTGAAGTTGGCTGTACTTTGAGCAAGATTGGACCAGGTAGCTCACGTCCAGATGGTCCTTATATCCATCATTAGTATATGATCGCTCTTAGTTCGAATTTCTAAGTAACAGGATTTGAGAATCCACATCGATGTAAACTTGATTTTCTTTGCTTTCCCTTGTTAAGATTGAGAACAGTGTCCTTCTTTCTATGAAGCTTAAAAGGCATCTAGCCAAAGAAAAGAAAAGGTTCTGTGTGGAATTGTATTTAAAGCCTTGCAACGTCAGGGCATTTTTTTTTATCATGTTTTTGATCTCTCTCAGACTTCAGAAGTCTTCTATTACCATTTTCATAGGAGCTCTGGGGAGAAATCAGGGAACTTAGAGCATTTTCTTTTCCGTAAATGTTATAGGACTTTACCCAAACTGACTTTTGGAGTGAGAACAACCATGTGATTGGAGATCAGCCATGTGATGGAGACATGTTGCAAGTTCCTAACATTTAAGTTTGTTTCCTATCGATAAAGGCCTTAAGTAGTAAATACTCTCAGTGGATTTGAACAGCTAAGCTTGGATAAAGTCATGTTGGATTAAAATAAGCAATTATCTGTTGAGCTTTGCATTACTAAATTTAGTATTGGGCAGTCTACTAATTCTATTGATTATTGGTTTATAGTAATTCTGTAAGAAGCTTTGTTTGAAAGTGGTACTGTGCTTCAGACATTTACGTGAATAAAGCTTTGAAGGTCACGTAATGTACCTTTTGAACTTCTAAAAACAATATTCAAATAAGAGTTTGTGTCCCTTTTAAAAATAACACCCGATGCTAGAAACTTGAATCCCAGCCTTTTTAGAGTTAAATTTCTCTTTATTGCTTCCCCTGATTATATATTAATTTTATATTAATTGCCTTTCTTGCAGGTCTGTTTATTTTATTTAGGTTTGGTTTTTTGGCCAAGCTGAAGGATATCTTAAATTGTTTCACCCAATTAATTGGGAATGAAGGAAAAAAAATGGCTGTGGTTTTGTTTTGTTTTGCTTTTCCTTGTAAATTGTGTTTATAAGTAAGTCTTAATCTGTCCATCTGCAAACATTGTTACTCCTATCTGTATAATGCAACTTAAGGAAACACAAACCTACTCAGTGCAGCTGTTTTATTTTTAGAAGGCTTCTCAATGCTTTGCTTTGTTGAGTTAGAATCAAAGTTAGGCTTGTCCAATTTATATTATGTAGTTTTGTCCCACCTTTGAAATTGAATATGCTTGTAACGTGTTTTTGGGTAATCATGGCAGTATACTCAACAGCAGTAGTTTTAGATTTTCTAGACAGTAGTTGAGATGTCTTTATTTATGACTGTTTGTGATACCAGAATGAAGGTCCCTTTTCCTAAGGAACAGTCAGGTGCACTCATAAGCTTCTTTTTACTGTAGGTAAATTTTTCTTGGTTAGTCTGCCACCCCTACTGCTTGCTCCAAAAAAGAAAGTATTTCAGAGGCTCTTTGTCAACATTGTTTTTTTTCTTGAAGTTATTCTGAAAGGATTACATTGGTTTGTGATCCTTTTTACTTAATAAATGCTGAAAATCGTCTTGCTCATTGACATTTCACATTAGTCTCAAAATACCATTGCAGATGTGGCAGTCTGAACACTTTGCATATACAGAAATGGTTTGGGGAAGGTATTCTTGGTTTGCATTTGCCTGCAAGACCATGTCTACGTGAGGAAATAGTCACACAGTAGCCACTTCTGGGCAGTGTGGGCTGAAGGGCAGGATAACCCATGGCTAGACTGTTCCCTGTCTTTGTGAGACCCTCGTTGTTTGGGTAGTGAGAAGGTGCTTCCTTTAAACCTTCCTCTTGGAGCTGAACAGCAATATCAAATGTTGTAGGTTGTGGACTGGCTGTTTGGGTTACTAACTTGGCAATGCCTTCTTGGTGTGCTTGAGGCAGCTGTGAGGCCCCTGGATGATTCTGTGGTTCTGTGATAGTAAAAGCCGTTTGCTGTGGACACAGGTTGTTTAAAAACACCTTCTGTTTGTTGCTTATTTCAGCTCAGTTTTTCATAGCTTTTACCTGGATCTTTGCATATCTGCTCTCCTCCAAATTCTTCTACTGGAAAAAAAAATTCTGTCTCAGTGCAATTATGCAAAAGGAGAGATGCCTTGTTTGCTTATCCATCTCTCCTCCATGCAGCAACATCGTCTTTGACTGTGGAAATGGTCACACTATTACAAATGCTAATTTTTGCAATAGCAAGGTGTATTGTTTGAGGTGGAGATCCTTGGAAAATCTGTGGGGGATTTTTGTCTCTTATTAGTGGGGGACAGCAAGAGACCAAAATGTGGAAGTCCTTATTTCTCAGGGAGTAAAATCCTTGAACAGTTTCAGGTTCCTTCAAGGTTGGGTTTTTTGTTTGTTTTTGTTTGGGTTTGTTTTTTTTTTTTAGTGCAGTGATCAAAACACATGCTTAAAACTGTCTTATTAACAATATTAAAACAAGCAATTATATAAAATGCTCTATTACTAGAAGTATGCTAGAGTTTCTCTTGGGAGGAAATGGTTCCTGCAAAAAATCCAACACTTGGGCAACAAATAGAACTGTTTAAGTGTATATATCAACTGTAGTTTGATACTTGCTAATTGAATATATAAAATAAAACAGAAACCCTAACAGGCATAGTAACAGCATGTGCAGTGAGTGGTGGCTCACTCAGTTGCAGCTTTGAGTGGGATGTGGTGAGTAATGCAGTTATTTTTGAACCTTGTACTTTTGCTTTCCCTATGCATAAGATTATTGTATCATGATGGCATCAACTACATGACCATTGTTAATGATGCCCCCTGATCATATTATATACCAAGTGCAGTGATTTATGTTTGGGTGTCACACTGGCATTAAGCTCTCTGGGAATTGCATTGTGCATAGCAGTCATGGAGGGCAGAGGTCAGGCTGCTGGGCGAGGGCTGGGTATTGTTGTTGGAAGAAGCTCACAAAAGACAAGTCTCCCTCTATAAATAGGACTGATGAGTGCTTCGAGAAATTAATCTCTTTTCCACTCTTACATGGAAACAAATAGCTTTCAATATGCTTAATTTCAGATTTGGTCATAGTGCCAGTCAGTGGACTCTAATTAAACTAGTCTTGGAAGTGTGTCAAGAATTGAGTCTTGTTATGTGAAAAGGAATCTTTGACCAAATTAATTAAATGTGGAACTTACTCATGTTAATAATGATTTTTGCTTGTATTTTTAGTCATGTAGCACTGTAAAAATACACGAAACTTCTATAAAGCAATATATTTTTAAGCTTAGGGATTTTTTTTTTGGGAAATAAGCTTGACATCTTACCACCTTTTGTTTCTTTAAAGCTCTATAGTCACCAGGAATATCTTTAATCTAGTGTATGTGTGCTATGTTTGTCTACAGTCACAACTTCTAGGGCTTGCCTGCATAATGTAAATTTGCTGAATTTGCATCTGTCTAGGTGCTGGAAGACCACTTCCTTTTCCTTTGGTTAATGTCAGTCTTCTGTAATAACTCTTCAACACCATGAAACAGAGTATTTAGTGTTATAGTTAATTTGTCTCTTCCTGAGATTGTTTGTTTAAATAGGAATTGAAAAGGCTATTGTATATGCTATCTCCATTACAGGAGACATGGTAGTAATATGTTCATAACAGTCAGTTGATTGATTTCTTTTGCTAAGATGTTGATGTTAGGATTGTCTTAATGTGAAAGGTCAAAGGAAAAACAAGATGTTAAAAGTACATGTTTTGAAGTGCAGTATGTATTAATTTGAGGATGTGCTCCTAAACTTATTAAAAAGTTCTAGAATAGGAAAAAAACCCCACCCCAACGTCTCAGTAAGTTACTTGAAGTGTTGACATACCTTTCAAAATAGAAGTTCCTTTTATGTTCCTGATACTAAATTAATGGTGTAATTGAACATCAGTTTCATCTCGATGTGTTACTTGAGGAAATATTGGCAGCTCTTTCAACGAGAGAAAACTACCTACAGACTCTAAACAAAGGACAATTTCTTAATGAAGTTAAGCTGAACCAGGAGATTATTTTGCCATTCTTACAACTATCCTAATATGAATCCCTGCAAAAGAAGAGGAGTATCATGTAATTTCTCTGCCTTGACCTCGTGTTTATCAAGTAGCTTCTTTCAGTGTTACAGGTCATGATTGTACTTCTGCATTATTTGTTTCACAACTGAATTCTTAAATTGAGTAAGAATATGATGTAATTTTTGAGAGAAATGAGTTTAGCACTAGTTCCTTGACACCCTGGAAGGACAGAAAGGAAATGGTCATGTTAGTTCCCTAAAGGTAATTTTGTCAAGTGCTTTTGTATTTCTATTTCTTAAACTCCTTGTCTTCAGATACTAAATTTGGGCAAGAGGTCATTTTTTGTTTACTTGTGTCCTTTCAAACTTTCTTGAAAAGGCCACAGAGCTGTGTATATTGGAGTTCACGTCCCACTTGGAAAGCCAGGCCGTCGACGGCACAGACATCGTGGGCACAGGCACCACAGAAGAAAAAAAGAAAAAGAAACTGATAGAGAGGATGGCCGAGAATCTCCATCGTATGGTAAGAAATTTGTGCGTGTTCTTTGTGTCTCCTGAAAATAAACTTGTAGTAGCTACTCTGTGCTTAAATGTTGTTTGTTTTATGCTATTTCTTTTATTCTCACTGTAATTAATGTCTTTCTGTGTACAATCAGACAAGGATTTTGTGGTTGTGTTTTATATAAGACAGAAGCTGTTGGACTTGGTCCAGCTGTCTGCATGAATGTTCAGCAGCCTGCGCTGAATAGGTTAGACTAGAGCTTTGTAATGCTCTCCTGTAGCATGAAAATCTGTGTTATTTAAATTAGACACCTTTTTTCAGATTGTGTAGTCGTGTATGCTTCTTCCTCTGATTTTTGAAAGTGAGCATGTAGCTGTGAAAAGCAACATTTGCCATGGTAATTTGATCAATGATCTTGTTTTATTTAAATATTTACTTCAGCCTTCTTGCTGTCCGTTAGTAAAGGAATTGTGCTGCCTCTTAAGTTGTTGGTTTGGGTCACAAATTGTCCCCCTACCCTGCCTGTTATCCTCAAGAGATGACGATGTTGTCATGTCATTCTCTGAAATGAAATTATTTGGCAGTACTCGTAGCAGTTTCCCTTAAAGACCCTTGTCTTGTTGTCCCTTTAAGTTCACTTGTGTACATAGATTACCATGAATGGGCAAATTATGGTGCAACGTTCAAATTTAAGTGTGGACACCATGCTGTTCTGTATTACTTTTCTATGACTAGCAGCATTCTCTACATGGGGCTAGTACCTGAAACAAAGGAGTTTTCAAATGGAAACGCTTTGACAAATCTCCTTTTACCATTCTCCTATGGTTCTTGATTTCAACCATCTTCAAGGCTTCCCCTCCCGAAACCAAATTATTATAATTGTCATTTTGTTTGTAGAGTCTTGCTGTACAGTTTTTGAAGGAACGAGTGATATTAAGTTGATAGAAATTCACTTCTCTCTTCTGGTTGCTTCTGTATACTGCATGCACTGGATTTGGCAGGATTCTGGGGTGTGTTGGTTTTGAGATGGAAACAATCTTCTATGGATCTTAACTGATAATGAATGTTTGCATTCAAGAGCACATTTCAGAAATATGCTACTGGATGATGGTATATACCAGAACAACAATGATAAAACAAAACTCAGTTTGGAATGAGCTTTGTTAGTAATTCAGATCTTGTGTTTAAATCTAAAAGGCCATCTTCCTTCTACATTAGAAGCATACAGTTGTATATGTATCTTATACATGTTCATATCTAACAGCTGTGAGAGTGATATTTCAGTGAACAAAGTAAAATTTTTAAAATTTGAGAAATTAAAAAAAAAAAATTACAATTGAGATTTACCTGGATTTTCTGTCTCTGACCTTCCTTGAGATAACATTGCGTTTAGTGCATCATTGAACCCTTGTAATATGAAAATTCATTTGAGTTGAAACAAAATCTTTGTATAAGTATTAAAAGTATCCGTAAAATCATGTGGTTTTTATTGGTGGGGTTTTTTGAAGTTTTGCTCATATTAATTGAAATCCAGTATTTACTTGATCAATAAAGGTAGTTTAATTTTCTGGCAAGTTATTATTGAGCCTGCTCCACCAGGCATTATACTATGAAAAGTTAAAATATTTTCTGGACATTTCAGTTGCATAGTTTTCTAGTTTCCTGTGCTAATTTATACACAATGTTCCAACCATGCAGTGAAAAAATTTATCCTACATAAGTAGCAACAGACCACAGAAAAATCTGCTGCTGTAACTGTGAGTGCCTGGCTACTCACTGATGACTGTCTTGAGCTATTGCTTGGGCAGCTGATATGTAAGTAAGGCTGTTTGTTTTCATCAGCCTGTTTTGTTTTAACTTTTTTTCCTTTAGTGTCATGCATTGTGACGGTATTAATTATTTTGTTCTCAAAATAAAAACAAGGTTTCTAGTATTTTGGTATATAAATTTCTACTTTTTTTTAACCAAATTTGCTGTTGATGTTCATTTTCATATTGGCAATCTATAGAAGAGCCAAAAATAATTGATAAATTTTCATAAACATGGATTTCCAGATTTTTTTTCAAAAACAGTGCGAAATTTTCAGAGAGCCTTCTTCTAAAGAAATGTATATGTTTCTTTTGTTCCTCTTCCCTCTTAAAGAGGCTGTTGTCCTGCATATTTCTAGCTGAGGGCAGGAGATTTTACTTGTTTAATAGAAGTATGATTTCTTCTAATTGTTCAGTTTCTCCTTTTCTTCAAGACACACCATCCCAACGAGTGCAGTTTATCTTGGGTACTGAAGATGATGATGAACACATTCCTCATGATCTCTTCACTGAAATGGATGAACTTTGCTTCAGGGATGGAGAAGAATATGAATGGAGAGAAACTGCTAGGTATGTTTGGAGTAGATTGTTTCAAGGTATATCTTACAGTAATTTTATTTCAAAGAACTGCAAGCCAGGTTTGGGTTACAATCTTCTCTGTCTGTAGGAGTTGTGCACTCTAGTCATGCTCAGCAAACCAGAACTTTAGTTCTTTTTGTCCAACTCTGAAAAAATCAATATGGTTTCTCAAGAGACCCTCAGTTGTTCTGGTAGTGTGTTCACTTTTCTAAAACTGATCATACCAAACATTGGGAGAGGTAGGAGTATGCTGAGTTCTGGGTGTTCATCCATGGACTGTGGTATTTGCAATCTCAGAAATATCTTTGGTATATTATTGCCAATATGTTAGTATCATTTTTTTCTCAGACATAAAGAAAATCGTGTGTTATGTTTTTCTTGGGTAGTATTTGATTAGTTTTTGGCAAATTGCATGCCTGAACATTACAGGATGCCATGATTGTTTTTGACCCTTACTGTTTTAGTTGCTTTCTTCTATGTATGCATTGTGATGAATTCTGCATTCAGTACTTCCAGCCACCTTGTTGCACGTTAGCTTTTGTAGTAGTTCAATTTGCATAATGCCTGTGAGTCGGAATCAAGTTTATAGTTTCACATGTTAATATTGCCTAGTTCTTAAATGTCTGACTTAGCAGCCTTAGGAGACTTAAACATGCTATATGGTTTGTTTCAGATAGCTTTCTAATCCTAAAATACCAATGAAATCAAGATGCGAATCAGGTAACAAGGCAGACTGCCATATTCTTCACAAGAACGTGTGAATAGACAGGTACTGGTCAAGCCAAAAGAAACAAAATGAGTAAAAACTAAAACAGTTGAGTGTGATTATTAAGGCCTGATAAAAACGTTAATCAGTTGGGCTGTCTGAGAAAAGGAAAGCTGGTATGATTTCATGGGATTTCCTGTTCTGTGTCATGCTGAAGGCACATGGAAGAGTGGGATTGCTTGCCAAATTTTCCTTCCAGGAGAAAAATAAATGTGTGCATGTGATTGCATTTCAGGTGGCTGAAGTTTGAAGAGGATGTTGAAGATGGCGGTGATCGGTGGAGCAAGCCTTACGTAGCAACTCTGTCTCTGCACAGTCTGTTTGAACTGCGGAGCTGTATTCTTAATGGGACGGTCATGTTGGACATGAGAGCAAACACACTTGATGAGATAGCAGGTTGCAGCAAAAATTTTTACAAATATTTTATTCCTAAATTTTAATCTATAACTTGAGGTGTTTTTGGTGATGTCTTTATGTTCTTGAAAATACTGTGTTGGAGAAGCAGGTATGTGCGTGCTTGCTGTGCTTTTCTTGATCTGGTTGTGAGGAGCTGGTCCTAAAAACTTCACTTACAGAAAGCTACACTGGATGAGTAGGAGCTCCTTAGTATGTATTTTAGGATGAGGCCCAGAACTTGCCTTTATGTTCTAATACCTTAATGTGTTCTCTATCTTTGTTTCTACAGATGAATTGTAAATATCTGCCAGAACATTTTAGGAGTTATTTGTGCACTTTAGTACCATAATTATTAATCATATTTTGGCTGATGTTAACTTGATGCCATTAGTGCAGTTGGTTGTTGCACATCTGGTATTTTTTTCACCTTTATGAGAGGTGAGCAGAAATAAATTTTGTACATGTTGTTTGACCTACTGTGTTGGGTGTCCTCACTAATCACATGGTCATTTTGGATACTATACAGGCAGCTTTGACAACTTTCATATATGCATATATATATAATATATAGACACATGCACATATATATACATTATATATGTCTGCTTGCTCTAAATGCCTTTTCATTAGTTCTACATAATTTTCCTGGTATCTCTTGCTACAGGTACCACACAGTGGAATGCCTTCTCAGAAATCATATTAGACTTAGGGCGGACCAACATATGTTTGAAGGACAAGGTGTTTTGGCCTTAAAAACTTTGGCAGTACTCGAAATGTTTTCTTGTTTTGAAATCCCTGATATTCACTCAGGAAATTGGTATTCCCTTCCTATTTTTCTGACTTACTGAGCAAGAGCATTCACTACATTTTTTGTAAACGTAATGTTTTGGTTTATAATTTTATTTTTTGTAATTGAATTTAGCAGTAATCTTAGTACATAAAGAAAGTAGTTGCTTAATTCCCTGTAACCAGCACTCTTAGTAGTGGGTGTTTTGGTTGGAACTAGGATGCCTTAAGAGATTGTATGAATTTGTTTCAAGTTAGTTTTAGGTGCCATTGTGAAGCATGTGGGTTAGCAGTGCTTGGTATACAAATGTGTTGTCTTGTTTCCACGAGCCAGGAATACTCAGTAGGTAATATTGTTTCTTACTCATAATGGGACAGAGAGGGTGGCAGGTTTCCTTTTAAGAACCTGTAACAAGAGGCTGTGTGTTACCAGTGATCTCAGAAAGAAGCTGCACTGTGCTGACGGACACTTTGCTGCGTGTTGTTCCGTTAGTTTTAACAGAGCCCTATCCTGAGCTCTAACACTTTTCATTGTGAAAAGTTCTACGAAATTTCAGTTTGACGATGCAGTTAAGTCTTGATACATTAGTTAAAGCTGGGAAAATATGCTTAAAAATTTGTCACATAGGTTTGTGTTGCTTTGTGCAGGTTGTAGATATTTTCCCTGATATGTAGGCTTTCTTTCCTGGTGTGAGCATGCTGCTGAAATGTCCTTTTGAAACTTGATGTTGTTTGACAGATAAGTAGTTAGTTTTAGATGATATACCTAGATTTTGTTTTATACTTCCTCTTCTAAAGCATGTGAATCACATGAAGTTTGGTAGAGAGTTTCAGGAACTTAGGGCATCTGAAGATGACAGGAGTTGCGTAATTCATCTCATTCTGCAGCAACTTTCACTTTTATGTAGTTGTATATACACTTTTAAAACCAGGCAACACCAGGTTAAGACAGTCATAAGTCTATTTTCCATTGTGTTTGTCTTTGTGTACTCACTCCTAGTGTAGGTTTGTTGAATACGATAAATACCTTTTTTGAATGTGAGTTTTCATTGAAAGTTGAAGTAAATGACTATAAATTATAAGATACTAAGTAATTTATTTCTTGAAATGATGCTACTAGTAAATACTCTCTTGGATCTGCATGTTGTGCTTTTCTTATTCTCACATTTGCTTGTTTAGTGACATCTGAAAATTTCCTGTGGATTCTTGAAGATGGTTTTACTAAAGAAAAGACTTTTCTTTTAAATAGATATAATTTTCTTTTATTATTTGATGCAACTACAGTGCTTGAGTGTGGTGAAAGAGAGATTTGATAGCTACCTGTATAATTTTCTTCTCTGTTCTTCTGTTATTGTTATGTAGATATGGTTTTGGACAGCATGATTGCCTCTGGCCAGCTGGATGAATCCATAAGAGAGAATGTGAGAGAGGCTCTTCTAAAAAGGCACCATCATCAGAATGAGAAAAAATTCAGCAGTCGGATTCCTCTGGTTCGGTCTTTCGCAGATATAGGCAAGAAACATTCTGACCCTCACTTGCTTGAACGAAATGGTGAGATAAGTTGTAGCATCCAGTTCATACTAACCTGGTAAATGATGTTCTCACTGGGAGATGAAGTAAAGGTCAGCTGGTAATAACAGATAAGTGTTTCTTTCTTGATGAGCGAAGAACTAACAATAAGAGTGTGTGCGATGTGTAGCTGTGGATGAGATTTTTTAATTTACTCAAATATCCTACTCCTGCCTGTATACCATAGCATGCATTATTATTTTGAAGTATAGTAATAGACCTACATTGCTCCTAATGTTTTTTAGTATATGCTTAAATAAAATGTGCGATGATTGAGGAATTTCAGCATTGTGGCATAGCTTATATGTGTGTCAGATGGATCCTACTGGCTTTTACAGTCTTTGCACAAGAGAGATTTAGTGATCATGTCAGGAGTTCAGTGATGCTGACAATTACTGTGTTTTAACCCCGTGTTGTTATGTTCATTTGACAAGAAGAAGTTCACTATGCCGATGGTGAAGGTAGTACTGTTAGCTGGGACACTGTTTATTTTTAACTTGTTTTGTAGAGAAGGGTCTAATGGGAACAAAAATCCCAAACTCAAGAAGGGTATTAGCAATGTTCTTAGAAGCTGCACCATATCTTTTTTGAACTAGTTCCTGAAAATTTACTCAAGACATCCAGTCCCAAATCCCAAATAGCAGTATGTACTACGGAGCAGCTTACTTGTATTCTTGTGTTTTTATGGAGCCTCTGTTTTCATCTCTTTTCTTTGTTTTCTTTTGCCTTGGATTAAGTAAGACACATAGAATTTCAAATGAAATTTTTTAGTTGGGTGAAAACCTAATTCTGATTTCATGAATCAGTCCTTGCAGTGAACTTCCTTTTCTGTCTTGAAAGATGCCTCATTGCTTAGAATATGTTTCACTTAGTTAAGTGCTTGTTAGGAGCTACGTGTGCTGGAGTATTCTCCAGTGAATGCCTGAGCTTGCCGATAGTTTTTGTTTGCCAGTGAATATATGATATATGCTTAAATATTTCTCTAATAGTTTCAGATTATTTTTTTGAGAATGAAAATGCAGCTGATTTATCTAAGAGTGTAATGTCTTCTGTAACTCCTGACTTTCATGTTTTGTTCAGCAAACGTGAAAATTTCACACACACAGACTTGGTTTTGCCCATCCATGAACACCTGTATCCCCAAGTGTAATTCTGCAAATTTTGTATTTGAGACCTCTTTTTTGTCAGTTGCCTTTCATGTCTCACTTCCACTTTTTAGGATATTTTATTCTTAATACTCTTTCTACAAGAAATGATGGGATATATGCTGAAATAAGAAACTAGTATAATATGACGAACTCCTTGTCAGCATATACTGATTTACTTTTCTCTTCATTATCCTATGGTAACCTTCTAATAAGCTGTTAAACAAAACATGCATATGTGCATATTTGTTCTTAGGCTCCTTGTGGGGGTGTGTGTGTTAGGACAGCTCATGTTCGTGATTGATCACAGGTATACTGATGGAAGTTAGTTATTGCTGTAGTGATTAATATAGGCAAAATCAACCAAGTCTGCTCTATTGGTCCTATTTTCTTTACGGCTCTGCAGTTTTGATGTTTTAATAGTTGAGTTTTGAGGCTTTTGATCTTAAATCAGGTTTGTATCTGTAGGATCCACTCTTTCATCGTTTGGTGGGAGGGGAATGTATGTGACCTTTACCTAGGCATGCTTTCTGCACCTCCTTCTTGTTAATTATTCTGGGGCTGTTCAACTTACTGGTCTCTGTAGTGCTTGGTATAAGTGTGAGAGTAAATGTGTCTAGTTTGCTCTTTCCTTGCTTGATGGCATGGTACATGAAACCGGCATGTTTTGGATTTCAGGAATTGTAGGAGAGGTCATCAGTAATGTTTTCAAGGAGACTGGTCATCCCAGGAAAAGTGTTTGTGGCAAATGGGAGAAATGGTATCACTAAATCTAATGGAAGCACTAATACGAGTATAAACAGTCTCCCTTCCTGCTTAAGGAAGAGCTGAAATTTATTACAAACTCCGGTCTGAGGGAACTGTCACAAGACTATGTTCTCTTCATATGAAATTAGTGGGACATGGAAACTAGAGCAAGAAAAGTAACAAGGGATTTTGGAGAAATGTTTAGTTTTAGCAACATGGGGCTACTGGCAAGTCGTAGCAAGAAGATACGGAGAAGGGGCTGTGTATCTCATTTTTGTGCCCTCTTTAAAAATATACATTAGACTACAGCTGCCTGGGAAAATTCTCAGTAAAACGAGGCTTTTACTGGAAGACAGTTGCATTAAACACATTAAGATATTTTTGGTCATGATCACTTTTAAAAATTAATAATTCTTTGTATATAATGGATAGAGTTAACTAAAGTCTTGGAATGTTTTGGTTGCTAATGATTTTTTAGTTGATTTTTTTGGACAGATTAACAGCTGCTGTGCAATTTGGGATAAGAAATCCTAAAAAAATTTAAGAGTCAGTTTCAAGACATAAAATTTTTTTTGTTAACAAATCTTACTCTGACTTAAGATAATACCTTTTCCTGCGTATCTTTGGCATTCTAACTAGTACTCCTCAGTAATTTCTGACTTTTCTAATGTCTGAAATCAGATTTACTCTTATCTCTTATCTTACTTGCATGAGTATGACACTTCGGCCCGTAAAGCTTGCAATTTACTATGTAAATTGTTAATGCGTATTTGTACCTTGTGGGTTTGCTTCGTTTTGTTTTAATTTATTATGATATATCCCTTTTGTAAGCCTCATGGTGTTCCGTTTGTTTTATCTCAGGGGAAGGCCTTTCAGCCTCCCGCCACTCTTTGCGCACAGGTCTCTCTGCCTCAAATCTTTCCCTGAGAGGAGACAGCCGTTTGTCAGTTCTTCTCAGTTACCTCCTTCCTTCTTCAAGAGCTGGGACCCCGGCAGCCTCAAGGTGTACAACCCCCGTAACCACCCCTCAAAACACACCACCCTCCAGCCCTACCTGCAGGCTCCCGCCAGCCACAAGTGCCCAGCCAAGTCCACTGCAGGGCAAGGAATTGCTGGTGTCACCTGCCAGTGATGATATTCCTTCAGTAGTAATCCACCCACCTGAGGAGGACTTAGAAGTGCAGGAAAGCCAGGAAAAGAAGACAGAGGAAAATATTGGCAAAACACCAGGCAACTATTGAAATATAAGCTGTCCATGTGTGATGCTGTCCGCATCTGGGTCACCTGCATTGCAATGTTTTTGGCACAAAGAAATATGATAACTATTACCTCTGCCTGCATGTTTATTTCTTCTCAGTTGTGACTGTCTTCTTGTTTGGCATTTTTAACTTTTTAGCTTCTAACTAAAACAAGCAAAAAATTCTTTAATTAACATTCATTTGTGTGATTAAAAAGGAATATGGTTTTAAAACCTAATATTTAAGCAAAATGTCAAAAATGGTGGCCTTTTCCTTTCACTCACCTACAGTCCATAGCAGGTTTTGCTTTGGTTTTGTCAGTGGTTGAGTTAATCTTTTAAATCAGTGTTTGATATCCTGAGATAGGTACAGCTGAAAACATGGTAAAGTATTAGAGGTGAATATGAAAAGAATTAGGAAAGATACAATTGTCAATGGCATTCATAGTTTAGTTGTATCATGAAGTCTTCAAGCAGTTTTATTTTTGCTTCTGTGCTTTTAAAAAACATTACTGTTAAAACCAGCAGTAGTTAACTGATGAAATTGTCAGGTTCAGTTCACCTGCAGCTGTTTCCGGATAGTTCTCCATTAGTGCAATGCTTCAGCATCAGACACTCCACTAGCGTTTTGTTGTGTTTGGTACGCAAAATTGGAGACAGTAGTTAGGAGCTTGTAATTGTAGGCTAGAGCTCAACAATTTATTATTTTGTTATCTGCAAAGCTGTTCTTCTGTATGTGTAAAAAGGTATGTAGGTGTATAGATAAGCTGAAAGAAACTGTTAGATCTTTCCATCCTTTCATGACCCGTGCATTCTGCATATGTACTGTTATACTTGCTTTACTTTTGCAAAATTATCCCCTATTTAGAAACTTTACAATTCTTCTTGGCAGATGGTGTTTT
>VZTG01002802.1:1242728-1278043 GCA_013397845.1 Melanocharis versteri | reverse complement strand
GGGGGGGGGTGGGGATCATCTTTCTTTTTGGCATTCAGCCTCTTCCTCTCCTTCCTAGAAATTTGTCTTGCCAAAATCTAGCTTGTAGGTTTCACTGCTTTAGGCCTGTGTGTGTTGGGAGTGAGGGGGGGTTGATTTCACTCAGTTCTTCCATCAGTTGAGGCTTTGCTTGGTTTCTTCCTCACTTGTTTAATAAATAAGAGCACACTCTTACATATAGCAGTGAAAATATGCTGACAGAGAAGAGGCTGTGATTATCTGCCTTTTCACATTGGCAGCCAAGTCACTGAAAAGGAAAGAAACTATGCCATAGTTTCTTATCTTCAGTTGAGGTATAGAGGCCTCATCATTACTTAAATTCAGAAAAGCAAACAAAAATCTCTTTTTCTGACTTCCTTTTGGGAAATTAAGAGAATGCACATGACGATAGTTCTCTCACAGGTCATCTTCCAAAAGTGCTTAGAAATCAGAAGTAAAATAATAGCTGTAATTGTTTTTCCAGTTCTCATTTCTCTGACAGGAATGACAGCATGCCAGACATAAGATCTTTAGAATCCAGGAGAAGGTGAATAAATGAAGCTCAAGTACATGATGCTATTGTTATCACTAATTAGGCTTTCTACTAGAATCTCCAAGTCATGTTCAAATCGATTTTGTTCCTCATGGGGATGTTTTTCATAAAGAAAAAATCTGAAAGGGATGATTTCCCAGTTAATCTATAAGTCTTTCCAGAGAATGATAAACACCAACAGGGAAGATATTTTTGGTTTTCTGGGGTTCCCCCCCTTTTTGATTCAAGAAATCATCTGACCTCAGAAAGACATGTTTTTTCCTTGGAGTTGCTTTTGAAGACATTCTCAGGCTGTGACTTCAGGGCTGCAATTGGACCAATCTCTGTCTTGGGAGACAAAAGTGAAAAAAAAATCCTGACAAGGAAGTCAACTTCCTGGTATTAATTAAAAAAAAAAAATCTTCCTGGTCCATTCCACTATAGGTTATGGTCTGTATCACCTCTGTAGTAATTCAGAATATTGCAATCTGAATACATTTTCTACTTCTGTATGATTGAGTTGGGTTTGCTTCCTGTGAGCATTAGGAACTGTGTTAATTTTCTAATAGGTGGCTTTCTTCTGTTTAATATTCCTCTGTCATTGGCTTTGTGTTATTCAGACTTTTGTTTTTTAGTTTTCATAAATAGCTGGAAGGTTACTGAACTTAATGTGAGTTACTGTAAAAGGAGGGAAAAGAGACACACCTTCGGTCTACCACTTAATTTTAATCAGCCAGTCATCAGTTCATGGTAATTCAACCAGACAAAGGCTTCTCTTAATAATGTTTTTTAATTTTGTCATCAGTTGAAGAGCGGTGTTTGTTTTCCCATCTTTGAACTGTTGAATAATGAATTCCATAGGAAGGGCTGGGAAGTGAGCTTTGTCACAGCTGAAAGCGAACACTGTTAATTCACCAGCACCACTGAGGTTTCATAATGTCTGTGAACAACAGCAAAGAAGTCTGTTTTAAGAGGTCTTTTGGTCCACTGATAAATATGCTTTAAAACTGAGCAAAGTAACATTAACAACAGCTTTGCTCTTACAGTAATTGCTTACTGAAAAGAGTAATTCAGAAAGGTTTGCATATTTGCGCTCTAGTAGTAACTTGAACATTTTTTCCACATTAGAGCTGCATTGGAATTTAGTTTTAAAAACTGATTTTAATTTACTCATATACAAATATGGTGAACGTCATATTTAGAGGGTTTGTAATACATAATTTTTGCCTTTCTAAATACAATTATATTGGAATAGTCATGCTTAGGTGTTGAACTCATATATTACTCATCTTTTTATATGAAACAGATGTATGTATTCTTCTTGCTTTTTACTGTAGATAATGTTAATTAGATTAGATTTTTGTGATTGCAGTATTAAGTGTAGCTGGCTAGAAAAGGCACATGATCTTTAGTGAAGGTGTAGCTACAAGTACTTTAACTTGAGTTTATGAGGTTTTATTCCAAGTTACTCAAGACTCAATCCACTGTAGTGTTTCAGAGGAGACAAGTGGTCCATCTGCCTAACTAACATCAGGAAGAGTACTGTGTTTTTAAGGATCTCCTTGGTAGCTTGGTAACAATGAGTTTCTCTGTCTTACAATCTGAGAAGTACTACTAGGTAGTTGTCCTTGAGTTTACATCTACTGAACTGGAGAAGGGAGGGAAATAAGTTCTTTTATTAATGTGAGATTAGAATAGAAGTGTTTCACTATTAAAGAAGATGATTTTTTTTATTCAGTTTCCCTGCAAATACTAGATTGGTGTATAGGCATAATGAAATGCAGTCTCATATGGAAATGCTTGCTCAGGTCTGAAAACCTGTGAGCAGTATTGTCTTGTGAGAGCAGCAGTCTGTCCAACTGCAAGGCCAACAGAAAGAAAAACTATTCACACATGGTTTAGGATCAGACAAATGTTCCTGTGTCAGTGCCAAAACTTGTGAGCCCTAACTGTGACTGATTGGAGAAATTTTGAAGGCAAACCTTTTAGAAAAATCAGTATCACTCTAGTACTGAAATAATAAATATTTGTGCTAATATGTAGAATCCTTGTTCTCTGTCTTTCTCTTTGATTGTCTCTCCACTTTTTGTTCAAGTCTCTGCTTGCTTTTGCTCACAGGGCTTTTCCGAAAAAGTGCAAAATGATGCATTATGGCTCATCTTTCATCAGTTAAAAACATTTTAAGTTACCTGTATTGCTACAGAGAAGGGGAAAAAGTGAAAAAGTTTATACGTCTAAACTTTTATATTATGCTGCTTTTCTGCAACAACTATTTAATATTTCTTTCTAGTTCTACGAACACATCAACTCCTAAGCAGTTAAATACTTTGATCAGCTGATTTTATAGGTGGTTGCTATGATTCTTGTGAATAACACATAAATCTTGGAGCAGAAGAGTAGAATGTGTCCTTTGTTGCTGGTTTTCTTTTTTGTTGTTGTTGTTATGTTAACTCATTACTTGTGTATGCTAGGATTTATGAAGGAAACGACAGCCTATTAACTTAATTTGATATTTGCTTCAGGAAAAACTACCCACACTACTTACATGAACTGTAAGAATGAGAATTACTGGTAAAGGCTTGGACCTGCATGTTTTTTGTTGATATGAAGACTTTTTGAAAGAGTTTTTTGGAAGCAAATATAGGGATGAAATAAAGTGAATTCAGTCATCATTTGAAATGCTAAAAAATGTCAAAATTGAGAAATTATAGACATGGGGGTATGCAAGTAGTTATGTGGCAGTAGTTATGATAGAAGAGTAGTCCAGAGGTAGCCAGAGAGGACTTCATTTATATCTTGACTAGAGACATGCTTGACCTAAATACAAACTTTCTCCATGTAATACAATGTTTAGGCTTCAGTCTTTATCTAGATGTGGTTTTGAAAGCATGTGAAAGCATGTTCTGTCACCACAGCTGAAAGGTCTAGTGTAGACAAGCAAGAAGGCCAAATGCACTTCTAGTGCGTGTTAAACTGAACAAGTAAAAGCTCTGTAATTCAAAAGGTGGGATTTGGGCTTGGTTATGCATGTCTAGACCAGCTTTTAAATGTTAATTGGGTAGAGAGAACCATGATGCAACGTGGAATTCAGTGTATATGAACGCTTGGGTTACTTGCCTTTTGCACCCTTTAGTGAACCTGCAATTCAGTGCTGCTGGCAGTGTAGCAGGATACATAACACGATTTTGTTTTGGTGCAGGTGTTAGAGGGAAGCTGTGTGTTGAACTTGAAAAACTATTGTGTGTGCCTCTTCAGCTCGAGCATATATTCCATATAGTAATGTGGTTGGATGAATAGTGGGAGCAATTGAAAGCATGATTTGCAAGCTGTCTGTCCTTCATGTAGTACACTACTTACCTGTACAGCTTAGTTAACTTAGTTGCCTACATTTCTTGTGGCTGTAGCCTGAGGCTTGCTGACTCTTTTTACAATTGCAGTAACTGCTACACAGCAGAGTGGAGGTGTTTGCATTTGGTGTCGGAGGACTTCTTAGTGTGGTGAAGATGCTATATACTAATTACTGAATCAGTTACAATTAAAATGCCAGCAGTTATTTTTTTCTGCAATTTAAATAGCTGATGTTTTCTGGTGACTGTTCTGCAAATGGCCATCATTTGGGCAATACTTAATTTTTAAAAATTATGTCATTATTTTGACAACACAGTGACTTGTTAATGTTGCATTTATGATACTAATGAAGGGCACTTAATGAATAACGTGCACTTTTGCTTTAAGCAACCTGCCACATTGAGTTTTGGTAGTGTTACATGCTCAGTTCACTTCCTGCACCATTTTGAACTTACCTCCTTTGTTTTAATTTAGGGCTATTGGCATCTCCACAGTCAGCACCTGGAAATTTAGACACCGGGAAAAGTGGAGATGTTAAAGGTACTGGAACAGGAGGAAGCAGAGAAAACAGCACGGTTGATTTTAGTAAGGTAAGTAACATTAAATACCTTAGTGTTTGGCATCAATTAACTATGTAACAAAAACTGTGGTGGTTGTAACTTCCCCCTTAGTTACAACTAAGATGTGTACCAGTGTACACATGAAACAGGTACTGAGAGATAACTTGTGTCACAATGTGATCTAGGCTAAATGTGTCACATGTTTTGAAATTCTTCCCAGTGGGAACTATTTGATGATATTCTCAGTATTTTGGTAGCGTAAGAGCGCAGCTGCTCTACTTTCTCATGCAGATGGAGGTAATTTCACATCTACTATTAAGGCTCTTATGAAAACAGTTTTGTAGATTGTGTTGTAACATTTTTTTCTAGAACTTTCTGTTGGTTCCTTTTTTTTTTGGTGAAGAGGGCTCGTAAGAAGGATTTGCTTTATATGTATTATGAGTTCCCTCTACAAAAGTTGCTGTACATCTAAATCATTAGAAACATATAATACCACTTTCTGAAAGAAACCTTGTAAGAAAATCTACTGTAAATCTCTTCTTATATTTCTTTCATAATTTAAATTTGCTGGGCAAGTTCCATTTTGGCTGTCACTATAAATTTCAGTCAGAAGTGTCGTCTGTACTGTGAAACACTGTAAGAAAATTGTTTTGCCAAGTTAAATAATTTTGTTTAAGGAAAGCTAACTTACACTGTAGTTCTGATCTAATCATGGCAGGTGCCATATATTCCTGCTCCTCTGTCACAATTTTTATATTTTTGCTTGGCCTGTCCTTGTGTACACCTGCCTTGTCTCCTGTTGGACAGGAGTCAGCCTCCTGGCACTGTAGTTGTGGCACACTTGGTGTGGGACTCAAGAGGCCATCTGTAAGTTCTCTAGCTAGCAGTGTCACTGGTGCTTGTGTGTGTGTGTGTATGTGAACACAGAGTTCATGTGCTGTACCATTTTCTAATGCACTTCTGTAATTATGTACAGAAATGGAGGTGAAGATTTTCAGCTGTCATATTTTTTATGGATGAAAAGATAAATATACAAATTATTCTTCAAAATTATGACATATTTGGAATACACAGCTGTAAAATTTACTGTGAAACTTACTAGAAACCATGTGTAATTACATGAACTCTTCATACTTAATCGTGCGTAGATTTTGTTAATTTATGTCCTATCATGGAATGTTTGTCACGATAATATTAGAAAGGTGATTATGCAGTTTTTCTAGACTATACTAGATGTTAGTAATTCTAACTTATAGAAGATCGTTTATTATCATTTGGCTGGCTGGCTGACATTTTCTAAATGTGTTTGTCTTTTCTTTATTGTGGGATATTTAATTTGCTTTTTAATTTTTCTTTGTAGCATAAATGTCTAGTAAATTCTGATAAACATAATTATGTTATGGAATTTCTGCTAAGAAATGTAAGGGAATAAACACTTGTTTCATCTTTGTATGAATAGGTTGATATGAACTTCATGAGGAAAATTCCTTCAGGAGCAGAAGCATCAAATGTGTTAGTGGGAGAAGTAGATTTTTTAGAAAGACCTATAATTGCTTTTGTGAGGCTCTCCCCTGCTGTGCTTCTCTCGGGTCTCACAGAGGTTCCAGTTCCTACACGGTAAATAAATGCCTGGAAAGTCTAGCTTTATTTATGCAATAAGATAATAATATTTAAGATATCAAATAGGTGTAATTTTTTATATATACTGTATTAAGCTCAAAAAATGTAGAGTTTTGTTTAACATTATATCAGTCATTTGCTGCAAAATTTGAAAGAATGAGATCTGTCACAAAATTATCTGGATGCATAATATATATATCTATCTCTATACCTCTATATACAGACACATACATATATACATCTATATACACGTACAGATGCTGTCTTAAGCAAGTGCAGGAGTTGAAACTGATAGCTGATTTGGAGTAAAAGCAATGAATCTTCCAAGTTTGTGTTGACATTTTAAATATGGGCATGAAGATAGTTGTAGTTCCCTTTGGTGTGACACAGCTTATCAGTGGGGAAGAGCACAATAAGTCTGAAGGTCTATCTGATCCGAACATCTGCTCTTTCAATACAAAGGCTCTGCATATGAATGACCTAGGTGGTAGAAAATTATTTTTTTATTGTATGCCCAAATCTACATGATTGACATTGGAGCAATCAATCTGCAGCTAATACACGGAAGCAGTTTTCAGTCTGCAGTGTGCTATCTAACCTGGTGCAGTCACCCCTGCTCCCCCAAACCCAAGGATCTCGTCAGTATACTGTTGGGTATATTTACCACAGGTGTTCAAGATATCAAAATACTCATGATGAAGGTCTCATGATGAAGGTAGAAGATCATTTCATCAGTCATCACAGATGACACTTCATTTTCTGTGCACAGTGATGTATTGAGCTGTTCTGTGGTGTTTGGCATACGTTTGTACATTTATGTTTTTTGGTGGGTTTTTAATGTTTTAAAATGATCAAAGTGTTTGTTTATCTTTGTGATTTTGAGCTTATGCACTCTTTTGAAGGGCAAAAATACATACATGTGAGAATTCTCAGAGGGTAGTTGACAGGAATGCTCATAATGTTTGTTGGGAAATCCCAAAATTTCTGCATACAGATTACTGTATTACTATAGCTAAAATTATTCTGTCCTAAGTTTTTCAGAATGGTGTAGACTTGCAGATCTATGCAGATTAGATAGCATACTTGGATTCTGAAGATGCACTCTCAGTTTCAGTTAGGGTAGTAAACTTGAAAGGAGACAGAATTGAACTTTTTGTACGATGAGTTCAAAGAAGGCTCTACTTTTCTTAGATGTGCTTGGGAACGTCATTTTCATGGAATATAGAAAGAAGGTTGTGAAACAAATTACTGAAGTTCACTCTTTGGCTTGTATCCTTTTGAATTTATAAAATGCTACTCCTGTTCAAGGTTTTGGTGGATTTTATGTTAGGCACTGTTACTGCGCAAGAAGATGGAGACTGCTGACATTTGCTGTGACCCAACCCCCAGATTGGATCAGCTTCCCAGAACATCACTTACTTTCTTAGGTGTTCAGATATCCAAGTTTCCTTCCTTTCCACTGACACAAGACCAGGACATGACTATATGAGTATGCCCAGCGTGTTGCAAGAAGTACATAGGTGCATCCTCTGTGTGACATAACCAGTCACAGCAGGTGCGGGGGTTTAACTCCCATGAAAAGGTCATCGTCAGGGAGCCTAGGACAGGTCGTAAAGCTCCTAGGCTGCCACTTAAAGGGTCTTTGCTACTGGGAATGTCAGAAAGACTTCGAATCCAGAGGAAATATTCATTGAGCTCTAGTCTGTGGATTTCTACAATATTTAAGAAGAAGCATTATAAGAAGTTGAAAAATTAGGCTTAATTAAGAAGATATCTGAGTAATTTTGGTTCAGGATTTGAGTTCCTTCCAGTAATGACTTTAAGCTGAGTCTTTTCGCAGTGTTGCAGCAGTCTTTTAAGGTCTGAAGTGGTGAAAATAGTATTTTTACTTCACCACTAAATTTTCTTTAAACATTAATTTGAAAGATCCCCTCTGAATATATGCAAATGAGTCAGCCATACTCATCTCAATTACATTTCCACAGGTTTTTGTTTTTGTTGCTGGGACCAGCAGGAAAAGCTCCACAGTACCATGAAATTGGACGATCAATAGCAACACTTATGACAGATGATGTGAGTGATCTATTTTAAACACTTGTAGTTAAAGTCTAGAATAATGTATTTACCAACTGATTGCAGTAAATGATTTGGAGTAGTAGGGTAAAGGAAAAAAACCACAAACTGGTTAAATGAAGAACTGTAAACTTAATTATTTTTTGTGTTAGTGAAGTAGATAATGGTAAATTAACTTCCCTCTTTGTGTGTCTTGAAGAAATCCTAAATCTATTTCTGAAAAAAAAATGGCTTTGATGTATAGATTTCATTTTTGTGTTAAATTGGTTAACAGAACTATTAAATAGAACTGCATTTGATATGAGTCACTGTATGTCAGAAAGGACAGAACCAACTGCGCAATTGCTCAGGACATAAAGTTTTAAAAATGCATGCAATTGAGTCATCATATTTTTTTTTTTAATCTAAGCAAGGTCAAATAAATAAAATTAGAATTTTAATAGCCTTTTGGAGTCATATGCCTAGAGCCCTATTGGTTTGAAAGAGCATGGGGGGAACCAGGACTTTTTAAGAGTGTTGCCGTATTACTGAGCAAAATTAGGATGTTTTATTTTTGACTTCACATTGAGCGCCACCTGCTGAATTGCTGGTAATTTTTATGGTTATCTAGCAGAAATGCAAGTCCTTTTTACTCTAGAACAATTTGAAATTTGGGAATGTAAACTAGAAATTTGTCATTTTGCAGTTGGTAATGAGTCTGTGAAAACAGTTTTTGTTCAGTGCGAGAATTGAATATTACAAGCTTTAGTTGCAGCTTCTGAACTTTTTTAGATAGGCTGATCTGATTTTTAGGAATACTCTAGATTACTGAAATAGAAAAAAATATAAATTGTTCAATGGTCTAAAAAGACCTGAGTAGACTTCAGGATCTATTTTAAGATTAGAAGATTTAATGGTCAGATTTAATGGTATTTGGAGAAAGACAGCTCAGGTATAAAAAAACCAATTTAGGATCATCTTCTGCAAGCAGTTTTTTGTAGCAAAATAGCATTTTTTTTTCCTCTGTGTATAAAATGCATCTTGGAGTTCATGTAGTAGTCTGTAAAACAGTACAGTTTTTTTTAGTAGGATTGCTTTCATGTGCTTTTTAAGTAGTCTTCTAAACGTAATTAAGCTGGATGTGTAAAAATGCATTCTTATTCTTAATAAAAGCTTGTGTTTTGGTTTGACGCTTATTTGAAGTCTTTTTTGTCATGATTTAGCACAGCATAGTGGTGCAGTGGCTGTAGGGCAGAATTATTCAGATAACAGTACACGAACTTGATGTCCTGAATATTGAAGATTAACTTTCCATAATTTTAGAAATGCGCTTAATATTTGTTTTGAGTTTGAAGATTAAACTTCCTTATTTTATGGTCCATAGGAATATACATACTGGTAGTTTTTAATTTAAAAGTATGTAAGTAAAGTAAAAGCCAAACTTTTGAGGACCTACAAAATATTTTCCATGCCTTTTTAAAAATAATCAAGTGTAATCATTATATAATGATAAACAGTTCCTTTTTCAGAAAAATAAAATAAAAATGAATGTTGAGTACTTTCTTCTTGTAGGTTTTCCATGATGTTGCCTATAAAGCAAAAGACCGAAATGATTTGTTGTCAGGAATTGATGAGTTTTTAGACCAAGTGACAGTCCTGCCTCCAGGAGAGTGGGATCCATCTATACGAATTGAGCCACCAAAAAGCGTTCCTTCCCAGGTAAAAGTCAAAAAAAGGTCCGGTCTGTCTTGTAGTGTGACGGCCTAAACTGGACATAGGATTCGAGCTGCTGAGTACAGATGGACAGTCACTGCCCTCGTCCTGCTGGCCACACTCTTCTTGACAGACACTTGCCAAGATCTCATTGGCCTTTGTGGCCACCTGGCCACACTGCTGGCTCCTATCCAGATGGCTGTAACGCATCAGGAAAGTCCCCATATCCATTTTACAAGAAAAAGTGGATTGTCCATTTAAGTTAGAAAAAAATTTAAAGAAAAGAAAAGGAGAAGGGGGAAAAAAGGCATTAATCAGTTTTCTGCTATGCCATTAAGTTAATTTTATTTACTATATTTCCTTTTGAAATATCGAAATGAGTTCATGTGAGAGCTGGGCGAATTGGTGAGAAATTGTACTTGAGTTAATGTTACCAAATTTTACTACCAGTCTAGCAGTGATCAGCAAGAATGTTTTAATTATTATAAAAACTTCTGTTCACATGCAACATTGATTGCAATGTTTAACGTATTTTGTCTAGCATGTACTGTTCACAGAATGTTTATGAAATAGATAAAAGTCAATCATATTGCTCAGTTGTGATGACACGGGCTTAGAATGAGAGCTAAGTAAAGTAGGTCCTTGAAGAGACTTTCTTCCTCTGCTCCCTCTTTACAACTTACAGGAATTTGGGCCTCCAGGATGAAAAGCAGGGGAGAGACCAGTGCTTTTGGTTCAGAGGGTTGACATTGGTGTCGAGTCCAGTGATGGTTTGGCAGAGTGGGTGGAATAGAAGAGGGTAACAGCAGGGTAGTTTATTCATGAATAGCCTGAGGTTACCATGTAACTTGTTTCCAAAATAAGCAGGGCTCACGGTTTTTTGGAAGGCAGGCTCAGCTGAAAAATTTATGAGGAGCTGGTAAGCAGCTTGCTCAGCAGGGGAATGACTTCTCAGTTATATTTCAGCTAAATACTGTGTGTATCATAAAAAGAGGTCAGCTTCTGATACATGTTAAACGTTTCTGCTCTGGAAATGGTTGAAGGAAAAAAGTGTCTAAAGATTTCTGTCTCATGGTTGAGCCTCTACTGTTTGTTGAAAATCTAGGCTTTGTTTCATTGTGTTTCAGGAATATTTCTTGTAGATACAGGGAAGATTAATACTGTTGTGCAAGCTACTAGTGAGGTCTTTCAGGCGGTGTTGTACAGTTCTAGTCATCTGTACTCAACAAAAGAATAGTTTGGAAAATGGAGGACTGCTGATGAGCTGGGAATATGAAAAAGGGTGTGGAATGCGTAGAATTTCTGCACGCTCTCTTTTAATTATACTTTTTAGTGGAAAGGTAGTCTCAAAGTACTTTTTTCGTTTTTGTTTTTTTTTTTTTCCCCTGTCTCTACTGCAGGAGAAAAGGAAGGCACCTAAATTTCCAAATGGATCTACTCCTACAGGAGAGGCTCTTAAAGAAGAAGGCCATCATGCTGGACCTGAACTTCAAAGAACTGGAAGGTGTGTTCACTTCCCTAATTGCTAGCTTCCATAAAGAAATAAAAGTGATAAATCTTCATCTTAATGATTGACATTTAAACATTTAAAAATCATGGTATAAATGTCAGAGCGCATCCTTTGTCCTTTTCAAGTGTTGGATTCTTGCCTATAAGTGCCAGTCTGCCTAAAGTATTTTCAAGCCTCTGGCAATGTTTCTCAACACATTTGCGAAGGATTTCACATAAGATGCTGCCTAATTTAACTAACTGACTTTTAAGAGTTAGGTTTTCAATGTTAATCTTCAGGAGCATGCAATTATCATAATTACAGCAGGAATATGCAATTTTCAGTGTTGGGCTAGGTACTAAAAAATCCCATTAATGCAAATCTGTTTTATTAAATGTATATGAAATGGAACAATAAGAAATAAAAAGTGGCAGAAGGAGTTTGGTATTGGTTAGCTTTGGGTTTTGGTCAGGTTTCTTATAGAGGTAAAATAAAATTGAAGGAATTTTTTTCAGTTATTGTTGTTCTCTGTTAATTCCAAAATATTTGCCAAAGAAGTCTCCAACACTGGAAATACCTGGTTATGATTAAACTTTAATAGCTGAAATGAGAGTAGAGATTAAGTCAACTGAAAAATTCTGGAATATATGTATAGTGTTGTTATCCCCAGAATAATAAACTTCCAAATCAAATGCTTCTTTTTATACATTTGCGAGAAAGACTTTACAACATTTGTGTTGATTTTTACCATTGTGGTTTTGTTATAATTAATTTTTACTGTTTTTGTAGACAGTATGTGGAGCTGAGAAGTTCATGTCTGCTCACAGAATTAAGTGTAGATGAGGCTTTTCTTTTTCTTAGGAATGTTTGCTTTTTTAATAACTAAAAATAAAAGAAGTTTTTCTAAGTGCAAATTAATATCTAGTATTTTGGAGTCTTTAAGATTTTTTAAAATTGCTTTTTAAATTCTTGGTAATAACTTACCCAGTTGAACTAACTTATATATGTTTGATTTTATACTTACATTTATAGAATATGTGTGTACTCCAGATAAGAACACTGTTAAAAATGATAGACTTAAATTTATTTATGGACATAATCATATGTATGTAGAGAATTCAAATAAAAAGCTACAACTATATGTTGGAGTAGTAATATTGAAACGTGTCAATGCAGTGATCTTGGTTGAGGCTTAGCGTATTTCTCTGTTCCATTGTTTTGAATATCATTAGACAGATTTGACTTAAAATATCATTTAGGTAAAATTGTTTGCAAAGTTATTTTTTCAGTATCTAGCCCATATATAAAAAAACCTAGTCAGCTTTTAAAAATATGGGTAACCTGCTTGATTATATTTCGATTACTGCTGAATTGGAATAGATAAGATTCTCATTTACGTTTTTAATTGTTATGCTTTAATCTGGATTATGAAATAGCTAATTTGTGCCAGCAATAGGCACTGGCAGTCATGTGTAGCCCATAGTTTTAAACTAGCTAGAATCCTTTAGTGTACAGTTTGACGAGTTTCATCTCACCTATTTAGGCTTTTTGGTGGTTTGATACTTGACATCCAAAGGAAAGCACCTTTTTTCTTGAGTGACTTCAAGGATGCATTAAGCCTGCAGTGCCTGGCCTCGATTCTTTTCCTATACTGTGCCTGTATGTCTCCTGTAATCACTTTTGGAGGGCTCCTGGGAGAAGCTACACAAGGCAGAATAGTGAGTACAAAGAATGGTAGTGGCCAGGCTTTTAGACCTTCAGAGGCAAGTCACTGTGTGCATTTGTCTCATTTATTTATACTTGTATTTGAAGAATTTACCCACAGCACTTGATTAGCCTGCCCCAAAGCAGATCTTCCCCAAAAGGTAATTGCTGTGGAAAATGTGGGGAAAACCATGTGAACAGGAGAAGATGCACAGGGGAGGTAAAAAATGTTTATCCTGCCTTATTGGATGAATGGCTTCATGAATTGAGAAAAGGCTTGCATTGCCTTCTTTTTTTGGCTGCTTAAGAGTAATGAATAGCAGTAAAGGTGCACCATCCCACTAGGCCTACTTTAGGCAAAGTCAGAGGCTCAAGGTGGATAGCCAAGAACATGTACTGGCCTTGAGTAGTAGGCCTACGAGGATGATAATGCCTGCAGTGTGTGGCCAGCAGTCCATTTATGAAACGGACAGGTTATGTTTGTGCTTGCACTAAGGGTATGTTGCTCACAATAAAATAAAATGTCTGAGGTTTATGAGCAGAAAATACTCTTCATTGTAAATGACTCAAGTGTAAACCAAGTGCATACAAAATTTTGGTAGTGTTATGTTGGGCAGTAGATAATACCAGCACCTTTTTCACCAGAATATGATTGTACTTTAGTTTTTGAAGCAGGGAAAAATTACTTAATATCAGCAATGTTAGTAACTTAGTGTCAATTGGCTTATGAATTAACTAATTTGAAGTGTATTTTCTGTTTTTAAATCTATCAAAAAGAAACAAGGCTCTGTGGGAGGGAAGGATGTATTCATACATGTCCTTTACAAATATTAAGATTCTGTTGAAGCGTATGTTACAAAATTCTTCTTGATACTTAGATTAAGTTTTTAAGCTTGTACTATATTAAAATTTAGTTAACTATTTTATCTCTTTCAAGTATTGCTGTTGACTCAGATATTTGTTTATTGATGTAGCACTTCAAGCTGATAGAAAATACAGAAATCAATTATGTCTTTTCTACGTGCTGGTTTTGCCACTCTAAATGTAGGAATGATTACTAAAATGTCGATGTAAATTTTGAACATACAACATGTATAATAATGAAAGTAACCTCCTTCTAAAGCTTGATTCTCAAACACCTTCTTTCTTTTAGCTGTCTGGAATTGTTTGCGGGTTTGTTCCTGCCTTCAGATACTTGGTGTGCATCATTGAATAAAACATTTAGTTACTGCACACACATGTTCAAGCACAGTAGCTGACATTGTAAGGTACACAGTTTGTCTTTGAAACCTTCCCTCGCATTCTCAGAGGCCATCACCTCCACACTGCTCCTGTCCCTGCCACCCTGACTGAGAGCCCCAAGGTTAATGCATTGACTAACCAAAAACACTAATTCAAAGGTAATAGAGCAAGAGACTGGGTTTATATTTTTTTTCCTAGTGTTATGAACAAAGGACTCATTTTCATTTTTAATGGCGCCAGTTCAGCAAATCATTTTGACCATTTTCAGATGCTTTTCTGAATTGGAGCTCGAGTTTGCATAAATACTGTTTTCTTAGGCTTGCATAATTTCAAAATAGCAAATGCTTAGAAGTTCCACTAGGAACACTGTAATTCCATTACAGGAATCTGTAATCCATGACTTCTCATAGTGGTAGGTGGTGTATTTAACAATTTTCAAGTAAATTTAGTATAATTTTAGTATTTAAAATTCCAGCCTCTCTTTTGAGGTGCATTGTAACCAGGTTTTTTTGGCAGAAAATGTTACAGTAAAACGTTTCACTCAAGAACTGAAGTAGATACCTTAATTCCTTGAAAAGAAATGCATTACCAGGTGGGACATTGGTTTACTGCTCATCTATTTTGGTGTCGTGTATACATAAACCAATATTCTTCAGTAATTTCCCCTGCACCTCTGCCTGTCAGTTTGTTTTGTTTTTTTTTTTCTTTTGTAATGCTTGGTTGACTGATGCAGGTTTGATACAGCACACTGTATCATATTTTAGTACAGGTATGTTGCAACATATATATATATGTCTATTTTCTTTACAGAGACCATTAATTCTTTCTGCAAACAACATGTTGAGTAACTATTTTCTTTTTTGTTTGTTGGTTTGGTTTTTTGTTTTGTTTTGGGTTTTAAAAAAATTTTTATTTTTATTTGTATAATTTTTGGTATGCTTTTCCTCCATAACTAGCAGGACTAGTAATTTGTTCTCATGGTTTTGGATGGCTTTATGTTTCTCAGGAGTGAAGTTTTCAAAATCTTGTCCATGGTATTGTTACTGCAAAACTGTGTTAAGTTATTCTTGTCTCGAACATAGATATTAATTGCAATGTGTTTACATCTTGTCTTGTTTCTAAGTTAATGCATCTTAAAGTTCTGTTTATGCAGATATGATGCTAAATGCTAACCTGAAAGGCAGCACAGTTACAGCAGTTTCTTTTCCCCCAAACAGAGTGCAATAGAGTCTCTCTTTGGAGCCTCATTAACTGGGATTGCCTATTCTCTCTTTGCTGGGCAACCTCTTACTATCTTGGGAAGCACCGGACCAGTTCTAGTATTTGAAAAGATATTATTTAAATTTTGCAGGTAAGTGATGTATATTTTGGCTTGATGCACTTTTAAACTTTCTAGCCTGTTAAAATGGCTGTAACTGAAAGCAGATGTGCAGCAAATGTGTATGTCCATGAAGGCAAATACAGTGGCAAGAGACTAAGAAATTGATACAGTTTGGTAAAGCTGTGAGGCACTGGCAAACCTGAATGAGAAAATCAGTGCTAAGAAGTGGCGAGGACTTCAGTAAAAGTTATATTCTGACTGTGTGAAGATGTTGGCTTTGCTTCTGCAGGCATAAGCAGAGACCGATCTGCCCTCTAGGAGAAACCATCTGGGTAGTTCTGGAGAGATCCATCCCCATGATGCTTCCCAAGCTAGGTAGTTGCACTGTCAATCCTAGAAACACCTTGCAGTGTTGCTTTGCTTTGGTGGGAGATAAGACAAAATAAAAGTTTCTGCTTCCTTCAGAGCTAATGTCAAGCATGAGAAAAGTGCTGAATACCTATAAAGCTTGGCCTCAGTGTCTTTTCAAATAGAATATATTACTGGTGGGTTTTGGCTCAGTTAATGCTTTTTGTTCCTTTCTTCACTCAGGGATTATGGTCTTTCCTACCTCTCCCTGCGAACTTGCATTGGTCTGTGGACTGCATTTCTATGCATTGTGCTTGTAGCCACAGATGCCAGCAGCCTCGTGTGCTACATCACTCGATTCACTGAGGAAGCTTTTGCAGCGCTTATATGCATCATATTTATTTATGAGGCATTGGAAAAGCTTGTTCATTTGGGAGAAGTGTATGCCTTCAATATGCACAATGATTTGAATAAACTGACTTCATATTCGTAAGTACCAAGTTTCTATCTATTAGTGAAATAAATGGGAAAATATAGAGAGACATATTGTTTACTAAATGGCAGTGGGTGCCACTTCTAGGAGGGGTAGGGGGAATGCTAGGGGTGGTATGGGCATGAGAAACCTCAGAAAAGTTCTATTCAGGATGCTGTGGAACTGAATTTTCTGTGTTAGCTATGGGTGGTTATAAGGGATAGTGACAAAGCCTGCTTTAACTGCAGCTTTACTAAGGGTCAGAACAGGACTTCTGCCTTGCTACTTCTAGGAAGTACAGTTTCATGAAATAGGATGAGTTGAGCTACCAGCTCACACCTGGCAGATGGAGATCCTGCTCAGAGAAAACTGCTCATTTCTCATAGTTTAAATAAAATCACTTAAATGCTTGTGCTCCTCTCCTGTTGGAGATGTGCATCATCCAGCTTTAGTTGTACCTGTGTGGTCACAGTGTGGGTGAGGGACCGCCAACGAGGTCATGTCCATACACTCAGGCTGAGGGTCCCTGCTTGTTGCACTGGGCAGTCATTCCCTAGATGGAGAGCAGAATACTCACTGTCCTCCTGGGCAGCTGCTCTGCCTGGCCAGGACAGTGACTGTCTTGCACACAGCATGACCTCTAGCAGTGTCAAACCAGGCTTGGACTACTGTGTTTCCCCTCCAAGATCTCTGCTCACTTCTACAATCATTCAGGGCTTCTTCAGTACTTTCAGGGGGAAAGGGCAAACACTGTCAGACCACTTCTTGTATTCTGTTCACACTTGACATTTACACTCACTTCCCTGTCTTAACAGCTGTTAAGACCAGGCCATGTTGCCAGGAGTGTGCTATGGGAGTACACTCACTTCCTAATTTTCCCCTTTCTGCTGGCTGCTCATCCTTTTGTATCAGTGGCTCTGGGTCCTCACTGGACTCCTGTGTGGGCATGTTAAATCCACTGAGCTGGCAGAAACTGTACTGTAGGTCTTCTGGCACTTGCCACCTGATTGTGTTTTGCCACAGGCAGGCCACGAGGGTGGAGAGGGGAAGGTGGGATTTTAATTTGGTTTAGCTCTGTGGTGTCACACATGTATTTTGGGACATTCCACAGTGTTCAGCTTGGGTTTGTCCTGCACTTTTTTCTCTCACAAAGCTGTAGGAGATCCAGCTGTTCACAATTGCTTTCTTCTTCCTTTCGCTTTCTTTTTCTCCCTGCTCTGTAACCTCCAGTGGGGAAAAGGGTGCAGAACAAGCACGTTCAGTTAATTAAGCCACAAGACAATCTCAAATACTCTTACATTTTCTCTGGGTCTGTTTTTTTTTCTCTTTCTCTTTCTAGATTTCTGCTTATCTACTTGGTGGCATACTTTATCTTCATTGCCTTTGTTGAGAAATTTGTCAGTCTTCCTTCAGCACGCTTGTTTATGTTGCTGCCTTGACCAACAAATAGTGATGCTTTCTGTCTCATCATACTTATGGTTACAATTCCTTTCTCTTCCGATAATTCTGTGTTGGCAACTACTTTGTAGGAATTACTGCTTTCCACTCCTTTCCCATTTCCTTTTGCTATTACTTTAGAATTCAGTAAACAAAAGAAAATTTGTTTACTTAGTATTTTTGAAATTCCCCAAACATTATGCTTTGCAAATCTAGGTTCTTTTTGCCCATGCATGTTTAATGTTTTTTCATTCTTTACCTTCACACTATCATGATGCAGATTTTCCCTTCCATGGTTCATTGGGGTTTTTTTCAGTGTCTTCAGTGAATCTCCTAGAAAAAAGAGACTTATTTCTTGCTTATAACCTCTTTCTCCTCTTCCACATAAATGTTTACATATTAAGCTTACCAGTTGGTGTACCTGAATAGCTTTATCTGAAAACGTCCCATTAAGTCAATATTCAGTCTGTTGTGTTTTGGGGTTTTTTGTCTGATGTGTACTTCCGTCAACCTGTCTGACAGAAAGGATTCTGCTGTCCAAGTCTGCAAAATGCTGCAATAGGGAGGGGCATTTTTACTTCTACAAAAATGTTGCTAAAAAGTCTGTATACAATTGGTTTAAAGCTGAGCACTGTAGGCATTTGTATCTTCAGTTAGCTCACTACATAATCAAACATGGTGTCTTACTTGAGGGTGACCTGATTCTTCATTTCCCCCACCCTCCCAATAGTCCTAGGTCATGTGATGTAAGGAAGAGCCTTTTACTCTTCTTCTATAGAAGTTTGGGGTAAACTCTGTTTTAAACTCTTCAGGATTTTTGAATTCACTTCAAATTGCTGCATTTTGGCACATACGGCTTAAAAGCATGTAAACTTTCTTCCTTCTCTTCAGATGTGTGTGTTCTGAGCCTGAGAAACCAAGCAATGAAACATTGCGTGTGTGGAGGAGCATGAATAAGTCTGGGGAAGATATAGCATGGAGTAACCTTACAGTTTCCGTGAGTATCTGAAAGCTATATGCATGTATCTGTGTGTGTGTATGTACATATGTATAAAAAATAAATACCTGCACGGTACCTGTTTTGATTAACATTTTTTCATCTGATTCCTTTTTTTAATTGAACCCCGACTGTTTTCCTTAAAACCGTATTTTTGAACTCTTATTTCTTCCATAAGGCTTTAAAAAGTCATCGTATAGGAGTAGATGAGTGAGTCCAGGGAAGTAAATGCTAATATAAATGTCTGCTTGAGGTAGCCACCTTAATGCTCTTATGAAGCACAGTTGTCTTTCTGCAGGTGAATATGATGAGGTGAATAAACAGGAGTTTGCTTCTTCCAGTTCCTGAAAGAAATACTTTTAATATGATGTGATGATGGAATTTGTATTTAAAGTGTGGTAGCAAACACGTTTCATTAGTTCGTTAGACATTGGTACAAAATTCCAACAAAAGGAGCTACCTAAATATTGATTGGAAGAAAATAATTATTTGAAATTGAAAAGAACTATTTAGAATAGGCTTGAAGGCATTAACTTCTGAAGTGGATATTTTATACTAATATCTAATTTTGTGGGTAGGTGAAGAGGAGGAAAGTTACCATGCAGAAGTGCTCTGGAAGGCTTTTAGAGAGAAACCATTTTGATGACTAGTAATTTCTTGAGCAGTGTGCAGTGGAATAAATTCAGCTGTGTGCAGCCACTTTGCATACCCTGGCATCTGATTCCCACCTGCATCTTGAATGATTTGGATCTGCTATGGATTTTGTTATGCTTGCTCTGTGTGCGTGCCTGCTTTGGCCATCTGAGGCTGTCTAAAACAGCAGTGGATGTCTGTGTATGGGCTCTCCTTGTGTCTCAGCATAGACATTCCCACTGAAAGCATCTCTTTTGTACAACAGAAGTTCCATGTAAAACCTCAGTGCTTTACTTGACTTGTAGCAGGACTGTTTTTTATGTATTACCAATGGCTCCTAGTTTACAATAATCACTTAGGATGGCAGTTTCTTTTGAACTTAGTTTTTATATTTCCTTTATATTTATTATTTTTTTTATATGCCTTTTCATCCTCTAAAGCATCTATAGTCTTACCTGAGAACAGAACTGATCTGGGATTTGGTGTTATCTTATAATCAAGGTAGATTGTTAATAGGGAGAATTTCTGTCATAAGTTAAATTTTCAATAAATTAATTAATAAATTAGGTTGGGGCAGTGCTGCTTCCAACTATTTGATTTATTGGCTTGTTGTTTCCTTGTACTCCATGTGTCCACTTTAACTTTTTGCTTTGCATTTCAGTAAGTCTTTTGGATAGGTGTCTTCTGGCTTTGTTTTCTTTTTTATTCAAATCTATTATTTATGATGCTTTCCTACTCTGCTAGAAGGTTTTTTGTATGGTTTGGGTGATCTTATTTTATAAGAGCATGTTTTTTCCTTTCACTGAGCAAAACAAAGTCAAAGAGGTGAGAGAAACTGAGGAGATCCTTTTTTATGTTTGTTAGCTTAAAGTTGATATTGGATATTCTTCTTTTCCTGGGCAATCTTGCAATGCTTTGAAAAACAGAATAGAAGTAATGTGACTGTAAAGAAGTTGTTTCTTCTTGGGCATCTCCCAGCATTTTTGCATCCTGAAATAATCAGTGGTGGCTACTGTGGCTTTTCTGGAACAGACAGCACACGTTTGGCTTTTTCAGCGTGAGGTAGTGATGAAGGAAAGAACTCCCTTTTTGGAATTACGGGCATTCTCAAATGTGTTTTATATAGAGAAGCTGGAAGCTTGGTTAAATGTACTGAATGAATAAAACATAGACATATGAAGATCTTCTCCTCTTTGCAGGAATGTTTAGAATTTCATGGTGTGTTTCATGGATCAGCTTGTGGCCATCATGGACCATATATTCCAGATGTTCTCTTCTGGTCTGTCATATTATTCTTTACAACATTTTTCCTCTCCTCTTTCCTTAAGAAGTTCAAGACCAAACGCTATTTCCCAACTAAGGTAATTCTGGTTAGAGACTATTGTTATCTTGTTATATGTACCTTGGTATAATTTTGTCTTGAGAGATACCTTTTAAGACAGGAAAGGCAATTAAAACCCAAAAATTAGCTAATAATTAGAAATTTTAGGACATTTGAGGAAGGAAATAATCTGCAGAAAAATCGGTTCTTACTCTGTATTTTTGTAGGGTTACAACAAGATATTCTAAACTTTGAAAGACCTAAGCTTTGAAAGTCCATCTCCTCACGTTAATGGGTATTGCCAGGTATCATTAGTAGAGATAATATTGCTGCTCTTTTCCCCACCTAGCCACACAAAACAGTTGATTGCTTTCCCCAAAGTACTGATGTCTATTGGGTTTTGAGTGGTTCCTCAGAAGATGACTGTTTCTAATAGATGCTAATATGATGATTCTTCTTAGACTGATTTATATAATTTCTGCTAGGCAAAATGAAATGGTTAGATCTGCTATAAACCTCAGCTCATTCCTGTAATGTCTTCCTAATGTTTAATAAAGTTATCTTTGATAATCTGAATGTATTGCAAATCCCATTGATTAAAACATGAAATGTATGAATATTACTGACCTAAGCTACAAGGGATAGCTGTGATGGCCCAGCCTCCTATTGTGATTGAGGGGAGAGGAAGATGATGGAGTTGTTTGCAGTAATTTGCCTCTTGCAGTAGACCACTTCTAAATGAGTGAACAGTTATACAAAATACTTGTCTTCTGCAACTTCATACTATGCTGGCAGGCAGCTTAAAGTTTAAAGTAACAAGGAAAAATATATAATGTTCAGTGGTGTAGTGTAGTATAAATAAACTTCACTTTTTATAGGGGAGAAAATCGTCTTTCTACACATGCAAATGATAATGGTGAAAAAGCAAGACTTAACACCAGTCTTTTCTTTATAGGTGCGTTCTACCATCAGTGACTTTGCAGTATTTCTGACCATAGTAATCATGGTTTTGATTGACTATCTTGTAGGAGTACCTTCTCCTAAGCTTCTTGTTCCAGAGAAATTTGAAGTAAGAAACAAAACCTTTTGAAAAACATAACTTTTAAGATGCTTGCAGTTTTATGAACAGTAGAACAATGGAGTTGTATAGAAACAGAAATTTCTCTTTTTTGATTACAGTGTAGTTGATCAAGTAGTTTCTCTTTTCTGTTTTGGATGTATGTTTCATCTGACAGAAGAAATTATGTTTTATATTATTACTGAAAGGGAAGCATTCTTTTGTGCAAATGTACAAAATGAAGTAATTGAATGGATGTGTTTTAATTTTTTTCCATATAAATGTCACATTCACTTGTAACAGCTAAATCAGTCTTTTGGTCAAAGCCATTGGAAAACAACCTAAACGTATATTTAAGAGACTGATCTGTTGTTCATTGAAGCAGTTTGTAGTGATAAAATCTGCATTCTATTTTAGTCATTTAATTCTCATTGTTGATTCATTGTTGATGGGTTGGCGTTTTTTTTCAGCCCACCCGAAAAGACCGAGGATGGTTCATAGATCCTCTTGGCGGCAATCCTTGGTGGACACTCTTGATTGCTGCTCTTCCTGCTTTACTCTGTACCATTCTCATTTTCATGGATCAGCAAATAACAGCCGTTATTATAAACAGGAAAGAGCATAAACTGAAGGTAAAAGTAATTTTTAGGGAAGTCTAATGTTGTGTAAGTCAGATTTATTTTAAATCAGATTCATTCTACAAATTTGTGAAATTACCATCAGCTGCTAAATATATGTATAAATTGACTAAAAAGGAACAAATATAATTTTGTGGACATTCTCAAAGTATCTGACTTTTGTAGTTGTAGGTTATTCACCTGCTGAGTTAGAAATATGATACCATATAAATAGAAAGTTTATCAAGTTATTTGTTTGCTTAATTTTACAGAAAGGCTGTGGTTATCATCTTGATCTGCTCATGGTTGGTATTATGTTGGGAATATGTTCTCTCATGGGCTTGCCGTGGTTTGTTGCTGCAACTGTCCTGTCTATAAGTCATGTTAACAGCCTGAAAGTTGAATCTGAATGCTCAGCACCAGGAGAACAACCAAAGTTTCTGGGAATCCGGGAGCAGCGAGTGACAGGATTGATGATTTTTGTGCTGATGGGGATGTCAGTGTTCATGACCTCTGTGTTAAAGGTAAAAGACAGTTTTCCCAAAATATTTTCATCGTGTTTTTGATTTTGATGTTGTAATTTAGCATTTCATAATGCTAGGAAGTTCTGTTATGTTAAGTAAGATATGCCTGGACTCATTCTCAAATTGCTTTTTTAGCAATGGATGTTAGTTGAATAAAAACAATATGGAAGGATGCAAGAAAATGAAATCTGAGAAAACTAGGAATGTAGTGAGTAGTGAAGAAAGCAACCTATTCCTGTTTTACCTGATTTTCATGCCAGCTCGTTTTTAGTTTCTTGAGTTCATGTTACCTAAAATCTGCAGTTTTTATGTGAGTGCATAAATGGAGAGAGAAAAGGAGTGTGATAAAGAAGTAAAGCTACTTGAGCAGAAGTAACATAATGTAGCAGAAGGAACAGAAACATTGCTTTAAAAGGGAGAAATGACATTTTTCACTTCTTGTTCTTCAGCTTACTAAACTTGATTTGATTTTTAGAGTGTCAAGATTATTTTATGCGTCACCATAGTGTAATGGTGATTTTGCAGGTTGTGTTGTAGCATCAGATTACACTTTATCTCTTCATTTAGATCCCTAGTGACCTTTTTAAAGACTCTATTGGAAGAAAATTACACAGTTCAGTTAGTTTTTTGCTCAGATTTACTAAAACCTGTTCAACTTCTGCTTTGTTGTTTCAAATCCAATAGTTAAAAGGAGAAACGAAAGAACTGTCTTTTTGTTGCCAGAAATGCAGATATTGCATAACTGCTGGTACCTCTAAAGAACTTTGTAAAAGTCTGTTTAAACAAAGACAGATCACAAGTAATTTCATAATGTAGCTTCTCAAATTTAGATAATGGGAAAGAATAATCCTGTAAACATACAGCTATAGTTCAAGAAGTAGTTACATATCATAAATTCTAAATAGTTGACCATTTGTGTGTCTATTAAAGAATGTAAAGGTCTGAAACGAATAAGGCCATAGTAGTTACTGAAAATAAGTATTCAGGTTTGACGATCTCTCATTAAAAAGTTACCAAGAGCTCAGCTGTATAATGCAAATAATCAGAGTCAAAAGTGGAAATACTGAAATAGATTTATTGTTGCTCAAAAGCAAAAATTAAGTGCTGATTGCTGAAGCAAAGCGTTTTAAACCCCATATTTTAACATCTTATTCTTAGAAACGAATACTTTTTTTTTATGGACCCAGGGTAATAGGAATGGAATTATTACTCTTTGCTCTTTAAGAAATGTTTTTCTTTTTCAGTATGAATGACTGTTATTGTTCAAAAGAAATAGGGAGCACAAAGCCTTGCATCTGTCAGTTGCTGTGCTTTTGTTCCATGTGGGGATTTATACTGATTTAATGCAGTAGAAGATACTAAATCAAATTACAGAACTTACAGTGAAGACACTAGCCACACACACACACACATGGAATAATGAATCCCTAAGGCATAGTTTCATTTCACACTGTTTAAATGAAGTTGTTTGTTCAGTCTTGATAGCAGCAGTTTTTATTAAGATTTCACATTGTATCTTGGCTGTCCTTTGCTTGGAAGCCTAATGAATTCAGGAGCAAAGAAGGTTTCACTGCAGAGGTTTGATGCAAGTGCCACTGAAATCAGTGGATAACTTTGTTATCTTAGTAAGTTTTAAATTATATAAAAATATAAAATCTCACTGTACAAAATTATATAAGCTATTATATATTACAATTTAAATTATTATAAATATTATCTTTAATAAGCTTTAAATTGGTCTTCTTACTGGAGAAAAAATTAGTTCTGAATAATTATCAGGTTTTCATAGCTGAGTTGGTATGGTGAGGTTTTTGTGTTGTCTGCTCCAGATATGCAAGTGTTCAAAAGTAAAACTTAATATGGCAATTTCATGAAGTTGTACAGAATACAGTAGTCTTGATACAGTTCCTATCAAATAGCAACATAAAGCAGCATACTTAGCACGTATAGAAATCTTGGTTGCAACCTAGAAAATCGAATGAATGGGCAGTCAAGGCAGAACTCCTTTTTTATCCTGGTGATAGCTTTGTTAGTTCTAGATTTTTTTGCTGCTCAATGATACATAGCTGAGGGCCTTTATTTAAGAGAATATATTTCACTAAAGTACAATATAAAGTAAAAAGTAACTTAATCTGTGCCTTTCACTGATACAAACTGCTGTCTTATGTCATGTTGATTCCACTTTTAACTGTGAGTGTTTTTTCCCCCCCAGTTTATTCCAATGCCAGTTTTGTATGGTGTCTTTCTTTACATGGGAGTATCTTCATTAAAAGGCATTCAGGTAAAGTCTGATTTTAATGAGCAGTTTGCTTTTGTTTAACACTGAATGAAAAGTAAACTGTAACACCCTGTATTATGTGAGCCACAATAAAGTTATCCCATATTATCTGAATAGAATGTAGGATAATTTCCTGAGTGTTATGTTCAGGTTTTGTTCTTACAATATTGTGTCTTCACTTCTCAGGTCTTTTTTATTTATTCTTTTGGTAGTGTAGCTAAGAAACAAATTTTCTGAAATATTCTGGATTTTTTTATTATTAGTGAGAGGGGAGGACAATACCAGCAAAACATAGGGTAGTACCAGATATACCCGCTTGAATGTTCAGTGTCCTCCATTAGTATTTTATTTGGGATTATCTTATATTTCTGTAGTCCCCTAAAATGTTTATCTTCTTCTGGAGAGGCAAAAGTAATTAACTGAAGAATGATTTTATTTTGCATGCAGTTTTTTGACCGTATAAAACTGTTTGGAATGCCTGCCAAACATCAACCTGACCTGATTTATCTACGTTATGTGCCACTCTGGAAGGTCCATATCTTTACAGTTGTTCAGCTCACTTGTCTAGTTCTGTTGTGGGTGATTAAAGCCTCTGCAGCTGCTGTTGTTTTCCCTATGATGGTAAGTTTTCTGGTTTGCCAGTTAATAATTTTTTTTGTACAAGACTACCTGTATTATTCAGGATCTCTTCAGAAGATGTTTGCTGCCTTAAGAAAGAAGTGGGAACGTAACAAAAAAACCCCAGTAGTACAAGCTATTCACTTCTGAAACACAGAGACTTCTGATTTCCTGAAAATGAGCAATTCAGTTGTGAATAGCTATTGAAAGTGGAAATTATTTACCTTTGGGGTAAGATAAAATCTAGTACTAGAAAAAAGGGTTTCAGTTACAGATTCTGAGTGTACTGAATGTGTGTGTGCATTTTTGTTCATTTGAATAGTTTAATATAAAGTATTTTGTCTGTGGTTCCCTTTAGGTTCTAGCATTAGTGTTCATTCGCAAGCTCATGGATTTATGTTTCACCAAAAGAGAGCTTAGCTGGCTTGATGATCTTATGCCAGAAAGTAAAAAGAAGACAGAAGATGACAAAAAGATAAAAGAGAAAGAAGTAAGTGTGAAAACAATCAAACTGAGCATGTTGTAAATTACTAGGAAATACTTAATGCAATTTAAAAGAATTTTATGTGACCTGAGCTTATGGCCTTATATACCAGATACGCATTTTGAAATTCTTCACTGATGACAGGAAATTCTTTACTAGAGGAACTGTTGCTGGTGGTTAAGGAATTAAGCCACTGTTTCAATATTGATATTACGAACTATGATTCTTATTTGTGATGAAAATTAGCAAGCAAAGTGGAAAGAAGCAGTTGTTAGCTCAAAAATGTTGGGGGTTTTGGCCTTCATCAGATCAGAAGGCGAGAAAATTGAGACAAAGGAGAGGGAAGTGGTGGAGTAGGGTTTCTTTATTCTGCTTAAATTAGTCACAAAACTGTTCATAATATCAGGGACATTTTGCTCATGTGTGTTCGTGGAGCTGTCACTAAGCGCAACTGCTAGTTACCAGTAATGCGGTAATATAGCTTCTGTAACTTCTCCATAAAAGTCCTGCCTTGCTGTGCACCACCTAGCTGAATTCGTTGCAGAGCTTGTGACATCCCCCTTCCCCAGTCTCCCATGTCTCCTGCCTTAATAAAACACTTCTAAGAGGAAAGGTCATAAACTCTCTCCTGCATTCAGCTGTGGTACCTACACAGAAGTGCCTCTTACCCCTATGGAATAACTGTCAGCTTGAGATACTACTGTGGTTTCTGCTGTGTGAGTAATTTTACAAACTTCTTGCTTGGAATTTACAGGAAGCAGAGAGAATGTTTTCAGACAATGACAGTGTACACCTTGCATATGGAGAAGCAAATCTGGATTTTCCTGTAAAAACCCTGAAATACAGGTATAAAATAATGTTGGTCTGTTAAAAGTTCTTTTATCAGATCTGTAATTTGCTTTATATTAAGTTGATTGTGTATGAATTGAAATAAGTTTTTTTTCCCCAAGCTTGTAACTTACCCATGATTAGGAAATATGAAGATATATCTAACAGTGCTACATTAGTATTTTTATATTGCATTGTTCTTTAAAACTGCATTTTAATTATAAATTTACGTGACCATCTTGAACAGATCAGATGACTCAATTTTGACCAGCTGTACTAAAGGTGAAGAAGCGTCCTTGGTCAGTTTCTATGGAATATTTGTGTGCTACTGTGCATGAAATACTGAGCATTAAGCAACTAATAGCATCAGTTGAGCCATGTGTTTACCAGCCACTTGGATTTTTCAGAAGAAGCCTAAGTGTGTAATTCTTTGGTTTACCTAAGTGAGGGCTAAAGTTGATAATTTCTATGGTACAAAACCCATGTTTTACAGGCAACCATTTTTACTTTAGAAGATTATTTTCTGAATGTAAATGTAAGAATAGGTTCTCTTCCAGAAGGTGAAGCACTGGAATTTCAGTCATGGAAATTCTTTGAGCTTTGGTAGGCATTTTGTCTCAGTTAGTGTCTCCCTTACTGGGGTTTATTTAGCTGAGTTGTCAGGTATTCTCAACTGTTCCAACACAACCTGAAGATATGACAGATGAATAGCTTACAGGTTTTCTTTTCCACTCTAATAATAAGGGTTCCTAGTTAAAAAATTTGCCTTCATACGGATCTAGGGTAGTACCAGGTATACCCTGATGAGAGTTGGGAACAGGCAGAAATTTGGATTAGACAGATATTCCTGCTGAGTGCTGTTGTCTATTCTGAGAGCAGGCTTAATCAGACTTAAACAACTCAAGTGAAAATGCTAAAGCTTTTTAAAAAAAACATTTGAGTTGCTAATTGCTCTCATAGTAGAACTGTGATTTCATCAACTGTGTGCATGTGTTTTGTATATATTCTGCTGCCTTGTATCTTGTGGGGATCCTTGAGGAAAAATGGCTTTGGAAGTTTTTTCTGCCATTTGAAAAACTTACAGATGACCCAGGGTAGATTCTGAAGCTAAATATGGAACAGAACAGAAAACAGACCTACAGGCAACACCTAAGTCTGCTGTACATGTAATTGTGTGGAAGACAAAAGTGGAAATAGGCTTTAAAAACTTACCATCTGTGAGGGTAAACTTATCTTCTGCAGCACTTGGGAGGGGGGTGGTCTGGCAAAAGAACCTTGCGAAATATCTAATAAGACTTTGGAGGAAACAAACCCCTTGTAATCTGTCTAGATAATTGGAATTTCTAGGTTTTTAATAGTTTCAAATCTCACCTGAATTTTTTGAATTTTATTAACCTTTGTTCTTTTGCCCTTGATTATTTTCTAGAAACCACTTACAGTAACTGATTCATGAAAGCCTTAGCACAAGTGTGGTTCAATCCATTATTTCTGAGCATGCAAAATAATTTTCTGAAGTTAGGTATGGGTTACCTCTCAAGTATTCTCAATATCTTACTGGTATCTATGTGAAAAACTGTTTTGAGATGCTATGTAATTATGGTAGTGCTAGTGAGTTAAATTTTCAGTTTTTTGTTGAAGTATACTTTTAAGAGATGAATTCAATTTGTGGCTGTGTAAATATTGAAAGAAGGCACAACTGATGTAAATGATGAGTGACAGTAAGTATAATAGTGTTGCAAGGAATTGAATACTAACCAGAAAGTATGTTTGTTCTTTAGCATTGATCCCTCAGTTGTAAACATATCAGACGAAATGGCCAAAACTGCACAGTGGAAGGCTCTTGCCATGAGTACTGAGAATGCCAAAGTAACCAGAGCTAACCTGAGGTAGCTATAATTACTCACGCCTTTTCTAACTGTCTTATGTTTAGCAGCTGTAATTGTATTTATTGAATTGTGTCTTAAAAAAATGAGTATATGTGGTTTATAAATCTGAGTTACTTTTTACTTTAGATGAACTTGAATTTGAGCTTCGTTTTTCCTCTTTACTCTGAAGTTTATCAGTTTCTATAAGTAATTACTTTATTACTATTTTATTAAACTTAATATTTTTAAATAGTAATTTTAAAATTACTATTTATTTGCTTAATACAAGTGTTTACTACTCTGGTGAGCTTAAGGTTTCTAAATACTAGAGTGTATATGAGCATGGGAATGGTTTGATCCTCAAGAATACAAATTCCACTGAGAATAAAAGGTAAGTCCAGCACTTTCATTGTTGCTTTGTGCTGCCCTAGGACCTGCCTTATGTTTTTGTGGGTGGGTGGGTTGATTGGATTGCTTTTCCTCAACTAATTTTTAATATCTAAAAATTAAACCTGTCTCAAATACTACCTTCATTGAATATGAAATATATTTGAATGAAGTATGTGAACAGATCATGAGTCCTCAGTGCTATGAACATTCCTTGTAAGCTCACACACATCTTCTGTGCTGGCCAGTAGCCTTTTTTTCTCCATGAGCTCCCCATCAAAAGAACAAAGTCTGTGTGTGATGAATCATTCTGCTATTTTATCCTAGTTTCTTCCCTGTCTGGCTGAATCTATCAAGGGAAACAAGCCAAAACATGAATATTTTTGTGGAATATCCCCAACTTCCTGAAAGGCTTGTGATTTATAGGGACTAGTATCTGTGGACTGTTCCACATCCATGCAGCTATTGCTTAGTAATTTTTATGTAGGAAAGGGGAGAATGGCATGTTTGCCTCAGAAAACTGAACCTAAGCAATCCTGTTGTCTATTGTATGCATCTTCTATTGGTTGATCCCTCTCAGCCAATTCTGTCGGAGGAAGACATTTCAGAGATACAAAATTGCCAGGTTTTGTATAAAATAACATCTCAGTAAAAGCGTTCATGGTGAGGAGGGAGTGTTCACACTCTGTCCAAGACTGGAGTGTTGCTACTCTGTTCGTGGCTCTGTCCAAGCCATCTCAGGTACTGTTGGAAACACTAGTAGTGACTTTGCACTTGTACACCATCTGTCTGTTCACCACGTGCATTGCTCCAAGCTAGGCATGGGAATATGCTTTGTTTTGGCCAGACAGCAGGTCACCCAAGGGTGAAGGAGACAAAGAAAGAGCTTTGAGGTGTATTGTAAGAGGAAAAGTTTAAGAGACTCATCAGTATGGCACCATTTCCAGTGAATGTCTAGGCTGTATTGTTTAAACATTTTAAAGATGTTAAACACATGTTTAATTAAAACATTTTTACCATAGGAGTGAGACCGTCAAGAAGACAGATAATATAGGCATTAAAGAGACAACAGAGCGTGTGTGTCAGTATACCCTCCTTATTTAATCGGTTTTTTTCTTTCTTGCTAAATTCTCAGAAATCCATTACAGAGTTTGTGGATGGTTCTAGTGCATTATCTGATAGCCATTGGGTGTATAAGGCTTGAAGTGATACAGGCCTGTATTTCTTTTTCTAGAAGAATTAAGATGTTTAGATTTGATTTTCAGGCAGTTATAAGTTATTACAATTTCATCTCTCACTCTCCTCTTTCCTGAGTAGATTAAGTTAGTATGGAATTATATGCAATACTAGCAAATCAGGCTTCTGACCAGTTTGCAGTGTTTTTTGTTCTGCTTAGCCTTATATTCATTATTCTATCTATTTGTTATGTTTTGCTGTAAGACATTTCCCTTTGATTCCATAACATACCCTGCTTGAGCTTAATACAGTAAAAATTCCACCTTGATAGGGAACTTGCTAAAACTTCAAATGGAAAATAAAAACCAGTGGTGCCAGAAACCAGCTTTTTAACAGGCAATCTGATATTGCATTAATCTGGAAAATGTTGAAAGGCAGACTTCTTGAACCTTAACTCAATTGGTTGCTGTTTTGAGGTATTTGCTACACTTTCTTTGCGTGCTGTTGAGATTCAGAGGTGTCACTAATGGTCAGTCAAAAGTAATTTCCAGAAATTACCCATTTCATTTCTGCTAAGGTTTTTCTGCCTAACTGTCTTCATCTGGTGGTACAGACAGACATTTAGTGCTGTGGTAAAAGTGGTTCTGTAGGCACTGCTATTTTCAGATTTATGGTCAAATACGAATGCAGTTCGAAGCGAGCATGTTTTTTATAATTCCAGATGACATGTTGAGTGGGTTGGCATGATTTATTAAAAATAATATATTTTCTTTAAAAAAAAAATTCTAATTTTTTTTTGCCTTTCCTGAACTCATCCAGATTGCCTTTTCTTTCTACCTCCACCATCTATTGTAGTTTAGAGACTCTGTGGTGTCCTGGCACTCTTGTATTTTCTAAGGAGACCAAGAATTTTTCTCTGTGCATGGATTTCTAATGTATTTTTTTCCTTGAAGAGCAACTCTACAGATGTGTTATCTCTTCGGAAACTCATCTTCCCTCTTATGCTGCTCCATTTCATCTTCTACTGACTTGGAGCTACCTTGGGACATTCCTTATTGTCCTTCGGTCAGGCACTGTTCAGTGTCTGTGTCCCTAAGAGTGTCAGTTGTTCAGGTGCCACTTGTCTTTAGGGTCTTCTGCTTCCCTTGAATGGACACTTACACAGGTTCCTTACTGTCCTCTGCTATTGTTGGAGGTGTGGTTTCCCCTTTTGAACAGACTGAAATGTTCTCCCATTCTTGTGAACAGATGGTTTCCCTACCCAAGAATAAAGAAGTTTTAGTAATAATGCTTGTTACATATTTTTGAGTATTTTTAACTAGACAGTTTTGCAGGCTGTATTGGGGGTTGGTTTGTTTGTTTCTAAAGATGTTTTGCATTAACAGTTTCAAGTCAATAAAAGCAGTGGAATTGGATATGGTATTTATGAATGAGATATTGGTGTTTTCCCTCTTCAAGTTTGTACTGTTTCTGTGAATAGTATTTAACAATTACTAAAATGTTATAGAAATGCCTCATCATAAAAGCATCCTTCTGTAAATACTTTCACTGTTCGTTGTGAAGTATGAAATGTTTGAAATGTAATCTTTCTTAAAGTGAACCAAACCTTACATTTTCTTCTTTGTTTTCAAACAGCCCTGAAAAACCAGAAAGTGTGAAAATAGAAGTGGAAAATTCACGTGTTGTGAGATATGTGGATGCTGAAACATCTTTATAGAATGGAACCAATGGAAATTGTGTGTATTTGTGTGTGTATATATATCACTGTAGGATATTATACCATGGAAGTGTGATTTCCAATTTAAGAAGCAACGTATATTTAATTTCTGCCATTGTTTAGGGCACTGTAGATATGCTTGCATAATGCAAAGATTTTTCCCAACAAAAAAGATGAGTGGTAATCACACTTCAGCTATTTATTTTATTGGATATTTTATTTTAATTTTTAAATAGGAAGACTGTAATGAATGCTTATTATTTTCAATAATCAATATGTGCATAAAAGTCGCATCAGCTTTTGCTGGTGATTACTGGTCCACATTGCTTAAAATTTTGCAATACCTCTGTTTATAATGTGCGCTGCAGAAGTTTTGTTTTCCATGCAGGCAGTTAGTGCTTGTTTTTGCAGGGTATACTTTTTTTGTGGTTTCATAGAACAAATGTTAATGTGCTGTTGACAAGAACTACTGTGTTTTATGTCTCCACTCCATGCTAGTGTTTTCTGGATTCTGTTTCTCCTATTCTACAGAAGTGGCCTAGAGCCCTAAGTCAGGTGGTTAGTTAAGCCTTAAAATGTATCTAAATACCCCGGTGTGCTGCTTTCTCTGTTTTTTTGAATTTTCTCAAGTTTTCATTATTGTCCAGTAGCAGTATGAGTGCAGTAATGGTAGTTACAGTCCCAAGTCAGTATTTGCCATTCTGGACACTCCATGTTTACACAATATAAATTGGATTTACAGGCAGCAATTGGTCTATAGGAAGTTCTAAGTACTTAACACATCAGTACTCTTGAATTCTTTTCTTCCTGTTTTTGCTTACATTTTTCCCAATGGATTTTCAGCATCTGATTTACTCAGCTCTAAGATTTTAGAGTATTTCATATCTTCATCAACTATATTTCTTGGTTAATAAATTTTTAAATTTACTGTGTATTTGATTAAATTAGTTGTAGCTCAGTTCTGGAATAGATTTATGATCAGTATTATTTTATGGATTACTAATTGCTTGTGGTATTTGTATGTACAGTTCTGATTCTCTCTGTTGTAAAGGGCATATATGATAGCACACCAACTTATTTTTAAACACTTTATTTATTTTAATTAGTATAAATTTTTATCATGTAAGATGAATTGAAAAAATAAATATTCATTTATTAAAGTAAATGGGATTTTTTGGGGACTCCACTGATAAAGATGCAGTCAGTGCATTTATTGTACTTACATTTTCAAGTTCTAGTGTTTAGCATTATAATATTTGAAATAATGAGAATTTTATATATAAATGAAAATCTTGATCACTTACCTGCGCAGTTTCCATTCTTAATATTTTTTTGCCTTATGCCTTAGATTTTTTTGGCTTTAATTTCCAACATTATCTCTTTACACTCTGAATTGCCACTAGCCCTTTCTGGATGCATTACAATGGCTTTAATTAGAATCTGTGCTCATTTAATACTGTAAGATGCCATTTGCTTAATTCTGCTTTTGGCAGAGTTGGGAGTTTTACCATGGACCAAGTGATAAAATTCTCAACAATTGCAAAAGGAACTAGTTCTGGAGGAAGGCAGACTTTACCTGAAAATACCACTTGAGGTGGAATTTTGGTGCTCTTCAGCCAAGTGTCAACTGTAGAGAAGGTAATCGTATGTTACAAAAATAAAGCAATCAGTGGGAATAAATAGAAACATTAAAAAATAGTATTTACGTTACATGGACTGTTACTGTTCCCTTTAAATGTAATGCAATTATTTAACATGTTTTTCTTTCCTTTTTTCATTTGACTGAATTCCGAGAAGACAGTTTAAAGAAAGGAAATTGTAGTGTACAGCAATATGAATAATGGTATCCAAACTGTCATAACAAAGGCTCAGGTCAGTGGCAAAGCAAATGAGGTCTGCATTACCAGTTTGACCAATACTGTGTAATGACCTGCATTCTTAGATAATAGTGTAGTTTGTGCCTTAGTTTGACTTTGTGCTCTTTCAGATGATAACCCTCTGATCAAACTGAGGTAACAATGAAACTACAGCAGATGGTTTCTCAAAACTTTCTACATGATTTAAAAAAAACCCAAACAACACCATCTTCATGTCAGTAGGTGACTACTAAGTACCTCTTGCTCTGAATCAAGGAGGCAAGAGGTATTTTGAGCCTTTTATGTAGCATCATCCACAACACAGTACTTTTGTCCTCCCAGTAGTATTTTACGCTTCATGTTCACAGTCCTGCAACAGTTTCCAAAGACCCAAAAAATTACTAGAAGCCTCTTGGATTTCTAGCTCTTTAATGCTGGAAATCAGGGTTCCATGGTGCTGCACACCTTGTATTTGGCTTCTACTTCAAAAGGGTTAAGTTTTAGTCAATATTACAGGAAGTGGGTATGTTTTGAGTGAAGCTGAAAGGAAACAAAACCAAAGCCCCACAAGTCTAATCACAGTATTTATTTAGTTGTGTAGATATTTTAATCAGTGCCAGAAATACCATGACTTGGCAAACTAGTTTACAGTGACCTTTAGTTCCAGTGTTCTTGGGCAATGGTTATACTTGCACTTTCTTCCCATATGAGCAGGAGAAGATCTGGTATTAAGTGCATAAATCCCTGTTGCTAATGTATGGTTAAGTGATTCACTGCTCATTTTACACCTTATCTGCTTTAAAACCACACATAGTATTAAAACAAAATGGCTAAGGATGTAGTTTATTGTATGTAGATATGTTTTGCCTTAATGGATGCAAAAGAGCAGTGATAATTGCTGTGCACTGATTTTTTTTTTCCATAGGGCTTAAGCCCTGTAAAAAGTACACCAATGGATTTCCATTCCAACGGTTAGAGGAAAATAAACAACCCTGCACTTTTTATAGATGCCTTGGTTTCCTGGAATGGAGCTTAGTGCTACTGTGTACCTGGCTGCAGAGCCACCTCAGGAAGTCCCTCTTTTTTTTTTTTTTTTTTTTT
>VZTG01002802.1:1158739-1242705 GCA_013397845.1 Melanocharis versteri | reverse complement strand
TTTTTTTTTTTTTCCTTCTTTTCTTCTTTTTTCCTTTTTTCTTTTTTTTCTAATTTATTTATAAATATGAATGTTTACATGAAATGTAGGTCTTAATTTTGACCACTCCATTTAAATTATCATCTAAAATATATCACTTAAAATGCAGTTTTGTGTTTAAATTATATTCTAGAAAACTCATTCTTACTATTTTCATATGTATTACAGTGACACGTTTTTCATTCTGTTTACATATGCCCAAGTTAACGACAATTTTCTCCTAGATTAATTTTGCAGCTATAACATAATATTTTATACGATTGTTCTGTGAAGTGTTCCAAATTGCCAAGTTTGTCGTCATAAAACCTGCCAGGGTAGAACTTGGTGCCCTAATGGTTTGGGATCCTTTTCAACCAAGTATCTTGGCCATTTTTTCTGCATTTAATGAAAGTTCTCCTGTAAGTTATCATTTGCTTCACCTGCATCTCTGTCTTCATACGGTCACTTCCTAATTCATGCCCTTTGCAAAGGCAGGTTCGACAGGCTGTAAAATATCTCTGTAACAAATGGGTGTCACATCACAGAGCCTGCACCGCTCTAAAGGGTTTGTCTTGTACATAGGTTCTGTAAATCGTAAAGTAAATGGTTCATGACTCTCAGTTCACAAATGTAATCTGTCAGGCGAGCACCACAGCGAGCTTAGTTTTCTTTTTGCTTTCTTATGATTAGTAATGTTTTAATTACTCATCTAGGACAAAATTATCAAGTACAGTAAAACGTGGGAAATACTTTGTTTATACCAACAGTAATTTATTTTATGGCAAATTTTAAGACTATAGGTGCACACAGCTTTGAGTCAGCATAAGTGTAGTGCTATAAATAAAGCAAATTGCTCAGTAAGTTTGTCAGTTTTATTTTATAATGTTTTTAGTGAAAACTTATAGGACTTTGTAGTTGGCATTGAACTTTACCTAAAGACACTTTCATATTGAATTTAGTATCTGTTGACATTTATTTGGAATAATGAATGAGTTTGAAAATTGATACTTTTCTAAATGATTTTATTGGAAAGACACATAATTTCTAGTCTTTTCCTTTCTATTGTTGCTGATGCTCCTTTGCAAAGGTGTCTTCCAGGTTCAGCTTCTGCAGCTGAACTGCAGTTTTGATTTTAATACTCTTTATTTGAAATGTGATTCCATACTGTATGGTTCGAATTTTTTATGACTGCTTTTCTAATTACAGTGACGTTTTCTTACTTTATAAACAAATCCAAAGCAAATTAAAACATTATTCCAACTTTAGAATCAATATTCAGTTTATACAGAAAACACAACTCTCAGACTTGTCTTTAATGTGAAAGATTCAGCCTTTGTGTTGTTTTAATTACTGCTAGAATAAAATTATCTTTTGTAACGTTTCGGAAAGTTGGTAAAAGCAATAAACAATCTCCTGGACTCTATTCGGGCCCCTTCTGTTTTCATTGCCCCGGGCCGGGGGGTGCTGGGGGCGGGCCCGGCCGGGGCGTCCCCGTGCCCATGGCAACGGCGGCACTGCGCAGCACGGCGGCTCGCGATTGGCCGGCGGGCCCGGCGCTCTCCAAGAAGACGGGAGATGATTGGCCGAGCGATGCTGTGGCGGCGGAGGGAGCGGGGCCGAGCGCGGAGAGGGGGCAGCGCGCGGCGGGCGCGGGGCCCGCTGAAGGACGGGAGCGCAGGGAAGCGCAAGAAAGGGAGGGGCGAGGCGACGATAGGGAGGGGAAGGCCATGCGGTGTCCCCATCCTCCTCCCGATCCGCTTCATGACGTGCTCCACAGCCCCGCACCTTCACCAGCTCGGAGCTTTCCGTGGGCATTGAACAATCTCATGATTCCCAGAGGCTCTAAGTAACAGCGATATAATTCCCTGTAAAGGTCTGCCTGGTAGTGAGGGCGGAAGGGTGAACTGAAAAGAGTACGTGTTATTCTCAGGTTAATACTGAGCTGCTCGCTAGACCTCCGAAATCCCCTATTCTTTTTTTTTTCTTCTTTTATTTTTCTTACATATGTGAACTGCAGGTTAACAGGGTGGATTTAGGCAGACTCTACAGAGAAAAGTTATGGTTTGGAAATTAGCAGAGAGACTGACATTTGGTGGATCCAGGAATCTGAGAACAGGCCTGGCCATTTATGGGACTGGGTCGTACAGAGGGAAAATTAAAAAAAGGCAAAAAACAAACAACCCCAAAACAGTAGTAGCTTGAATGTTTTCATTTGTCGGGAAAACAGGAACCTTGCCCTAGCTAACCTTTAGAGAATCTCCAAAGAAGTTATTAAAGAAAGATTGAGATACATATAAGCATGTTGAAGTTTTTGTGTATAGCAAATGCATAGATTTCAATATTGATTCAGTTAATAAAGTGGAAGAAATACTCTTCAAATGTTGTCTGTATGAGTTCTTCAGTACAATTTCCTAGACACAGGCAATCACTGGTGAGGATCTATTATGACTGCCGTGCTCTTTGAGAACAAGAGGAGAAGCCAGCCAGAATTCCCTTTTTTTCCATCAAGCTGGGTAAGGAAGAGTACCTTTTGGGAATTTTTTGTCACCTTTGATGCTTCCTTTGCTATAGTTTTGACGATGTTTGAAATCCGTTTCTGTTTTGAGAAGAATATATTTTTAATTGCTGTTTTAAGGAGTGGATTTTCTCATGACCTTCATCTGACCCAGCTTACAGTATTAGATAGGGTATTAGATACATTCCTATCTAGCAACAGCATCACAAGTCTTACTAAAGCCAACATAACTACTGCTGCTTTATCCACCTTAAGCCTGTTATTCTGTGTATGATTAGACAGTGGAATTTGGCCACTGGAGTGATTAAGAAAGGAGTTTAAGGGAAAATCAAGCAACTAGTTGGCTTACAAACTATCCATATCCAGTAGTCATTGCTAATAAAGATTATAAGGAATGTGAGACATCTTCTTGTTGAGGAGACCATTCCACTGTAGTCAGTGGGGGTAGATTTTTCCTCCAACACTTCTTTGTGGTTTTGTTTATTTTGGGGCTTGTTTTTACCTTCTGAAGCTTATGTGCTTATGTCATCTGGGACAGATACTAGACTGGGCCACAGATCAAGTCTGGGGTAATTCCTTTGTCTCCTGTTTCTCATCATGTGGATTCTTTCATTTCTGACAGGGTTCTTGGAGCATTTCTTGTCCTGTCCTGCATTCCAGTGCTGTTAGAATGCATCTTTCTTCCAATGTAATTGAATCAACATAAGTAATTAAATGCAATTATCCCTAATTAAAATGAATGCATTACTATTGCTCTAATTTCATTGTCTTAAATGGAATTAAATGAGACTGTGCTGTAAAGACATTTTTCTTTTAATGTGTCTCTGCTCTTTAAAAGAGTTGTCTGATTTCAGTTTTTATCTGGCACAACTAAGTGAGTGTTGTTTGGTGTGTTTCTTATACATTCCTCATGGCTGGTGTAATAGCAGGGGGATAGTTATGAGGATAGTGAATAGCCTGGGTCCATGGAAATTCCTGCTGGCATGAATAAAGAAGAAACACAGGGTGGGAACTTACTCAGTGACTTCAAGAAAGTCAAATAACTGGAGAATGGGTAAGGGAATATTAATGTCTGTTTTCTCTCAGGTTTCTGGCTGATAGAAGGCAGATGGAGTTGTTTCTGTTTGTCTACCCCTCACTCAGGACATGGTGCTAATATGCCTACCTGGTTTAATGACTGGCTACTGATGGAAGGGGCTTTCTGCTCTTCTCTCTCGATTTACACCTGTGCATTCCTGCCCTGTCAGCAGAGACACGGATCAGGCCACTGTAACAGTGAGCTGCATTGGTAGGAAAGTGACAATACAAAGGGAAGTGTATTTTTTCTGTGTGTTTAGCTCTCTAACCTGGCTCGGGTTTGGGTCAGATCAGCTGAAGAAGTGGAGAAGAATTGCTGGTGGAAGGAGAAGTGAAGGAAAGGGGAAAGCCATTTTCACTGGCAGCTGGCTGTTAATTAATTAATCTCTATAGTAAGGTGAAGGGCATAACACTAAGCTGCATAGATAAATCCTCCTTTTTGCATGTTGTCCCTGCCCTTGTACAGTAGAAGTACTTTGGAGACCAGGTAATCAGGGCTAAAGTAGGAGAGATTATTTGTAACCTGAATCAGGTTTCCCCATCCGGTGACCTGTGCATCCGAGATAATGCTGGGCTGGCAGACCACAGAGGTCAGTGCAGGGTCAGTTTGTGGCCAGAGCTGGCCTCTTTCTTGGAGGGCTTACTGACCTGTGCTGACTTGTTGTCCTCTAGGAAACAGAGGTAACCTCAGGGTGAGTCCTCAGAGCTGGGTGAGGGCTGTATCCTTGGGTGACCAGTGTCTCTTCATTCTCAGAAGCAGTGAAGGGAATTTGGTTTGATGTTTATCAGGTTCAATTTTGCACAGGGACTTCTGGATCTGCAGTGGCAACAAACCTTTAAAATATTAGTCATCTGTTGCTCTGTTTCATCTTTACCAATGTAGAGCAAACAGCAGAAGAATTGGAATGGCAGCCCTAAAGCAAGGTTGGTAGACAGCTGTAAAATGTTCTAAATAATCACAAAGACCTAACAGTTCTGGATTAAATCCTAGCCATTCTGGGAGTCCTGCTGTTTGTGCTTTAGAAATTTAACCCAAGGATTTCACAGGATACTGAAGATTTTAAGGTTTAACTCTGTTTGCTCATGGACAAGTTATTTGTGTGTGGTTTGGTTGTTCTTTAATTGGTTGAAATCTGTTCTTTGTGCACACGTACTCATGGTCAAGTAGACAATTTGTGAGTTTCACAGTATTTCCTACTGTGCAAATGTGAGATGCTTATTGCATCGTGTCATGCCTCGGTAATATCCCAAAAGGACAGCGTGTTGGGGAGATGGTATAAGAACATCACTGAAACGCTACATGGAAATTCTTACTCATGAGGATTCTTAATGTGCTTAGCAATGTTCTCTTAAGTTTTAATGCTCTTGGAGCAAAGGAAATAAATGCTTTGAGCAAACTGAATTTGGTTTAGTCTGAACTCAGTAGTTTTGTTTGCTGACTGGTAGAACAAATCCTGTTTATATTCATTCCCTGGTAATAACTGGTGCCACAGAAGGGTTCTGAGGTGTTTTTTAATAACCTTCTTGAGCAGACTCATGGGAGAGAGCAAAGAAGTTTCTTGTGGACCCCGATCAATGATTCCCTGTGGTAAGATAAAGGCTTGTTTAAAAGACTAGACATGGATGAACTGGGCTTACAGGCCACTTCCGAGAGGGATTTAATACAGTGCACGAGTTCATACTGTCAACAGTTGCATTTTGGGTAGTTCTGTGTTGTGAGATTGTATAACTGGAAAAATGACTCTGATGTTCATTTGGGAAGGAGCTGCTTCTGGTAGTTTACAATGCTTTTGTTTGATGACCAATTTTCTTCTTCTTCTTTGCCTTTATGAGGAGGAGAAATAAAAATCAGTAGCAGAGGAATTCTGTGCTGCGCAGCAAGAAGAGGAAGCCATCAGGTTTGATACAGAAAATCCTGTTAAAGATACACCAGAGGGAACATCCAAACAGTCCATGTTTAGTGAACAGTAAAATAGGTAGAAAGGATCAGACAGTGGTATTATATCCTTGGTTTTTAAATTGAAAGTGCTCTACCAATGTGCTTCGGCTGTATGTAATTCTCTAAAATAATTCTACAGCCCCAGCCTGTGCTTGACCATTCTTTTTTTTTCACTCAGAGGAGGATCTCCATCAATATAGTTGCTTTTGTTGCAGCAAGAGATTCCTCTTGAATATCCTATTTCCATGTCTTTCTGTATGTTTCTAGGGCTTTAGAAGATTTTCAGTGAGCAGGTGTTGTGTACTGTGCAAGTGACTAGCTGAGGGGTTTTGTATGAAGTCAGACCTACAGATTGAATGTTCTTCTGCTGGAGTTTAATGTGTGGTAATGGCCCTGATGAGGCCATGCCATACAGCTCTGCTCATCTGAGGAAAGGAGCTGTGTGTCCCACTGCAAGGAAAGCAGGTAGGTTTGGTACAAGGCATCCAGAAGACCTAGATTCTAAACTGCTGAAAATTTGTTACTCTTTGGCAGACTCTGTGATCATAGATTCATAGAATGGTTTGGGTTGGAAGAGACCTTAAGATCATCGAGTTCCAAGTCTGCCATGGCAGAGGCACCTGTCACTGTATACCAAGTTGATCACAGCCCCATCCAACCTGACCTTGGACACTTCCAGGGATGTCCACAACTTCACTAGGTAACCTGTTCCAGTGCCTCATCACCCTCACAGTAAAGAATTTCCTCCTAATAGCTAATCTAAACCTGATTTCTTTTAGCTTTAAGTCATCATCCCTTGTCCTAAGACCACGTGCCCGTATAAAAAGTCCCCCTCCAACTCTTTTGTAGGCCCCTTTAGGTAGTGGGTTGCTGCTCGATATCTCCCTGGAGCCTTCTTTTCTCCAGGCTGAACAACCCTAACTCTCTCAGCTTCGCTCAGCACAGGGGAGGTGCTCCAGCCTTCTCATCATCTCTGTAGCCCTCCTCTGGACTCACTCGAACAGGTCCCTGCTGTTCTTCTGATGGAGGCCGCAGAGCGGGATGCAGTAGTCCAGGTGGGGTCTCAGGAGAGTCGAGTAGAGGGAGAGAATCACCTCTCAATTCTCTGTATGCATCTCATTTTTTTGTCAGCTACCTCCTTTTTCTACCCTTCATTTGGCTTGGTTTTTTGGATGATATAACTATTATATTCTCTGTTGTCCGGACAACAGCTTGTTGTTGACAGCCTTGATGTTAGCCTGTAAGCACTGCTGTAACATAACCAGCCAATTCAGAGAGAAATAATGGAAAAAATGAAAGAAGAGGAAAAATCCTGATAAAAAATACGTGAAATAGCAAGACACTATTGTCTATGCATGTGTTGGAAAACCAAGGTTTCTGTATGTTAGGTTAATAGCTTTCTTATTGATACCTGGAATTTCAAAGGATATTCTGATATAATGTCGAAGGTTTCATGCTGAGAAAGTGGCAAAGCTGGTTTTTTTTCTAAAAGCGGTATCAGTTGGTTCTGTAAGTAAATGTCTTCCTTTTGCTGCAGTGATACAATTCTTTGTATCTACTTTGTTTTTAAGGAAATGAGTTTTTAGCCTCATAATGATAATAGTGATACATGATGCCTGATCAGGACAAAAAGTTGAAGAGCACAAGTAGCAGACAAAAAGCCTCCTGGGATCTCTATGAGGTATAGTATCTGATGTTTTACTTTGAACTTCAGCAGGACTCGTGTGGAATTTGCACTGGCTGCCAAAGTAGAATGCTTCAATTTGAAATGCAGTATAAACATGACAACTGTTACTCTGGTCACAAAGTTTATTTACACCTTTGTTGATTTAAGGCATTCTGGAGAAGCTGTAAATTCTTCCGTACACAAAATGTGGACACCAGGCAACGCTAGAAAACCTTATTTTCTGTCAGTAGCATTGTTGCTTGTTGACCTTCTTTACACTTATGGAAATACTTTTATGTAACTATTAACACATGCTATTGTGGTTTTTTCCTAGGGATTATTCTGATCTAAAAAGACTTCAGTCTCTCTTAAGTGTTCAGTCAAGGAACCAACAGGTATTTTTCAATAACTGTTATTAAGTGTGCTTTAGAATTGTAATTAATGGTGATTATGGTTTCTGGCATATGCTTAGAACATTGTGTTCCATAATGATTAAAACATGTTAGCAAAATCTTGAGTAATGGATGTCTTTCTTCTTGTCTCTTTTTTTTTTCCTTTTTTTTTTGCAACATTAGACCTTCTGTATAGGGCAAATGACATTTAGAATGGGTAAAAGAATGAAACTGATCCTCTTCCCATTCTACTATACCATTTTTTTTTATTTTAACAGGAAAAAATTGCATTATTTTGTATCTTGAGCAGGTTTTATCCAGCTATTGTTGCATGTAGTCAAGTAGCCTAGCAAATTTGTTTTCCTCTGTGCCCTTTCACAATGTCACAAGAAGGTAGGCTTAAAGATGTGTGAGTAGCAGCATGGGGGAGAGTGGTAAAGAATATAAAATAAGGTCAGCATTTTAACCATAAACAGTTTGTCTTTGAAGAATAACACTTCAGCTAAAAATATCCAGGGCATAAATACCAACTTACAGGAGAAAGTCAAATCTCCTTCACCTCAACTCACTTAGGGAAGCTTGTGTTTGCCATTTGAAGCAAAGAAAACCAACACATGATGATAGGTGTGAGTCTTTGGAATCACAGAACATTTTCTTCCTTTCAATTCTGTAAAAATACATGACAAAATGACTAAAGGATTCATCTGTGTGAGGTAAGAGTTACGCACTTTCTACCTGGTTAGAGGCCTGGAATTGCTTCTGAGCAGAAAGCTGAAACATGTGAGTTGTACGACCTAAAAAGAATGTGAAGGATATGCAATTGTGGAATTGGGACAGGTAAGAAGCACAGATAATGAGCATGTGTTGCAGATTTTGTTCAACTTTGCTGTTATAAATTTTAAAGGACACCATTCTTCATCTTTTACTCTATGTACTTGTTTTCCAGTCTTGTTTGCATCAGTTTTCTACCATGTCAGTTTTGTTTTGCAGAGGGAGTGTGTGTGTGTTCTATAATGGCAAGTTTTAGGTCCAAAGTTCAAGTCAGAACTTGAGAAAAGGTACTTTTGCTTGATAATATTCTCATAAAACTTAAAATGCAGTGTTTGCCTCATGGCTACTATCCCTTCCCTCCTTAGCTTCCAGCTATATATTTTGAAAGTGGCCAAACCAGGTTGACAAGAACTTGGCAAAATGTCAAAAGTGATGAACAAAAGTCCAATGGTCAATGGCAAGAATCAACAGAAGCTGTTGAGCTTGAAAAATGTAGGTAAAAATAATTAAAAAAAAAAAGCTGATGGTGACACTGTCATATCTCTGAACATCTTTATGTATTTAGGGGTATCACCTTGTTGAGGTGTTGAAGGCATTTGTATTTTTACATATGTCTGTTACTTGTACTTTTCATGTTAATCCAGTATTTGAGTTGAGAATTACGTATTTTTAACTTTTTAAACCTAACTGTTTATGTTCCTGCCTTTGTATGTTTCAAACTTTCCCACTCAGCAGAGTATACTGCTGAGAGTTAATAAACTCATTTTAAACAGTGATCAATTCTTTATTTGGGAAAGTTATACTGTTCTGATAGTCCCACATTATGCATGAGACAGACTGGTAATGTCTGGCAATCTGAAATCGTGTTATTTTGTGGTAACTGCTGATATGACATTTCTTAGTTTTTGTTGCTAATATTATGTTGTAGCAATGTAAAACAGTCTTGAGGCAAGTTAATTTACAATTCATCATTTTTCTTTTTTACTTCTTTATTTGTGTGACCTACAAGAATGAGAGAAATTTTAGCAAGCATCCCAAACATCAGCTGTTTTAAGATATCTTTATGGCTTTAGTTAAGAACAGACTTACCTGCAGGTCAGTAAATGAAACACATTCCTAACCAAGAAGGAGGGCCACTCTTTCTTGCCTTCCATGAAGAAGCAAGATGCATGGATAATATCTCACATTGTTACAACAATACACCTCTGTGGAAACTACCAGCAGCACTTCTCTTCATAGTCTCAGTTTTAAGCAACCACTTGTGTATTGGCTTTGAGGAGCAATGCTCGGGTTAGTGGGACAGGAGAATGAAGGACTGGGTATATGACAAAACTTGGATGACCAAAATTCTAACTGCTATGTTTTGTTGATCATTCATCTGTATATGGTATCTGTAATCTATTATTTGCTTTTCTGATTTATTTTGCTGATTCTATTTGTATTTTATGGACTTCTGTCTTTATAGAGAGAGGCCAGTGGCTTCCATAAAATTCAGATGAGTTGATGCCACTTGTTTGTATTTATTTGTATTTATGTGTATAACAGGATTGGAAAGAGTAATCCCTTTTCTTATACTGCTCTCATTTATGTGAGGAAAAAGTACAAGACCTTAAAAAAACAGAGGGGGCAGAGAAAGATATTTTCGGGAAAAAAAGATGCATTTTTCAGGATTTTTTTACTATACTCCATTGCAGTATATTGTATGTTCCCTTTTAAAGCCCAAATACATTTTTTAAAAAAAACCTTAAGTGATACAGAAGTTTAAAGAAGGAATCCCAGAGCATTTAAAGGTATTAATGTGTAAATACTAGAACTTACAGAGGAATCTGAAAACATCACATAGTTTGCTTAGACCTTTATTCAGAACCAGCTGGGGAACTAGGGATCTCTTCTTTGATTATCTAAATTGCAGTGAGTTTAAAGCAGATGATTAAAGTGATTTGTAAATCTGGAACCTCTTTTTTGCATGTGAACTCAGTACTCACCAGTGGGAGGTCAGTGGCTCAGCTTCATTTGCCAAAAATCTAAGAATAGCTTACACTGTGATTTCCCAAGTTCCGTTTATACATTGTGACATACTTGGCTTATATTTTGGTTTTCTTTGGTGGTTCTTTGTAATAGCGAAACGGCAAAAGAAGCCTCTTGTATTAAGAATGAAAGCACTCAGGCAAGGTTGATGAAACAAGCATAAATTAGTAGATACGTAGATAAGCTGGATATACCCTGGTGTATCTACTAATGTGTATTGTAAATGTAACTGCAGTAGAAGAGGCTCTCAAATGTAAACCAGGCTCAGAGAATGACTGTCCACCATGGTAATATCTTCAGGCCACTTTAAAATCTGACCTACAAATTTTGCACACAGGTATATGGTTGCTGTTTTCTTTCCATGAAAGTTTTGTGCTGTTCTGAAGTGGCCAATTATGGACTCATCATGAAAAATGGTATTACTTTGGGCACAATATTGGCATAAAAGGGCTGAGAGTTTGTTAGTATCTATTTGTAAAACATTTATTTTTATGGAAGTATTTTTAGCTATTGGCATCATTCCCGACTGCAAATGATGAAATGGGAAGAGACCTGCCATGACCCATACACTTCTGTTTCCAAGAAACTTATCCAAACAAATTTTGTCCTCTCAGTTAAAACAGCAACAAAAAACACATGGCAAAGATGTCTAATTTTAGGTTTATTTTAAGTAGGGAAATGGGGATATATACTTTCAACAGACAGTGGAAATAGTGATTCCATTGCTGGTATTTTATGCAGGATTCCTGCCCCTGGATGCTTTCTGCAAACCTGATTTGTGTCTTGTGCCATGTTTTATGCTGGAGAGTCATATGGAGCAATATAAAGGAAGAAGTTCTATATGGAAATACAATCCTATTTCAAGAACATTGGAACTAAGTAACAGTTTATTCCCAACATAATAGAATTAGCATTTTTAAAAGCCAGGAGAGATTATGATAATTCAAAAGAGTATTTTAAATATAGCTACTTCTACTTCTGTAGTACCCGTATTTTTGCATAAGTGTATTTTGTGCACTGAAGTTTGCTGTGGGGTTTCTCACTTTGCTCTTTTGGGCCTTAATTCAGCCACTAAAAGCTTTTATCAAAGCACAGTTAGTTTGTTCTTAGAAATAAGCAGGTACTTTCCTGCATCAGTTCAGTGATAATAAGTGATGACTGGTAATGCTCATACAATGAAATAAATTTATTTATAGCTGATACTGTGTTTGAATATAAATGGCATTAAAAGTTATATGGTATAGTATGTTGAACAGTTGTTGTAGCTCACTAATTGTCTGGTCAATTGATCCTGCATCAAACTGTTTTATTTAAGTATTTAAACACTTTTTAAATTGCGTTTGGTTTATGTTTTGAATATTTCATTTACAGGCAGTGGGTTATTCAAGCTCCGTCCATCCATTTTCTTAGAGTATTAATCTGCCTGAGATCATTAATAAGGGATCCATGCTACTAGGTCACTATGGCAAAATATTGTTCCTTGCTTGGGTGAGGGGATGCATGCAAGTGTCGTGCATATGAGTTGTGTTGGTGCTTGTGTGTAAAAACGTTTGTTCTTAGGAATGCACGCTTACACGTGTGTATCTATATTTCTATGTGTGAGGGTGGGAATTGCAAATAAACAGATTCCAAGAGTGAATTTACACCATTACTGCATCACTTGCTCGATTTCTGGTATTTCTTATGTCATGTCTGTTGTTGCTGACCCTAACAAAGAAACTGCAAATCTCCGTAACAGATGGCTTGATCAGTGCTCTGAGCCCCAGTCTGGGTACTTGACTTTATCATATAGATATGTAAAGTTCCCATAATGTAGTTAGTGAAGAAAACTGAAAGCCACAGTTTTAGAACCTTTAACATTTCACCTCTGTTTTTATTTATCTACTTATTTTAAGTAATTCTGAACTATTTTTTTCCCCGTGTATTTTCCTATAGGAAATGCTCCACAGCATGGGTGGAATCAAAAATCTAGCTCAGGTAGAATTCCTCGTAGTACCTTTTCCCATTATGTTGCATGTCAGTTTATTATGATTAGCATGATACATACTGTAAAAAGCAGTGTACAGATATTCTTGGTTTATGGAAAGAAGTGAGTCTGTTCCTCTGTTTGCACATCAGCAGTTGGTGTGGGTTTTTTCACTAGCTTTCAAAACAGCTGTCCTATAATCTAGCTCAATTAATCCAAGACTTCCGGTTAGGAGATTTAACAAATGCCTCCTGAAGTAAAAGAATTAGAAAAGTCAGCACAATTGGTTCAGTCAAAAGAAACTGTCGACTTTTGAAGGGAGATGAGTAAAGTCACCCTGAATTGTAGCAAATGACTTTGCAAAGGGAAAAGCATACTGATAAAATGTAGAAACAGGTTTAAACCTTGGGGCTCCAGTACTGTTGCAATACAGAATATTTTTTCATGAAACAGATGCACCACCTGCAGACTCTTCCTGTGCATAACAGTCTAGGTTTATGAAGTCTTCAAACTTCTTTTTTCCTGATGGTACCCTTTATTTTTCCTCCCCTACTTGCAGTATATGGAAACAGTAGCAAATCATTGTCTTAAATGTGGAGAAGAGCAGCACAATGTAGGCAAGTTGGTCAATATGACGTGTAAGTGCGATAGCTGATAACAGAAATGATAAGGCTACTCACAACTTTTCGTGTGAGGCTTAAGATGTGTAAAATACTTAAGGTGGTCATTAAGTAAGATATTACTAGATTAATCGTATTACTAGATTTATTCATCATCACACAAGTAAAAGCTGAAGTTCCTGTGGAAAAGAACATCTTGGTTTTCCACGTAAGTAGTATTTCTTTAGGAAATTAATATCTTTTTATGCATTGAATTAAAAGAGTAGGATGAGCTAGTTATGGTTCAAAAAACTTTTGCAGTGTTTTGCTCTGTTATCTGACTGGTAAAATGAAAATATTAGTGAGAAAGATTCAATTTATGTGACTTCCTTTGTTCCACAGACATTTTCCAAAAGCTTGCTGCTGTTGAAAATCAAAGAGAATGGGTTATAGCAAATGGAGCACATAAAGTAAGTGCTTTATAAAATTGCTAATTTTGTTCAATTAGCTACTTAATGGAATAATGTATGCTTTTCAGATTTGACCTAGGTGGGACTAAATTCCTTACCTTGTCAGGCTTGTAAAGTAAGATAATCTCTGTGTTTTACAGATGTATTAGTAGTATCATAAAAATAATTTCTTCTCTGTAAGTTAGTTGGTCTCATGTATGGTTATTGGCTGTTTGAGATAAATAGACTGTAAACATTTGGACAAAACTTGTTAGTGTAAAAAGTAGTGCTCATGTTTACATTGTCCTGAGTGACATGTTACTATGTTTCAAATAGTGTTATATACTTTTATATTTAAAAGTTTTTTTACAGAAATTTCTGCTGTGGTTTTTCACTTGTAAAGTATTCTGTGTCTAAATATTCTGTGTCAACCCAGACATCCCTTGCTATACATCACTGTCAGTCTAAGAATCTGTGCTTAACCATTGCTGGTTTGTGGCTAAACTGAGATACAGTAGAGGTCAAAATCAATGTAACTAGAGTTTCCTGATTCTATCATGCTGCAGAAAAACAATGGCAATTGTGACCATATAGTATCAGATAACCTATTTTTAGAGAATCTAGACAAATATGAAGTTTACTTAGATATAAATCATGAACAGAAATACATGCAGGGCCTTAAATTACTGTGCTGTTTGAATATAAGCTGAATGTTAACTTTTTGCTTCAGGAGGCCTGATTTAGAATTCTGAAGTGTTGCACAAAACCAAATTTTTACAACAGTGTAATAAGTTGGAGAGATGCTTTAGCAGTCGAAGAGATACTGATTGTAGTTTGAGAAGAAACATCCTTGCTTGTCCTACTGGGTGTATTCTAAGATATTAAGTGTATATTTAAGTGTACTTTAAATGTACCTAAGACTTTTAACATACTGTGTAAGGACTTGGTATCTTAGTTTTTACTTTTCAATAAATATTTCTATATGCGTTTGAGTCGTAAAAGAAAGTAATATTTATACTTGCTTACCTTGTTTCGTATTTTGTTTTCCAGACCTTAGTAAGTTTGTTATCTGCCAGAGACAGCCATGGGTGCCCTCCTTGCTCTGACTAGCTTAGCAGAAAGGTAGGTTCAACTTAATGTGCTATAATTAACAAAAGCTTTTTAATATTTTCTTTTGACGCAATATTAAAACTCCTCTTTATGAGGAAAACTTCGATTTTCTTAGTTTTATACTGAAGCATTAGAAACTAAGTAGAGACTTTGGTCCTTGCAGCAGACTTCTTGTTCATGTGGATAACTCTGCAAGACTGGAATCACAGAATCTGTCTTTGCAATCCTCATGCAGGATTCTGGAATTCCTACTGACTTCCTGCGTATAAAAATCTTTTGTCCTCAGCTTAATATAACAATGCCTCACAATAATCAGCTAGAATATTGTTCAGTGTAGTAAGTAATTAATGGGTACACCCAAATCCATGTATGTGTAGCCTCCTCTCATTAATTAGTGTTTAAATAAAGATAAAAAGGAAAAAAAAGAGCAAAAAGGGGGACAGAATAACTTTAATTAATAATGGTATTATAGAAGAAAAACTGCTGTTTCTACGTTATTGGTCTGCTGTCTCCCAGACTTCCCAAAATTCTGATTCAGTTTATTTTTTTTTTAAGTCCGTGTTAATTTAAATGATGTTATACATAGGTTTTCAACTTCCATTTAACTTTCTTCACTAAATTAAATGTAGGATTCTGTGTTACATTTGGACTGGGCAAGAAAGAGTTTGGAGTATATTACAAATGTTCATGGAAATTGTGGTTGTTTTTAAAAATGTACTCCATTTGCTTAATTACCAGTAAGACACAAAATATATTTGTATCTTTATTTTTATGCAGTCACATTTACTTTTTTTGTACTGGGAAAATTGGAAAATTGTTGCACTGTTACTCTTGATCCAGCATATATTTGTGGCTTTAAGTGTTTGCGTGCACAGCATGATATTATTACTTAAGACTTGGGAAAAAAAAAATTAATCAAATGTATAAAGAAGGAGACTAAAGAGCAATGCATGTTTTTCATATAATTTCATCTGATATGAATGCCAGGAATAATCAATTTGTAGTCCAGAATGTAGGGAGAAGATAAGTGAGCTCACCATTGTTGAAAACTTGCTGGTGATATTACATGAATACGATTTTCTCTCTAAAAGGTGAGACTTTGTGGATTAATTGTGTTAAAATAAACTTTGGCTTTTTTATTTAGGGATGCATGTGTTTAGAGGAATTAGAAAATGTGCCACTTTAGTATACCCAAGGTCAAATTCTGATACCTGTGTATTTTCAGTCACATACTGATACAGCTAAATCTTTTCCAGCAGTTTTGCTGTAATCCATCTCCTCTCTCTCCACTGATGGCCTCCAGTGCAGAGCAAATGAGTTGCAATGTTATCATAAAGTGATAGCAATCACTTTTCTTGGTGCATCTCTTCGTTGCTCCTGGCAGACCTGAGTGGTTAGATGGAAAGCATGCTGAGCCCTGACAGTTCCTGGGATGCCCAATATGAACTAGTAAAATTGCAAGACCTAGAGCTGCTGTAGTTTATGCCAGAGGCTGATCCCCCATCCTGTTGATCAGAAAATCATCAACATTCCCTCAATTGATTAATCATCTCAGCTAAGACTGCTAGCAAAGCATTACTGAATTTCAGTGAGAAACTGGAAGACTCAAATTTGATAATACACTTACCACATTTAAAATTCTGAAGAGGTTTTTAAAATTTCATGCTTAATTATTTCACACATATAAATGACCTTATATGTGACTAAGGACAGAGAAATTTAGTCTATGAAAAGGTTTTATTTAGTTTCTGGGTTTGAAGATTATTTAGGTTATAGGTAAATCAAAAGTTAGATGTAAGAGCTAGAATTTGAATGTAGACAGGAAGATATGAAGTTCAGTGCCAGTTAAGGATAATTTTAAATTCAGATATGAATCTGAATTCACATGTTTCACTAAACACACATGGACCTTTTTTTCTTGAAGTGGAAATGGATATCCTTAACCATATTTTCTACGGGAAGTCCACCTTCATTGTAGTTAATGAAATTCTTATATAAACCTTTTACGAGATATATCCGATCACTTTCTAAACATAATCAAACTATACTAGAGAAGAATCATGCATTTTTGTGTTATCTGTGGAACTAGGCTATTTGAGTTCCACAGATGCACTTTACAAGTTTGTGCGGTCAGTGCTACTTGTACTACTAATGCCATTAATGAGAAGATGGTACCACAGCTGACTGCAGCCCACCTGGCCACCTCCCATCCTGGCTGGGTATGCCTGGTTGCCTATACTGACAGTTGACCTCAATGTAAATATCAATTCATCCCTTGTGAAAGTTTGGACCATTGTCTTCTTTTATTTTTTAAACAGTGACTTTAACCAAGTTGCAATGACTTTAAGTTGTTTTCTTTAACTTCTTTCTTTTATAGGAGATCTCTGTTCTTTTTTAAACTTCCTGTGGTTTTTTCCCTTTGCTAACTGACAATACAAAGTTACAATGGAGTTATTGTTAAAATTTCTTGCTGATTTTTTTAATAGGCTCACAGCAGAGTTGCTCTGACTCCTTTGCACAGAGTCACAAGTCAAAGAGCAAATAAAATGTATGGACGAGTTTCAGTCTTGCTCAGTTTACTCCATTCTGATCACATCAAACTTCTATGGAGTATAGTTTGGATTCTGGTACAGATTTGTGAAGATCCTGAGACTAGTGTGGAAATTCAGATCTGGGGTGGAATCAAGCAGCTCCTTCATATATTACAGGGGTAGGTTTTCAGTCCTCAACATCGTGGCAATTGTACAAGACTGTTTGATCTTTTAAGATATATTTGACCAAGCCGTGTTGTATTAAATAGCATCTTTGGCTTGTTCAGCTGTTTGTGATGCCAACAGAATTTAAAAGGCTATTTGGAACATAATGAATGAGCAATATTTTTTCCAGCCTTTTGTATTTCATTGTTATCTTAAGGTGTTTTTCATATTTTCTGTGTATAAACTAAATAATGAGTAAGTCATAAATATAGCATTACTGTCTGTTTAGTTTTCCTGTTAATCAGACACCTATTTAGTGAGCTAGAATTGTGAATATGATTGATGAACATGGTAAAGGAATTTTCGGTTTAAAGACTTGTTTACTTTTTCAAAGTGTATTAGCTAGTTTAGTGAAAATATACAAATTTTCAGATCTTCAGGAATGGTTAACAAAGGCATATTAAGCTGTTTTTTTAACACTGCAACTTGATTTTTGTTTTGTTTTTTTCTTCCAAGGAAAGAAGTCTTGTATCAGACTGCTCTTCAGTTGGAAGTTTACCTAGTGCAAATGCAGCAGGGAGAATCTAGTATCTTCATTTGTCAGATGACCCAAGTCCTCATGAGATACAAGAAAATACTTTCTCACTTCAAGCAGGTAGGTTTATAAGGTCTAATACTCTGTTAGGTCTTTCCATATACTTGTGCAAAAGGATTCAAAATATTACAGAATTGTAAATTTTTATACCTACTTTAGAGAGTAGGAGCACCAAATCAGATTTGTTTGTTTCCAAATGTGTGATGGCAGCATTTATTTTCAAAAAGTACACTTTTGTTAGAAAGAAGCAAAGCATAAAGTATTAAGTATCTGGGAATCATTTGTATTTCTTCACCTGCGAAAACAGTGACAAAAAAAGTTATTTGTTTATTAATTTAATTTTGTGTTTAGCATGAGATTATTTTTATTAGATCATGTTTTTCTTCTCTCTTTAAATTTGCTATGGTAGATCAATATGAATCATATGATTTCAAAGTGGTATTCTAACAACTCCTAGTCAGATGAGGATTCATTGGTAGTTATTGAGCAAATCCCTTTTACAGGAGATTTCTTGATAGAGTCAAATGGACCTAAATGTTACATTTGAATTTTTATTCTAGCTTGTTGTGCTGCAATTACAGAACTGGTGCTCCATGAGACTAATGCTTACCAGGTTGTACAGGTAGGAAGATTTTATTCAGTTAAGTAAGGCATTATAGTTTAAAATTTCAGTTAATTGTTGTTACTCATTCTCATAATTTAAGAGATTGGAAATATGCCTTTCTGTAACTTTAGTACTTTTGTTTCTTTATAAATTTACCCACAGAGACATAGACACAAAAGTTACCAACATAGGTGTCTGGAAGAATAAGCAACTTTATTCAGACAAGGTTCATTTTGGCATCTCTTGCCATGCTTTTGTCATATTCAAAATAGGATAGTAAATAAAAGTAATCACAGAATAAACTGAAAGTGCAAATTTTGAATTTAATGAAGCTATGCAGCTTGAAATTGACATGTTGCTCTTTTATTAAGAGTGTGGTGTTTCTGAGATAACTTCCTGGCATTCCATCTCCAGGGATAAACCGTTCTTGAAATCCCTGGTTGTATTCCAGACCTAGTCAAAGATACAAATATTAAGGGCATTAATATCAGCTAAAAGCTGTAGCCAGCTCTTAAACTCTAAATGTTAAATCAAAGCCTTCGAGTTAGCTTAAAACCCAACTCGAGGTATTCCTGGAGGAACTGAGAGACCAAGAACCTTAAATATGAACAGGAAAGAAGTTTGTGTATATTTCAAAACTGTTGGTTAAGAGAAAAGCAATGAAAGTAAATCTAGAAAAAAATATTTTTTATGATTCTTAAGCACTAAAATTGTCAATAAACTACTGATTTAGACAACTTTTTATCTAAACAATATAACTGTATGTATTTTAGGCTGAATCTGATTCCAGTAAAACAAACTATCCCTTTTTAAAATTAAATGGTTTTAACAGAGAGGTTTTCTGCATTCCTCTAGCAGTGCAATGGTAACTGTGGTGTCAGTAAATCATTTAAAAATTGATGGTACAATGTGCAGTCCTGGAAAAGGTGTTACAAACTTAACTTCTTCTTCTGCTCATTCTGTTAAAAGACACCAACCTCTCCATTTGTTTAAACACCAGCCAACGTCCCCCTTTCAGATCAGGACATAGCCTCAAGCATGTCCATTTCAGTTGGAGTTCCACCCTACAATACCACTGTAGTAATTTTAAATCCTATTTCTTTCTTTTTGCTAATATAACTTCAAAAGTTTCATGGTGAGTAAGATGAAGCAACTCACTTGGGTTAAAAACAGAGGAAAAAGATGTGCAACTCTTTCAGTTATGTGCCGAGGAGGTCAATCTGAGTAACCTGGAAAGGTCTATATCATTTGGTGTCAAAGGACTCTTGGTTCAGGGAGATCTGTCTGAACAGATTAAATTTTTAAAAAGTAAAAAATAACAGCTTTTAAAATACATTTTTAACTCAAATACCCTATTTGAAAATGGTTTCTGTATAAATATAATATTCTAATAATTTCTTTTATGAGATGGCAGATTGTACATAGTCATGGAGCTCATAGAGGGGGTGCCATTGGGAGAACACTTTCACTCTTTGAAGGAAAAGCAACAACCGTTTACAGAAGACTGAATATGGCATATATTTATCCAAGCAAGGGCCTCCATTCTTTTTGCCAGGATTTTCCTACATATAATTAGTAGCACCATGTTTTTAGGCTAGTAAATGACAAAGCAATGCTTATTATATCAGTCACTAATACATAGCTGTGGATTTAATGTGCCTTTATTTAGGTTGTAGTTAAGAGTCTTTGTAAGGCTCTTTCTGTTTGTTTTTAAGCTTTGTCTAGCTCTTCATTATTTGCATAAAGAGGAAAGGATTGTTCATTGAGATCTCACTCCGAACAATGTCATGTTGGGGGATAAAGACAAAGTTGCAGTTAGTAAGTAGAACTGCTTTGCTTGAGGACAGTTTCTCAAGATGTATCTGAGGAGCATTTCTTTACTGAAATTCTGAGAAGGTTTCAGATTCCTGGGTATTGATTATCATATTTGGAAGCTAGTAAATTATTGCATTATTATACTGTTGAGTGAAATCATTGAATCACAGAATGGACTGGAGTGAAAGGGACCTTAAATATGATCTATTTTCCACCCCCCTGCTGTGGACAGGCCTTTTTCTAGATCAGGCTCCTCAGAGCTCCATCCATCTTGACCTTAAACACTTCCAGGGATGAACAACCTGTTCCAGTACCTCACCACCCTCATTGTAAAGATTTTTTTCCTAATATCTAATCGAAACCTGCTCTTTTTCAGTTTGAAACCATTCCCCCTTGCCTGGTCACAATGTGCTGTTGTTAAAAATCCCTCTTNCTAGGGGTTGCCCTGATCCAGGTGCAGCACCTTGCTCTTGGACTTGTTGAACTGCATGAGATTCCCACGGGCCCATTTCTTGAGCTTGTCCAGGTCTCTCTAGATGGCATCCCATCCTCCAGATGTGCTGACTGCACCACTCAGCTTGGTGTCATCTGCAATTTGTTTAGAGTGCGCTTGATCCCTCCATCTATGTCATTACTGCATATATTAGATAACACTGGTCCCAGTATGGACCCCTGAGGGACACTACTTGTCACTGGTGTCCATTGGGACTTTGACCCATTGACCACTACCCTCTGGATGCAACCATCCAACCAATTTCTTATCCATCTAGCAGTCCACTCATCAATTCCTGTTGTGGGGATCCACGTCGAAGGCTTTACAGAAGTCCTGATAAATGATGTCTGTAGCTCTTCCATTGTCTACTGGTATAGTCACTCCATCATAGGAGGTCACTAGGCTGGTCAGGAAGGACTTGCCCGTGTTGAAGCCATGCCAACCATCTCAAATCACCTCCCGGTCCTACATGAGCCTTAGCATAGCTTCTAGGAGGATCTGTTCCATGACCTTCCCAGACACAGAAGTAAAGTAATTGCTAATGCAAATTTTGTGTCATCAGCCATGGCTCTATTTTTTGCAGCTATGGATGTCAAATATGATGGAGGAGATGATTTAGCCTTAAAATACTTTAACTATAGTTATGCTTCAAGGCCTGTTTTTATTTAAATTAGCAAGAATATTGAGATAACCAGATTATAGAACAAGTGCTAATGAACATACAAAATATAACAGCTGTCTTTTCTATTCCAATTCTGCCATGAAAATGCTTCGTATCCTTCAGTTGTTCCCAGATCAGCTGCAGTGAAGTGCTATTTGTGTAAGTCTGTAGTAGTGAATATTCTTGTAAGCTTCTATAATCACCGCAGTGTGGAGGAAGGAACTCAGGCAGGTTCCAGGACAGACTTTGAAAGCAATAGGTGTGTGAACAGTACAAAGCATGGCATAGTTTTAGTCTTTGAGTGAATTAATGCAACCTGGTACACACAGCAAGCCTTCCAGGCAATTCAGATCCTGTAGTTTTTGAAGTTCTCAAAGAACTACCGCATGTTTTCTTGCTGCTCATGACACATAAGAAAATAAACAATTCAAATGCTGCAGAATTGTTGTGAGAAGTCTTTATGCAAAATTAAGTCTCTCTTCTTTAAATATAACAGGAAAGTATAGGCACATGCACACACCCATTCACAAAACACTCAGCTATAGATATTTAGCAACTGTTGTTTCATAGTAAATATTTTTACCTGATGATGTACGAATTTAAATTCATTCATTATTAAATTGAATGTGCTAAACCCCCTCGGATTCTTAGTAATCATGCAGTTTTGAAAGAATGTGCTTTAATGGTGCATTTGTTCTTGAGTGTTGAAAAGAAATATTCAGAATATGATTTTAAAGTATCATATAATTGTATTTTATATCAACATACTGCCACTGAGAGGCACTCTCGTCTCAACAAACTTTCCTTATCTTTAGTCTGTTCTAAATATGGAGAAGTCTAAATGTACTTTCAAGTGTAAGCTAAAAATTGCCCTTGAAAAGCGTTTGTATTTCTGTCAAAGATTTACAGGAGTTCAGGAAAACTGGAAGAACAGAAACTTACTTGGATCATTTCTACAGCAATTAGTTCAAAACTATTGCAGTATTTTAACAAACACTCACTTTATTTAGTCCTATGACTAGTACAAGTGTAGTACCCATTGAATTTTTTGGGGAGAGCTGAAGACCTTTTATCTATTGTTTCTGAATTTTACTGAGCCTTGTGATTTTACAACCTTAATGAAATTAAGACTAAATTGCTTTCTTATGATAGTTAGTATGTACTGTATGGATGCATGCTGTGTTACTGTTCCTAACTTATACAGTCCATGTATGCCAAAGACTGGAGCATTTGTGATCTTGATGATTATATCTCACAATATTTGAGGATAAATGGACTGTCCGTTTAGTACATTTCATGTGTTCTTGGTGAAAGTTTGTCCTGATTTCAGTTGGGATAGAGTTAATTTTCTTTCTTGTAGCTGGTACGGTGCTGTGTTTTGAATTTAGTGGGATGGTAATGTTGATGACACACTGAGGTTTTAGTTGTTGCTGAGGAGTGTATACTCTAAACCAGGGACTTGTCAGTTTTCCATGGTCTGCCAGCGAGGAGCTGCACAAGTGGGGGGCGGGGAGTGCGTCCAGAATAGCTGACCTGAACTAGCCCAAGGAATATTCCATACCACAGAATGCCATCCCCACTCTATAAACTGGGGCAAGTTGGCCAGGAGTTGCCGATGGCTGCTCATGGACTGGCTGGGCATCTTTCAGCAGGTGGTGAGCAACTGCAGTAAGCATCATTTGTTTTTCTTAGTTTTATTCTGCCCCCCCATCTTTTAATTGCGATTGCTATTAATATTATAGTAAATTATAATACTATAATATTACAATATTTAAATATTTTTTTTTTGTTTCAGTCATCAAACTGTTCTTACATTCACCCATGAGTTTTATTTTCTTTTTTTCCCGGTGGGGAAGGTGAGATATTGAGTGTGTGGTGCTTAGTTGCTTGCTGGGGTTAAACCACAACAAAGTTAATACAAAATGTCAGATGAATGTGAAGCATATGCTAAAATGTTGAGAAATCTCTGCATTGAATTTATCCTGTCAGCTTTTATAAAAAGAGAAGGCCTGCTGTAAGATGTACTAAAAGCTGTACTTCTGCGTTTACAAGCTGCACACTCATCCTAAATAGAGAGAATTCAATTTTCTGGAGTCTTTCAAATCTGGAAACTGACACAAACTTGCCTTGATCTAACTAGAGTAGTGTTCCGGTGAACTACCTGTGAAGCAGTGTTGTGTGGCTGTGTAAGTGGGATATGGCTGAAGTTACTTTGCTTTATAAAAGAATCTTATAATACTGCTCTATTTTCTTTTCCTAAATCAGTCCTTCTGGAAATAGTAACTCTTGTTAATCTCTTGCTATGAGAATCTGCAGGCTGACAGTAAAACGAAGGCAGATCATTAGTCTGTAACTAATGTTCTTGAAAAATACTGTCTTTAGAGAGGTGCCTTAGTTTCAGACTCTTATGGTATATTGTGATTAAAACAAAATTAATGAAGTGATCAATACACTGGAGAAAGGGCTTCTAGAGACTCAGACTTTAATTTTGCAGCAGCCACACCAATGAACTGCTTTAAGAAAATTCTTGAACCCACAGATAGGTATTTCATACTATGTATATGAGAATGGGACCACTCACATTCCAAATCCCTTGAAGATCTCTTATACAGTTTTTGCTTTTATGTTGGTTGAAAAGGATAGGAGTGCATAGAGGGGGAGACACTCCCACCCTGCTGTCAAAGCAGAAAACAATAAACCTGCTAAAGAATTATGCTTGTTTGTCCTGAATTCATGGAGAAACATTCTACAGGTGGCCCTGGTAGAACAATTCCAGCAGAACTTGGTAGGCAGGGGCCTATGGTGAAAGAAAACAAGAATTCATACAGAGAAATCTGCAGCTGGCCTGGCACAATACAAGATTAAGTTATGAGGGACCTCTTCTAGGGATGGTCTCTGAATATCCTGTCTATGGGTCTTATTGAAAAAGGAATACCTGAGGTAATTCCTCATGCGCTGGTGAGACCTTACCTGAAGAATTGTGTCCAGCTCTTGGGTCCTCAGCACAAGAAGGACATGGACCTGTTGGAGTCAGTCCAGAGGAGGGCTGTGAAGAGGATTAGAGGGATGGAGCATCTCTCCTATGAGGAAAGGCTGAGCAAGTTGAGATTGTTCAACCTGGAGAAGAAAAAGCTCCAGGGAGACCTTAGAGCACCTTTCTGTACCTAAAGGGGACTATAAGAGAGCTGGAGAGGGACTTTTTACAAGAGCATGTATTGACAAGACAAGGAGGAATGGCTTCAATCTGAGAGTAGACTTAGATTAGATACGAGGAAGAATTTTTTTACTGGGGGGATGGTGAGGCACTGGGACAGGTTGCCCAGAGAAGTTTTGGATGCCTCATTTCTAGAAGTGTTCGAGGTCATGTTAGATGGTGCTCTGAGCAACCTGGTGTAGTGAAAGGTGTCCCTGCCCATGGCAGGAGGTTTGGAACTTGATGATCTTAAGGTCCCTTCCTACCCAAACCATGCTACGATAATAGTATGAAGAATTTTTGAATATTTATAGTCACACTGTGTCTTCTTTTTCTTAAGTAATGTATGTGGTTAGATACTTTCTTTATTCAGATCTTTCTTTACTGTTTTGTTTTTAAACTTATGCAAGGCAGAAGTGAAAGTCCTAAGCCCAGGAGGTGCTTCATTTTAATGTGAAGATTGTATAACTTGTCTTGTATTTCCCAGGACATCTTTTACACATGTCAATTAAGCTTGAATTACCCTAATCTTTTTCAGGCTCTTTTAAGTTGTGTGTTGTTGCAAACGTAAACAGACATTTACAGTCTAATCCTAGCCAGGCTGTTTCTGACAGTTGAGAACTGTAAGCATGTTGTTTTTTTGTATTCTCTAGAACTGCCCACCCTACTCATTTTCTGTTTGATTTCTGACATAAATTTCATAGAAGGGGTCTGGAACTACCATCTCTTCTGCTGGTACAGCATTTAATCATAATTGAGATACTAATGCTATGAAAATAAAAATATTAAATCATGCCAACCTGCAATTTCGTAAAACATCTCGTTCTAAATTGATAGAAAAGTGTTACCGAAGCTGTACATCTCTGGTCAGATTGAAAGTCGGATGTATTGTTTCAGACACACACAAAAAAAGGTGGAATTTTAGGCGCAGCCTGGATGAAAGTTGTTGTGTTTGAGGGTTTTAGAGATTCATTGAGCCAATATTATCTGTGGCTTTCCTTTTAATCTGCCCAGCCTTTTTATATAAGGCATTGAGAAGTTACAGTTCTAAATTGAAAATGTGTATCTGCTTTTATTATGGCTATATTTTACTGCAGCTGTATTTTGTTTCTAGCACAGTGTATTTCTGTCTAGAGCTCCATAGCTGCATCTGTTTGTAGGACAAAACAGAAGACTCTGTAGATCATCACTTTTCCTCAGTGACATTTAGTTGCAGCAAGGTTTAGACCTTGATGATCGGAGGGCTGTGTGGCATCACTTGGACACCTTTCAGAGCCGATATCAAGGAGGATTGTGAAGTGTACCATAGTCTCTTTTAGGAGGCATGTTCTGTTTAATGTTTAATACACATGATCAAATAGCAGCTGAAAGGATCTGTATGGGTCTGAACCTAGGACTGTATAGCAGCAGAGTGCTAGTTTTGAGACAACTCACCTGTTGGATAAACTTCTAATCATAGCAGGCAGCCATGGAGTGTCAGAATGGTGAATTGAATGAGACTTGGAAATTTCAAAGAGTTGCTGGGTGCAGGAAGAAAGCTACCTGTTAGTTTTGTAATTCAGAATATTTACTCGTCGAGTGCGTTATTTAAAACACCTGTTGGCTCTGGATCCTGTTCCGTGCCCAGGGAAGCCATGAGAGAGTGGATATAACCAGTGTCTCTTGTGTGTTAGTCACTGCTCAGATTCACTTGAATCAGTGCTATGTTTTTAGCAGATTACATGGCTCATTTAACTAATATTCATTATCAGAATTGCTACCCTTCACACTGAGGTTCAAGGAAATCCTTGTAGTACTTTATTTTTAAAGTTATTTTCATAATAGGCTGACTGGAATCTTCTACTTGTTTACATTCACCCAGTAAATCAAACATTCTGGAAATCATTGGTGGATTAATAGCATGATCACATCTCTCTTTACAAATCTCAGTTCTAGATGTGGATCAGTGCTTAAGTTCCTAGTGCAGAAGTTACAAGCTTCAAAAAACTGGCAGTAGATTGTTTACAAAGCATTAGTAATAGCACACAGAGAGGAGAATGATAGAATAGCTAAAAGGTTTATTTGGGAATGAGGAGAAGTTAATTCTGTTCCCATTCTATTGATGGGGAGAAGCAGAATAAGTATGTACTATTGTTGATTAAATTGCAAATTATCTTGATTTTAGCATATGTTTTTATAGAAAATAAAATTAAAGTTCTAATTTTGTACTCCAAATCACTGTAACGCAGTAAGTTGCTAACAAACCTTTTTGATTACAATTGCAAACTTGCTGAAGAGAAGCAAAGGGTTTTTATCTCATCCTGAGCCCTTCAGGGTAGAAGAAGAAACTGTTCAGTGGGTACACAGTGAAAATCTGATGTGAGCAGGTCTGAAGTTCATATATGGGGTGAATTTGATACTCTGTTGATATTCTTTTTTGCTGTGCTTTTGGTGTTTGTGTGTCTATTTGATTTTAGGAGAAGTTAATGGCATTTTCAAATAGGGTTCAAATATAAATTAGGGCAACAAACTTGCAAATATGAAGTCAGTGTTGTTAAGATGTGTCTGGATAATTTTTATCTTGTTTATACTGCAGAAGATAAATTTAGGTGAGAATTTTGGGAAATACAACAGCAAAGGAAAATCCAGGTTCTCTTAATAAAAAGAACAAAACCCATTGCAGGTATCTAAAATACTAATTTGAAGAGAATGCTAAGATTTAGAAAGTTTCTCTAATTTGGCTATCATGAAAGCTGCAGAGACCATTCTGCAGGAGGTTAAGATACTAGTCAAGTCAGCCTACTCCTATTTTCATAGTTCTGCCTTTCCTTCATGCCCTCTTCCACAGATGGTTAATCTTTTTTGGCCTACCTTGCTTCATTATCACTGATTCTTCAACTCTAAACATAGTGTAAACAAGTGAAAAACATTAAGGAGGGTGATTCAGAATCTAAAGGATTGTGACTACATCATATTGTTTTAATTTTTCTTCCTGTTTGGGGGTTGTCTTGTATGGTTGTTTGACTATTTTTTAACAAATTAAAAAAAAAAAAACAACAAACACTCATTAATAGAGGTCATCTTCCTATTTGGTCATATCTTCATTTAATGATACATGAGGCAGGCCTGTCACAGTTTTCAGAAGTTATTTAATTTGTTTGTTAGTTATTGTAGCAACTTTCGGCATCACATACCAAATAATCATGGAGTATTAAAAGTTGTAGACCAATTTATTTATTTTTTAAGACAGATGCTTGAATAAATTAAAAGAAGCAATGTCACTAGTTTGATGCAGTTCAACAGTTGGCAGTTGTTTTTCATTCAAATATGTATTATAGGCTTGAAAAAGCTGAGAAAAAATGTTTATGCTTAATGTAAAGCTGATTGTCATGGGCTTTACGTTCCTTAGCTCTGGCAGCACCAGTGGTATTTAGGAGCTTCTTGCTGGTGTCAAGAAAGTTTAGCCAAATTTGGGAAAAGTAATTGCCAGTGAAAGGGCTTTATCCCTCCATTTCTGAGGACTTAAAAGGAAGAGAACATATTTACTCCATCTGGCTGATTTTTCCCTTGCTTTCTTTTTTTTTCTCCAGATAATCACTAATGTTGTAGTAAAATCAACTATTACTTCCAGAACTGAGATGTTCAGCTCTCTCCTTTACTAAATCTTTCAAGCTACAGAAACTGAATTTATTGACTGTTGTAATGTCTCAATACTCTTCCTTCATCAAATATTATTTGAAGAGTTCCAAAGGAAGGAATTTAGAATGATTCGCCCCAATTAATTCAGGGAAGTATCAACACTGCAGAAACCTCTGGTCCTTTGAGGATTAATATTTCTTGGACTGAACTGCCTGAGGACTGCCTTAACTCAAGGGAAAAAGGGAGGCTTCTTGGTTATGTGTTAATTTAGCATTCTTTCTGCTTGCATTTTCCAAGTGCTGCAGAGCTAGTTCTTCTTTGGACATTTTGTTCAAAGAAAAGTAATCTGTGGCTTGAATGTCTAGATTTGGCTTTCTTATCAAAGGCCCTTTCTGAATTCAAGAACTGCTCCTTTTCAGACCCTGAAGGCTTGCACTGAGTGAAAGCCAACAGAAACTAATTTTCTTACCTGTGCTTCTTCTGATCTCCAGCTTCTTTTGATTTCATTTTGAAATAAAATTTTTATGAACTGTGTCACAGTGAAAGCAATTGGAATAGGCATGCTATGGGCTCTGGCCAAGTAGAACTGAAGTCTCAGAATATTTTAAACAATATTATTAACTACACAAATATTCCTACTTCTGAAGTAGTATTGCAACACAAAAAATATTAACAGGGTTTATCAAGTACAATAATGTTTTCTTGCTCTTTGTGCTTGGACTTAGTGAAGTGTGATGTATCTTAGCTGCATTGTTGTGTGGAGGCAGCAACAGAGTATTAAACTGGAAAAAACAAACTTGAACAGTTTGCATGGAACTTTGATTAAAAATATATAATCTCTAAAGACTGTGTGACATTTTGTGAAAGACTACCTGGTAATTACACAAAAGGCACTTATTTGAACATAATTACATGATCATCTAAATCTACAGCTTTTGTCACAAGATAAGGCTCAGATTCACCATTATTTCTTACCAAATTCCATCTTTGAGCATGAACTATCAAGTTATTAGACCCCCCCACCCTCTGCTCCTTTGAAATTAAATTTCTTGAAAAGTCCACTCCTCCCAACTATCATCATTTCAGGGAAAGCAAAATAATTAACATAAATTTAGATTATTAGAGATTAGTATGAGATTACTGCTTATTAGATACGTGCCATTGTCATACGGTTTATTGAACTATATTAATAGAAACCTGAAAGTGGTCATACAGTTTAGATTGAAACCATTAGAGGTGTGCTTATAGTATTTTTCAAGCTGATAGGCCTGATTCAAATGTAAGTTGTTGATGAAGGTGGAGATAAAAAGATAATATAGTCCAGTTCTGTGAAATGTAGAAGATAAAAAAAATCCCAAACCTCCCTTCCACCCTCCCCCAGCTTTTCAGCTGTTGCGACTGAGCACTGATTGTCATGCAGAGAAGCTGGCTATTGAGATGTGAATATTTTTGTCTTTTTTTAAATTATTGTAGCTGACTTTGGGCTTGCAAAGCAAAAGCAAGAAAACTGCAGACTTGTGTCAGTAGTGGGAACCATCCTATACTCGTGGTGAGTACTCCTGCGTATAACTTTTAGTCCAGTGACTTCCATCTTCATGGTTACTCTTGGAGCAGATAGGGAAGTTACACTGGAGTAAGGAACAAGGAGCAAGTCACAAGCTACTCTGCAATACTTGGTTGCCTGTCTATTTTGATGTTTCCTGTTTATAGCACGTGGTGGTTACTGTGGCTTAAGTTGGTGCGAAAATGAACTAACTGCAGTAGTGTAGTAACTTATTCATCTATATATAGAATATCCTTATAGATAAAGAAATGTGTGTTTAAATTATAAAAAGGTGTATGAAAACAGTATCAATTACCACCACCACATGTGATGGCCTTATATCTGTGAGAATGCTTGGCCTGCAGGCTGTGATAAGTAATTAAAGGTTCCAAACTATCAGGGGAGCTACTGGTTGATCCTCTGAATTAAGAGTGAGTCAAGAACTCAGGCATTTGGCAGTTGAACGTAATTCATTTTGCCATTTTTGAAATTGTTGCTTTTGAATTCCTAGTGCCAGAATGACAATGATTGACACTTAATCCCTAGAAATCCCTAAATCCTAAAATGGCTTCAAGAGTAAGACCTTGTAATATGTTAAATATTCCAGTCACATACCTTGGAAGGCTAATGCTTATACTTACTGAGCAAAGGTAAGGTGATTTCAAGGCTGCCTTAATTGGTTCTCCAAATATCCCTGAAGCATAGCACAATCTCTGAGTGACATTGGATCTGTGAGTGATAGTTTGGGTATTTAAAGTGTAGTAAGAGTTTGGTGTAACTAGTCATGTGCCATCTTTTTCAACTTCTCTGAAATAATCAATTTGTTTTGTTCACTTATAACTGGTAGGAGAAGCTGTTGGGGAGAAGTTATTGTGCTCTTCTAAACATCAGTTTAAAAGTAGAGGTGTCAGAGGTATCAAAACCATGCCACAGCGGCCCTCAAGCTCACTGAATTGTAATTTTTCTTATTCTAGCTACGTTTATTTCTTCTTTTTCCATGTTAGATGCCTGTTTTCTTTTCACTGATATCTTTTGTGTTTTTAATATTTTGTAGGAAATTTTTGTTTGAGAGTAGTGTTCTGTAGATTTAAGTACTATATTTTTAATATAATTTTTGCTTATATTATATTTATTATTATTCTCACACCCTGTCTTTGTACATGGAAGTTCACATCAGAGCTGGAACTTTGGCAGGTCTTTTTCTACCTCCTTATTGAGTTATTTGGATGCAGGATTGAGGATAAAATGTCCCTCACATGTTACAGTCTCTCAAGTAAGTGATCTTTTGGGACATTACTTGACAGTTCTACTCCACAGGCAAAATCATGGAAGCAGTGATCCTTGTCTGTCTGCAGTCAGAAAAGAGAACAAGGATACAGTACATATGTCTTTGTATTTAAAATATATGCTTGAGTAATATTTAAAATGACAGGCTAAAATATTTGTCTTTCCAATGTCATAATAATTTAAGAATGCTAAAAAGGCTTAGCAAACAGCAGCATGCACTGGATGCCACCTTCAAGATGCTTGATTAATACTCTGTGTGACAGTGGCCTTTTTGAAATGGAAGTCTATTCCCAAGGAATAAGGTGAACTGACAGAGTATTTTAGCACAAGTCTTGAAGGAAAAATCAGAGCCTATAGACTTAATCAGCGCTTGGATTAGATTTTTTGTGGGGTTTTTTGGTGTGATTTAAGTAGATGTTAAAGGCTATTAAGAAATCAAAAGATTAGGACTGCCTACCCACCAATGCACAAAAAACCCCCAAACAAACCAACAACAAAAAAACAAACCAAAAAGAGAAACAGATGTGAGAGAGCATTTTCGTCTTCGAATAGCAGAAATTGCTTTCTTCTGAATTGACAGGTAATAGTTTTAGGCAGTTTGAGACGCAACCTACCCTTCTTGGAGCAGACAATATAGTACAGAAACAAAATAATAAATGTCAAAAGTAGTATTTGACTAAGTGATGTTATGCAGAATGGTTCGGATAAAAACACATCACTGTATGTACCAAACGTTTATATTTGGGCTTGACTGAATCAATTTGTTAATGCAATTTTTTGAACCTTGTGTCATCGTAAAATAACTGCAGACACTGTTTTATGTTTAGAGTGGGGCTTATATAATTATGCTTTGTAATTGTGATGGTTTTTAATTTTACTTCATACTAGGTTGTATTCTACTACCACACTAATTAAATTCCTTTTAATTGGTTATGTCTCTGAACTAAAAAATCCAGTAATGTGTTATGTTTAGAATACCAAATGTATTAAATGGATGTGTTTACACTTAATACATTAAAAGTTGAGGAAAAGACTGCTTTAGGGAATTGGTAATGAATCCTGAAGTCTTTTCCCAGCTCATAAGTCACTAAAAACAATCTGCTCCAAGTTAGTGGTGACAGTCTTTATTATCGTGCTGTCTCAAAGGCCTTCCCAGAAGAGACAGAGCAATTGTCCATGGTTGTAGAGAATGATGTTTTCTCTCATTTATGCCTTCCATTTCTGTGTTTCAAAAAAAGGATTGTGATTTAGGAAGAGGGGACATATTGACAGCAGATCAAGAGATGTATGTAATTGTATATGTATAGAGACAATTTAGATAAACTCTGGGAAGCTAAGTAAATTTTGAGATTGGATGGAATACAGAATCCCATCATAATTCCTTGAGAACTTAACTGATCTTTAAAAGCTGTTGAGAAATTATGAGTAGATCCCTGAGGTGTCATTAAGAAGTGGGCAAGAAAGTTCCACATTAGTTGGTGAGCTGACTTGATCTTTCTGAAACATAATTGTTTTCAAATGTTAGAAAACTGATGCACAGAATAATGTTATTTATTTAGCTTTTTGTGCTAAAGTTCAGGAGTTTTCTTGCTGTGGTGTTTGGAGGAAACTCCCATTGCAGTGGTAATTGGAGGTACTATTTTACTTGTGTCCTTATCTTCTCCTCTGTGGAGGAGAAAATATTCCTTGATCTTCGTTTCTGTTTATGGACTACAGACTCTGTCTGTATACTGTGTTATGTTAACCAGATTTCTTTTCTAGTACTGGTCACTGCTTCTATTTATAATCATATCTTGTGAGAGCACTGCATAAATCAATATTCTCGTATGATTTTGTGTAGAGACCTGCAGTAGCTGTGTTGCTTATTGCGGTGACATAATATTTTCACTAATTTAAAGCATCTTTGTGTTGGGAAAGGTAATTTAAGATGGGGGAGTGTGTTGTATTTTCATACTTATTTTGTTTTTAGCCTTCATGATGCTATATGGTCAAACTGATTACCAGATTTCCCAGCAGTACTTTCTTCCTCCAAAAATAGAATCTGAAACATTTTACCGATTTCAATCAAGTTTGAGAGTTTAGATTCTTTCAATGTTTGTGAAAATTTGGTGATGGATAACAAGTAGCAAAACAATTCAATCATGGCGAGAAAAGTTTTTAAACTCGGCTGAAATGTTACCTTCCAGATCAGCTTCAGTACATGCTGTCGTGTGACAGTAGTTTGATGTGTTTAGATAACCAAGAGAATAGGAAACTGAAGGTACTATGGAATGATGAGGGAGAACAGAAAACTAGTGGAAAACTGGTCTTGTGCTAGTTTTGCCATTCATAGAACAGATGTCTCCTGGAGGGGATTTGCTGATTTGAATAGAAAGGTAACAAAAGTTAAATAATCTTTTCAGTATATTAATACTGATTTTTTTTTACCAGAGGATCCTCTGAAAGTTGGTTACTACAACTGTTCATTTTGAGAACAAAAGATAGCAATGAAATACAATTGTGATAGGTTGGCTGTGGTGTAGACATGGGTTTATAATAATGTGTGTCAGCAAAAAGTCCAGTGCAATTGGAGGTAGAATCCACAGGGGCGATATAGGTTGGACAGGCAGGCAGTATTGTCTCCATGTGTAACCCAAAGCACAACTCTGTGTAGAACATTATGTTTCATTACGAGCACCCTGTGACTGAAAAAGACACCTGGATGAACCTCAAGGAAGAATATTTTGGGTACTTGACAGAGACTGCCTTGCAAAAAGATGTTCAAGTGATTTAATTTTATGTAGTTTTTATTAAGTAAGAAGTTTGTCTAGTTTACTGTCACCTGATATTTGAAATGAACTTAATACCATGTCCAGTGTGACATAGCATTATACTTGGAAGTAAAACTGGAGATTATATGAAACAAAGTAAGAAAGCATGAAGATACCTGTATTTATCTCTGGAAAAATGTTACGGTGGCAATTATACAAGTCCCACCATAAGAGATAACTTAATACTAGACAGGAGAGAATGAAAAAAAATCTTGGACTAAAAGAAAGCAGACCACTTTGGAAGTAACATGGACTAGTCCATACAGATGTATTGATTTACTTTTCCTACCCTGAGTAGAGGAGAGTTGTTATACTCACAAAGGCTTGTGAGTAGCTTAAAGCCATAGCACAAGTTGTTTACATGAAAGGGAGTGTGAAAATAGTTTCCTGTGCATCTTTTCTATCAAGTGAGTGGTGCTGATCCAGCTTCTAAAGAGTTACTTTAATGCTGAGGGGTGGGGTGTAGCATATAATAGTTTTGTAGACTCCATGGTGACTTTAGACCATTATCTTGAGGGGAAAAAAAGTACTGTTCTACTACCATAATACATTATAAATCAACAGTGTACTTCTTGGAAATAGTTATGTCTGTAGAACTTATATAAATTGTACAGCAATTATTTTAATCTATAATAATTATGATGTTATTATCTCTTTGGAAGAGATAATAATGATAATGAATGAATACTTTTATTAGAATAAGATTAGTCATTTCATCAAATGAATTTATCATCTTGTAAATGTCTTTTAGTCCAATGTTACTGGCATTTGTTTGCTAGAATTCTTCTTCCATTTTTATTTTAAGTAATGTTAAATGAGCTACATTTAGATAACCTATGTTCTTATGACATCTGAACTGCAGGGCTTGGAATACTTCGGTTGGGTTTATTTCTGCCTTTCCCAATCTCTTCTATATTCTTGATGTTAGCTGTATAAGTATCTTGGCAAATCCTTACTGTTTCTAAATCTTATTATTTCTTTTTCTGCTTTACTTTGCTGCTCCATATATAGTGTACTGTTTGAATTTCCTGTGCCATTATGTGTCATCTTGCAGTCTTGGATGTTTCCTAAAGAGCCTGTTTGCTGTTTTACCATTTCTTTGATGGTCAGTTAAAACTGTTTGCTCTTTTCATTTAGGTCTTGGGATTTAGTTTCTGGTGTGGCCTTTGTTCAGTTGCTTACTTTTTCATAGAATCCAGATTTCAAAGCTTTATCAAGGATTGTTCCAACTGACTTAGTCTTTCCTTGGTTTGTTCTATCTCTTCCAACTCCAGGACTTTGAATTTAAATATCCAGTGATTTCAGAGAGACCCATTTGTCTGCATTTGCTATCTGTTCTGCTGAAGAAAGCTCTTTTCCTGGGTTACTGCCCAGTGTCTCTCTAGGTTCTCCACAGTTTAATCTACACAAGCAGGGGTAAATGGTTTTATGACTAGAGAGGTAGTACAGTGTTAATAACTGTGATCCCACTTGCAGACAAGTAGTCTGTGTATTTTTATGGAGAGCAAGGTGCCAAGTTATTAAGTAGGGAGATGAAGTACTATGTAAATGTAATTTGTGGATAGGTTTTGTTGTTTATTGTTTACAGATTAATGTGTATGTTAATTCTCTTTCTACTTCCTTTCTCAAGAAGAGTTGATAAAAGCTTTAGCTTATTCCTGAAAGGATTTTTAGAGAGAATTGGGAGAAGAAAACTGGAATTACATGTTTTTCTCATTGCAGGATCGTGTGACAGTTCCATTTAGGTGTCTTGTCCTATTTTGCTTATGGTCTATTTCTCAAGGGTGCCCATTGCTGTGGTTTGGTAGTGAGCTGAACAGAATGAGGTGACGTCTCAAACCTCTTCCTACCTTCTCTTTAGTCTTTGCTCAGTTTCCCATGTGGCCTTACCTTTTCAGCTGATGTTTGTAAGTGAGCTAGGAAGCAATACATTTTAATTAAAAAATACCATAAAATATGTGTCGATTATTATGCTATGAGCCTGTGTGCTTATTTCATCTATTGACTTTCGTGATGGTTGTTGGGGCATCTGGATCAACAGACTTTATTTAGATTTGAGAATTTTAAATTCTATGCAAAAGAAGTCAATGAGGTCACCATCTTATTCAGGTAAAATTTTAATTTGTCTGCTTTCTTTCTGGTTGTTTTTGTTTTTCCATTTAATCCATACTAGTGATTGCTAGACAGAAAAGTTGTTATTAGTAATTATCTTGTATATTAGTTTCCAGCAAATCCAAATACTTGCAAAGTCATCTGATTCATATCTTACTGAGAGACACAAGTTACTGTCAGAAATGAGTCTCTGTGTGGCTGGGATTCATCGTGCTTACATGTAGCAATTTAAAAGCTGGGCATCTTATTCAAGTCAAGCAGCTAGATGATTACTGAAGGTAAAGGGAAAAAATAGTCATTCCACTAATGGATTTCATCCCATCTACCTTAAACAGTTATGTTTAGTTGATGAGATGAATCAACCACCTGATGTGTCTCTCTTCATTTGCTACAGATGGATCTTAGCGTAAATCTCTTAGAGGAGTTTAAAGTTAGGTGAAATTGACACCTTCTTTGAAATCAGTTATCAAAGATCTAGGTTAATTTTAGAGTTGTTGTAGAATAGGGTTTGCTACTGCTTGTGTCGTCTTTTTGCAGATACTTACTTTTCCATGTCTCCCTCTAAAACGTAAACAGTCATGTAATTTCTTGATAAGCTTGGTTATCCAGCTTTTAAGCCTGATAAAGGTACTGAATGAAGTTCATTCCAAAAGGCATATATCTCAGTAAGCAAAATCCTTTACCATTTTTTAAATGTTCAGATTTCTGTTCCACAGATAAAAGGAAAAAAAAATATTTTCTTGAGCTGTTTATACAGTTACAGACTTAAGGCAGTTCCTTAAGTATTTTACAGGAAATTGGGATATTAACTCATTGAAAAACATCTCTGGTTGGAAGGAAACTCTTCTAAGAAGAATCTGTCAGATGCATGCGAGGAGTACCTTTTTAGAATATGAGTGGTTCAGGTTTTTATGTGTATGGATAGCACTTTGGCACAACTTGCAGATACAATTTGTCTACAGCATTTCTTTTAAAACTGACAGCCTGACAATTTGCTAGATATTTTTGTATAACTGTAGAACATCACATGTTTGGACCGTGCGGTGATGCTTGGTTTTGATAATATAAAAAACAAATCACATTGAAGGGAAATTTTATTTTGTGAATTTCAGAATGTGGCTTATACTTCCTCTTGTTGTTTTAGACTTTGTCCCATGATGTGTCTGAAAGAATAATAGATGTAAATTAGAACTGTAATGTGTTTTTCTGTTTTAAGCCATACAGAAGTTCTGTATGTAATACTGGAACACTAAATTACAAATTAATGATACTTTGATTTGTCCTTATAACTTACTCAAAGATGCATATAATAATCTTGAAAATTAAGAAGCATAAAAAAGTTGAAACAGCTGTGCACATTTTGAGTTTAATTAGATAACTGTATTTTTATTACACTGTGAAAGGTGATACTTCATGACATTCTTCATTAATAGTAAGACAACTGAAGAAAGAATCAGCTTGATGTAAAGATCACCTTTTCAAATAGAGACTGCAAGGCTTTTAAAATTGTCCTTGAAACAATTTTTTTTAAAAAAATGAATGCCTAGAAAGAATAGTAGTTTTACACACTGACTCCCAGCAAGCTTTTTCTCCAGATCAAGAGATACAGCATATAGACGAGAAGGCTAAATTCAAACATAATTGTATCTTTATGGAATATTTTCCCAATATGTCTGTACACCCTGTCCTGATGAGGGGAAAAAAACATTGCCAATAGATCTGTGTCATGGTTTAACCCCAGCCATCAGCCAAGCCCCATGCAGCCACCAGCAGGAATGGGGGGAGAATCAGAAGGGTGAAAGCTGAAAAACTCATGGGGTGAGATAAAGACAGTTTAATAGGGAAAGCAAAAGCCACACATACAACCAAAGCAAAGCGAGGAATAAATTCACTGCTTCCCGTGAGCAGGCAGCTGTTCGGCCATCCCCAGGAGGGCAGGGCCCCATCATGTGTAACAGTTACTTGGGCAGACAAATGTCATCATTCCAAACATCCCCCCCTTTCTCCTGTATATACTAATCATGATGTCATACAGTCGGGAATATCCCTTTGGTCAGTTTGGGTCACCTATCCCAGCTGTGTCTCTTTCCAACCTCCCATGCACTCCCAAATTCCCTGCCAGCATGGCAGTATGAAAAGCAAAAAGGCCTTGGCTCTGTGAAAGCCCTGCTTAGCAATAACAAACACATCTCCATATTTACCATTGCTGTGTTCAGCACAAATCCAAAACACAGCCGCCTTCCAGCCACTGTGAAGAAAGTTAAATCTACACCAGCCCAAACCAGCACGATGTGTAACTTTAAAAAAAAAGTGTAGAGATGCTTCAGCTGGGGGTAAATGCACATCAGAGCCCACGAAACTCTAATTTGTGGTCTACTTGTAATAGATACTTAAATGTTGATTCCTGGGCCCTTGCATTATGTTGAGTTCTCCCAATTTTTATAGCCAATGTAACTCAATAGTACTGTACCCTGTAAGTGCTTCCGAATTGCTTTGTTTCTGAAACAAAACATTCTGGCTGGAAAATTCTAGAGATCAAAAATACATCTTTGAATAGTAGTACTGTGTATATATGTATACACATATATATATGTGCATGTACAGATATACTGAGACACACAAGGACACGCACGCACACACACACATATGTAAAAATCAGTAAGAATGTTCATGCTTGTAGAGAATTTAGTTCAGTGTAGATAGTGTAAAACAAATTCTGTCACGTGTTTGGTTTGGTTTGGGGTTTTTTTGGTTGTTTTTTTTCTTACCTTTTTTGGTTGGTTTGTTGTTGTTGTTGTTGTTGTTTGTTTTGTTTTCTTTTTGTTTGTTTGTTTGTTTTATTTGTTGTTCCACATTGCCAAATGGAGCATAGATTGGAATATCCGGTTAGCAGCACTGTTTCTGGCATAACCACATGTGCAGGAAGTTGCAATCTTGATGTCTCACATGCTTTCAAGCACATATAACATTTTACATTATGAGAATTCTTGACATATTTTGTTCAACCTGCTGCCATTGGTACTTCAGCCAGAGACTTTGAAATTGCTCAGTGGTGTTCTAGCAAGTATGCAGTTGCAATACCTGGGAATTCTTTGAGGATGTTGTTTTCTGTGTATTCAAACATGGGAACATTCAGATACGGATGTACCTTGGGAAGCATAGTAAGTGAACATCCGTGAAATATATCCTTCAGTTTTAAAGATAGTTTTTAAGAAGATACTTGTGCAATGAGCTGCATTGCTCTATGAAATTCAGAAAGAGCCTAATTTAGCATTTGTTTTCTCTAGCACTAAAGGTTTATATGTGTAAAAGCAGTGAAAGTATAAAGTTGCCACAAAAAACAGGTCTGTCTGCCAGAGATGTATGCTCTTGCAGAAAAAGTAGAGTCCAAAGATGGGAGAACATGTAGGGGTTGAATATAACTTGCTGGTCTTCTGAGTATGAAAACAAGTCCTCACAATAATATTCTTCTCTTTTCAGCAGCTTTTTATATAGGCTTTGTACTCAGGAAGACAAACTGGTAAGAGATATGGTGAAGTTTTTTATGCATTTTCTTGTGTAGTTATATTTTGATTGATTAAATTTTTCTTGGTGAAGGTAAAAGAGAGTTTCAGTTAAGTATTATGAACTAAGGGTAAAATTGAAAGTTTCAGTGAAAGCTGCCTTTATATTTCTAAAGCTGACTTCTTGGCAGTCCTATTTAGTATGTCTCTTCCACGGAAAAAGCCTCTCAAACTTCTGCCAGTACCAGTTGTTTTTGAGGCTGTGATATAAATTGTTTCAATGAAAAGATTCAAGGTAAAAAAATCCACTTGTGAAAAAAAACCCCAACCTAAACCAGCCATACTCCAGGGCAAACACAAGCATTTGTGTAAAGATATAATGATGAGCTAGATTAGAGAACTAAGATGGTTTAAAAATATTTTACATCTTTGCTCTGATGTGTAAAGCAGCTGTAGAAGTACTTGTGCTGGCACAGGAGAGCAGACCCTGGTGGAAAAGAGTGACTGGGAACAGCAGAAGCAAGACACCATCTTGGCTTTCAATAGTTTTTGAATATACAGCCTAAACAACTTACCCCATGTGAGGCTCATGTGGTCTTCACAGTTTCATATGTGCTCTGAGTTTCTGATGGGGAAAAAATTAGTTACAAGTGCCTCTTTGCACTTAGGAATTGGGAAGAGTACCTTATGCTCTGAACATGCTTTTGCCTTGGGTATTTAATGATTTAGGTATGAAGAAGGTACTTGTTTCTTTGTTTTTCTTTAACAAAGCAATAGGAGTAAAGAACAATGAAAAAACCTTCTAAAAATGTCATTTGATTTATATTCATATGTGACATGGGTGAATTAGAAGTGAGTTGGTGGCAGTTTTTCACGTATTCTAGAACAATGTCTTATTACAATGCTAGAGGCCATAAGTTATTTTTCAAAGTTACTATGTTTGGCATTGCTAGGCAATAGTGTATAAAGTTGGCACACATAAAAGCTTGAAGGTTTCTAAATTCAAATAAATACAAATCCATTGCTGAATGTTAACAGGATGTCCATATCTTTATTTTCAAAAGCGTAAAATGAAAAACTCAAGAAGGTAAATTATAAAACATCTACTATTTCAAAGAGAGGTACTGAATTTGTGTTGAAAGAAAGCAGTAAGTTAGTGGGTGCTCTAACTGGTTGATCAACAGCAGTGTAGTTGAGATTTACACTGGTTTATTACTGGGATCTTGTTTTCACATGTTTCTCATGTTTCTCTCACAGTGCTCCTTAACATCTGAGATTGAGACAGACTACACAAATTTACAACTATTTGCAGTGAAAAGTGACCTTCCACATCAAACCTGGGGTTTTTTTTGGAAGATATTGGTAAAAACATAAGGCAGGCATTATACCGTCCGCTGTATCCTACAGTTATTAGTGACCTGTCACTGATGTGGATTGGTTTTGCCTCTCTATAGACTAAATTATATGAATATGGAAGAGCTTTCTGGGCAGAGGCAGGCAATGCTTTGACTAGAAAATGAAACTGTTGAGATTACACTGATGAGAGAGCAATTACACACATGAAAGTGGCCTCTCTTACCTGACTTTACCCATTTTAAAATTACATTCCCCACCTGGTGGCATGAGGATTTATCACACTGTAAAATTGCCATCTGAAGGTAGTAAATTTCTTCCCTACCGCTGTACATTTTAAAACTTGGTGGAACTGATGAATAAGTGATGAATTTTTCTCTAAGTGTCAGTAGGAGTTTAGGATGTCTGAAAAGATGTCTTTTGTGAATAAGAAATTATATGTATTTTTTTTCCCCAAAAATATTTAACATAATTTTTAAGGAAAAAAATTGTAGCAAGGTAGACGACAACTTAATAAATTATTATAGACTTACTTGGCCACACTTTTTCCATTTCAAAAGAGAAAAATGTGAAGGTAAAATTTTAACTAGTGATTGAAAATCCTGTTCCTGCTTCATCACTCAAAGGATAGACAGAATATCCCCAAAAGGCTTGTGTTGAATTCTTTATGTGGGTGAGAAATGCAAATAGCTTTCAGCAATATTCACAAGACCTCTTTATTCAAACTGTCAGTTTTGTGGCTTCTGTTTCTTCTTCCATTGGTTTTAGTAGTAATTATGAAGCTGTGATAATGAATGTGTATCTGTGGCTTGCAGCAAACTATCCAGAGAAAAATTGTGACATGCAGCAACTGCTTTTCTATTTTTTATTTTGGGATGATGCTGGTACTTTTTTTTTTGCTTTTTTTACCCCTTGTATTATTTCCCCCTCTTTCTGTGACTCAGAGAACTGATTATAGAGTAAATGTAGGGGTTTTTTTACGCTGGTCTCCAAACACTTACAAATTATCCTGCAGTAGTTTGGTAAAATGAAGATAGGTTTGTAGAAACCTAGAAATGGTGTTCAAATACAAGCATTTTCTCATTCTTTGCACTGAAATTCATGGTCTTGGAACTTTCCTGAGAAAATAGACATGAATTGAAACAGAAGAGATTCTAACTTGATATGTGTAGATTTTTTTTTCATTATTTTAACAGTCAAATGTGGAAGTGAGAGGTTTTGTTGTCTTTACCTCTGACAATTTTCAAGACACTACTGTATAAATCCCTGTTTATCTAGGCCAGGAAACAACAGTCTCATTTTTATAGTGAGTTGTGGCAGTCATAGGTACAAAGATTGTGAAAATCCCTTTCTCTGCTTTGCTTTAGTGAGTCCTGCCAGCGAGTAGTAAGGGTATCCATTCCAAGCAAGTATTATTTTATAGGTATTTTAACAAAGATATCGACTTACCTCAAGTTAATAGAAGCTGCAGACACTCTTTTAGCATCTGGGACCAAAGGGAACAAAAAACCCCCATTGATCAATGTATGGCAAGCTTGTCTACTATCTCTCCTACTGTCCTGTCTCCAACAGTGGGAAAAAATCAATATCCATATGTAAGGAAGAGTGGGATAAGCATATTGGATACTTTGCTAGTTTCCAGCTATTTTCAGCTTGGATTGCTTCCTGGAATAGGTATGGTTTCTAGGCATGAGTGTTTGTATAGCTAATACCTACTGCTGGAATCTCCCTCAAAGTTTAAGTAATGAATTGAAGATATGTTAAAACTAAAAGCATTAACTGTCATTGTTAAAATCTTCAGCAGTGGTAGATGATTCTTCATTTAGCCTTTCATTATAACCATCACCTTCTCTGGGAGTCGGTCTTGAAGAATTACTGCTGTTTTCATTAATTCCTCACTGTCTAGTTGAAACCAAGTCTCATTTGAAAATACTCCTCCTACTGCAGGATGCCATATCCCAGCGTGTTCTTACACCTGTTGGAAGCACCAGTGGACACTGTACCAAGATAAGCCATGAGTGGCTTATTGAAGATCTGTGTGGCTTGGGAAATCTTCACTGGTTGTGGACCATGTAAAGTTGGCCTGATTGTACTGATAATATTCTTTAGTAGCCTCAGAGGCTCTAGAAAATTAATGCTGTTTTGCAAACACCATTATCTTATCTCCATTTTCCTCCCTCTCCAAATTTAGGACTTCTTTCTTAATTTTGGAGCTTCTGTCCACTAGTAACTAATATGAACATGAGCTAATCTAGTGAGGATAGTCGTCTTTCATATAGCTATGCGGTAGTGCAAATGTAGCAGACTCAAATACAGTCTCTTTAAATCTCTGTTAGAAGTGTTCTTAAGGGAAAACAATGGTAAGATAACATCAGTAAGCAAAATTATAAATGAAAGCTTGATTGCGAAAGTATCTCCAAGGCCATATAGAGGTGATTTGGTTAAATGTGTTTGATGTTTTACAAGTAGTACTGTGCTGACAAGATTTGGTTGTTATTGGTTTTTTTTTTAAATCCTAATTATAAATGTGGGGTAGTATGGGTAACTGTCTTCTTTATTTAAAATAGCTGCCTTATTTTGTAAAAAGGAGTTCAGAAGGAAAAACAACTATTTGGATTAAGCAATGGCTCATTTGAAGCTGCAGACATAGAAGATTCTGTTATTAAGAATAAAAGCAGTGCTAGTACGTTGAGCAAGAGCGGCCTTTTCTAAGAAACAATTATAAAATTGTCTGTTAAAGGATGCTGGGAATTTGGACAGTTATTCTGTGGATATAATTCTGTGTCTTTCATTTAAAAGAATTTAGTCTTGCATTTGCTATGGACATTTGTTTAGTGAAGGACTCTCTTACAGTTAGCATAATGATGCTGGAGTAAGCTTCTTCAGCTTGAATGTGTAAGTTGGAAATCACCAGTGATTTGCAAACTTAGACAAAAACTGTAGTTATTATCTTGAATATGTTAGCTGCAAGAATTAAATGCTGCCACTTCTAGTAGCTGTGGCTAATAGCATCAGTACTGCTGCTTAGTGGCAGTAAGCTCAGTCCTTGGAGCAATGGAAATCAAAATCTTTGTAATCTCCTAGGGTCTCCCCCTGTCTGTATTCTGTTTTGAATGCATTTTACGATGTAGACATCTGTTTGCTAAAAATTTAATTAGTAACCTGTCTGGTTTCAATCAATTGAGCTATCTTAGGCTAAAAGTTAAAGGATGAGTGCTGCCTTTACAAATTAAAAAAAAAAGTCATACTAATGTTACACCCTTAAATTTTCAGTGTTAGTGAATAAGACTGGTTCCACTCATTCTTTCTGGTCTTGACCGGGCAGTGACAGTTTATACACAGTTGTCATCTGAATTAGGCAAACCATATGTACTCCCACCACCCTCCTGTTTGTGGGTGGCAGTGTACAGGAGCAAGAACTGGGTACTTTCTCTGCTTGGCATCCCTCACCAGTGTGGCTCCAAAACATGCAACTCGACTGCAGAACTGTTCTGCTAGTCAACAAGTACTGTACCCCACCCACAGTTCTAACTAGCAGATGGTGAGGCGAGCCTGTAGAACATGGTGAGGGGTTTTACTACATCCCTTGAAAAGTAAATAAATAATATTTGAAAATCCTATTAAAAAATCTAAATTACAGAACTAATTAGGCACAAAAGCATAGCATCATATAAGTATGGGATTTTGTATTCTCTGTAAAACTTTCACGGTCACATTAACTAAATATCACTTCAGTAATTTAAAGTACTTCTTAAGAATGAGACAGTATTTTTTAAAGGTATTGGTCATCCTAATGTTCTCAATATATGAGATTTCTGACTAAGACATTTGTTCTGGAAGAAAAGATCAAATACTATTCTGCTACAAGTCCTTTTGATGAAAAAAAAAAAAAGGGATTAAATAAGCATTTAGGACAAGAAGTCTTTCAGCATGAATAAACAGAAAAAATGACTTCATTAACTTTCAGCTACTGTGCATTTGTGTGAAACCATGCTAAAACTATAAGCCTGTCAGCACTGTATTCTTTCTATGATTTCCAAATCATAGTATGATTTCTCCAAGTTACCAGCTGGTGGGGTGCTGTTTGCTCTGGGCATCAAGCAAGGTTTTTCCCTGCTGTTCAGGAATCAAGATGCTGTAGGCCAGGTCATGGTTGCCTCTGTTTCTCTCTCAGTTGTAGTCAACTTATTCTTTCTGTGGCTGCTACACAGCTTTTTGTATAGTTACATAAATTTGGCTTGAATAATTGCATTTTGGTATTTTAATATAATTTAGTCATTTAAAAAATAATAATTTTTAACTTGATCTCTCTATGCATGAAAACTATCACTAGAACAAAAGGCTAAAATTAAATTCAGATTTTTTTTTCTGGATAGGAGCATGCTTAGAACTTTACTAAGATAGGGGCTTTGCTTTATTGGGCTCACCATCTATGTGAGAAGTTGCAATATTAATGTTTGCTCTAATGGACATTTTAATACACAAAAAGGAAATTTCTACAAAGATATCTAGTGAATTAGTGTCACGAACAGTGTGATTACAGAAATGCTATTATGTTCTAACACAATATTCAATACCCACTCTGTGGTTATGTAACAGCAGCAGCAGCAAGATTCAAAGAAAATTGCTTATTAGGTTTTACCCAAGAATCTGTACCTTGCTTGATTAATTTTATCAGAAGACTGTGACCTGTCAGTCTCCCTCACTTCCCTGCACTGTGACCTCTGTTCTGACTTTCTGTTCTGTTAAGTTCACTTCATTTATCTTGTTGTTTGTCTAGGGACCTCATTCCATATATTTTAAAAATCTGCGTTTCGTACATAGCAGCAGGATATCCTCTAGCATCATTAATTGAATTTACACAGTACCTCTGAGCACTAAAATAAGGCATTTTACCAAAGATATCAGTGCTATAATTATGAAGATATAGTAGTTCCAAATTCTAAGTTGAAGGAAAAAGGTGAACAAGTTGATTTTCAAGTTGATTTTACAGATGAAAGAACTCAAGTATTTTTTATATCTCTGAATGAAAAAAACTCAAACACATTCTGTGATGTGATCCTGATCCTGACTTACTGCTAAGACTTGAACTCCCACATCAGAATACACCTACTATTGTAAATTGTTATCATCCAGGTTCATGAAAAGCACTGAGGAAATTAAACAAAGGAAGTAAATTCTGTTTTGTACTGCATCAAAGCTGAAGATACTGCCTTCCTCCATTTTCTTTAAATGTATCTTTACAATGGTTTTTTATATTGTCATTTGGCTGCCTGCTGAGTGACCATGCTGCATCCTCACAAGGAATGCATTACAGTAGTTTTAAGAGGATGAAAATGATGCAATGAGTCAGGTTTGTTTACTTGCATTAATAGCAAAACTGTATCCCTTATCATTCTAAATACAGGAGTTGTATTCAAATCTTTCTGATATCTGAATTAAAAGATGAGGTGCCACACTTATCTGTTCTCCAGTCTGTTTCATTGAAATGTCCTCATTGTAAACTAGTTCTAAATGCTGTAGTTCATTTGTGTCCATTAAATCCGAAGAAAATGTGAGTGGAAAGGATAAGTGAACAAAATATAAACCCCTACTGTTGTGCAAAGAAGTGCAGTAGAAGTTGAAAATCTATTGATTGTACTTCCCCTTAAAGAATTTGGCTGGTAAAGGAAACAAATGCAACCTTTTGAATGTAATTGTGTGTGCTCTGAAATTATGTTGTAGTGAGTAACTAAATACTGGATGGGTTTTTATTTTAGAAAATAAGCCTACTTCGAGGTGAATTAATAAAGCACTGGTGGCTTGCATTGCCTTCTACCTAGTCCTGAAGTTGTAAAGAGTGAGCCGTATGGAGAGGAGGCTGATGTCTGGGCTGCAGGATGCATCCTTTATCAGATGGCCACTCTGAACCCCCATGTTTTACGGCACCAATATGCTCTCCTTGGCAGCTAAGGTATGCACATTTGCCAGATCAACCTCCCAATTATTTTTGCATGTGTTGTCATGATCCAAGAGAATTTATATTTAAGTTAATTGACACGTAAACTACTCTCAGCTCTAATGTGTCTGTCTTGTGAACGAGCACAAGTGTTTATCATTGTGTGAATTGCTATCTTACCATTCTAATTGCAAAAATTGCTTGTAAATGTTCAAAATTGTAGCACTTTAATCTACAGTAAGTATGTACACTAATGTGGATACCTGAATGGAAGAGACATTCTGCATCAAAGTTGTTCTGCAAGTTAGAGTTGATGATGTAATGCACATCAGATAGTTTCAAGGGACGATACTTATGGTATTGGATCCTCAAATAAATAATGGAGTATTTTTCTTCAACAAACCATAGATTTTTTATTTTTCAGATAGTAGGGGCTGTGTACGAGCCTGTGCCAGAAGGACTGTACTCTGAAAAAGTGTCATTTACCATTGAAAGGTAATTACTCATTTTATTTCGACATCCTGCTGAAAAGATGTTTTTGTTTTGTATGCTTCCAGCAGAGATAATGTGACAGTTTGCAGCCTTCAGCAACTGCCAGTATTTGCCTCTGAATAGGAAATATCTTTGGATTTAAAGAAAAACAGAGCTATCTCCTTACACCAATTATAACATATACAATATAGCTGCGCACGTGAAACTGGAAAACTCATACTGGTATAGTCAGAGCACTCATTTAGCCAGTATACACTTTATATTCAGTACTGGAATTTACATTTAACAATATCAGTCCTATACTTAATTCGCTACACATCATTTTTTTCCCCCCATAAAAATCCAGTGTTTTGAGTAATTTTTAAATGCGGATTGTGGTCAAGGAAATAAACCTGTTACAATATGTTATTTATAGATCACTGTATGATCATGTTCATAGTTTTATCTGTTTATTTGACTGATGCAAATATGTTTTTCACTACTTTATAATTCTGTTAGCACAGCAGCAGAAGAAAAAAAGTAATGGAGGAAAAGATGAGCCTATACTTGCTACACTCACTCATCACATGTTTCTTAGCTATGTTTATATCTTCCTGGAGGTAATGTAATGCGTAAGGCAAAGTAAAGAGTGAATTAGAGATTTAGTTAGCTCCCTTGATTTTTCCATTTTAGAAAAAGAACCCACTTAGCACAAAAATGCTTATACTTTCTCACTCAGATATTCAATTCAATCTCTAAAAAGCACAGTCCTATACAAAGACCAAGGTTTTTATGGTATGTTTTATTGTACAGATAAAGACTTTGTAGATGAAAGACAACAATGGAGAGTATAGGAGCTAATAGAACTAACATTATGTTGAAGGAGTTCTGAAATGAATTTTAATGAAAGCATTAAAATCTTTACACAAGAATTTTTCTACATATTTTACTAACAGTGAGAAGCACAAAGTGGTTTATTTTGTTATTGTTATTTTTTGGAGGGGTTTATTGTTTTTAATGTTATCTCTTACTATGGGTTAAATTTTGAATGATATGTTTAGGTTTTTGCTTATGCTTTGTGAGATATTTAGAAAGAATAAAAAGCATTAAAGAAAAGCAGTAATAATGAGATTTTTGTTACAATATAGATGAGGAAACATGAATGGAAAAGATGTAGTTATTTTCAAATGACTGAAACACAACACATTTCAAAGATGAATGTTGTAAATAAAAAAATAATTTCTTGATAATGATTTGAAGAAATATTGAAAGCTTCTTGTTGCAACTGTAAATTTTCATTTAGTCTTATTATTACTACTCTTTAATATTGTTATTAAAATGCAATTTTATTGCTTTAAGCTACTTAAGAAAGTTCTGGAATCATAGCCATCAAATTCCTTCAGAGTTGAACAACATCACCAAATACTTGGTGTTTAGTCATAAATAATTTCTAGATGTATGGGAAATGGATACAGGACTTATAAAAAATCTATTCTAGCTCCCATTGTTCCTGGAACTTTTGCCCAATTTCAGTGAATTAAAATAAAAAATTAAAAGAAAATCTCAACCCACAGTATTTTTTAAGGGTGAAAACTTGCACCTCTTTAGAAGAAATACAAAATTTAAAGTAAAAAGTATTTTAAAAGTTATGAAAATGAGTGAAATTAATCAACACATTTAAGCAAATTTAAACATAAAATATTAAAATCAAGAAGTTCAAGTGTTGTAAAACATTTTCAAAAGTGCTGCTTTTCATGGCAATTGTGTTTTACTTGGAAAGAACTGCTTTAGAAATAATAAGTCATTCTATGACTTTTTTTTGAGGACGAGTGTTGGGTTATCTGTCTGTGTTAGCAGGTCAATAGTACTGTGCAAGGAAATCGTAGTAAATTATCAGGTTCGTTGGAGTTAACAGATGTAAAACACTTTTTAGTACATGCAGGACTGTCCCTAGCAGCTTTCCTGTCCTACACGGCATACAAAATATTCTGAGGATTTAAAAATAGACTTAATAATATATTATTACTCTAACTAAACAGCGACCTAGGGTGCCTGAAACAGGAACCATAGACCTGTTAAAGTATTTTAGATTGGAAGGGACCCCTGAAAGTATCTAGTCCATCCTGCTCGATGCAGATACAATTAGATCTGGTTGCTCACTCCTCAAGGTTTCGTCTAAGTCAGTTTTGAATATCGAAGAATGGAGATCCCACAACTTTTCTGTGCCCTCTGTAGTGCTTGTCTGCCTTTGTGATCTGAAGTAATAGTAATAATAATAATAATAATAATTGTTGTATCTATCCAGACTTCCCTATGGCTTAACTTATGTCTCTTGCCTCTTGCTCTAACACTGCGCACCTCTGAGAAGGACCTGGCCATGCCTTCCCATTATGCAGGTAGCAATCAGATCTCGGAATAGGTGGTCCAGGTCCCTCTGACAACTGCCCTGCACCATGTATCCCTGAAATTCATTATTCACAAACCTTTGGAGAATGCACTCTCTCTCATGATCCAGGTCGTTACTAAAGACATTAAATCGTATTGACCCAATATCAGTCCTTGGAGGATGCTACTTCCAGCCACCAGCTGGACTTCGTACTACTGGTGACATCTCCTTGAGCCAGGAGGTTTAGCCAATTATCTTCCTACCTTATAGTCCTTTGGATACTGTAGGATATTGGGTCAAACAAAAGTCTTGCTAAAATAAGGCTACCCCCAACATATATTGCTCTTTCCTTGTCCTCAGACAGTAACCTCACCATAGACACCAATTAGCCTAGTCAGGTATAACAGCTGTTTGGTTAATCCATCCTCACTGTTCCCAGTCACCTTCTTTTTGTTTTTGTGCTTGAAAATTACTTCCAGAGGAAATTGCTCTATTATTTTTCCAGAGACTGAGGTGAAGCTGACTGGCTGTCAGCTCCTCGAATCTTCCTTCTTGCTTTTCTCAGGTATGTGTGTGATATTCAGCTTTTATCAATTTACAGGAACCTCCTCTTGATCCTTTTAGACATGACAGATAGTGGTATTGACCAACTGAATCAGCATCCTCAGACCCTTCTCATTTGGTCCCATGGGCTTGTGTACGTCCAATTGGCTTAAATGCTTTTTCACTGTATTTTCTGCTATGTGGAAATGCTTCATGCTTGTAGATTCTACAGGTAGGCTCAGAGATCGGAGGCACTTATGGCCAAAGTTTCTCAGTGGAAATGGAAGCAAAAGAGGGACCAAGTGTCCCAAACTTTTCCATGTTGTTTGTCACTAGGTTGCTTAGTGGGTCCACATTTTCTGTAGTCTTTCTTTTGCTGGCCTTTCTTCTGCCTTCGACATCCATCGCTAATTTCAACTTCTTCAGCTTCAGCTGAGGTTGGCTTTCCTAACTCTACCCTTTGGGCAAGACCTGTGTTCTTCCTGTGTAGCCCACTCTTGTTTCCTACATGCAGAATCGGGCTGTTCTAGTGCTTTGACATGTCCCTGAAGATTAGCTTGCTTTCCAAAGCTTTCCCTTTACCTTCCACAGCACTCTTCTGTGAGATTCTACCAGGAAGATCCCCATACATGCTGAATTCTGCTCTCCTGAAGTCTTGTGTTGTAACCATACAATCTCACTCTCTCACTTCTCTCAGGATTTTGAACTCCACAGTCTGATGGTTGCTGTAAGATCAAGAGGCTGCCGTTGATCTTCACATCCCTGCCTCTTTCTTCCATGTCTGAGAGCAAAAGGTCTGCCAGAGTGCCTTTCAGCTCTATCAAGATGTCATCAGCAGATTCCAGAAATCTCCTGATTGCTGCACTCAGCCATATTACCCCATCAGCAGATATTAGGGTGGTTAATAGGCCCCAATGAGTGTGTCTGGAATCATGAAGTTTCCTCCTCCTGTCTGGCAAAGGCTTCATGGACTCTCTCTCTGGTTTTGTGTGATTTATAGCAGGCATCTACCACAATGTCACTCACACATGTTGGTCTGCTCCTCTGATCCTCACTGATAAGCTTTTGACTACACATGGTCAGGTGTTGGACTGCATCCTGACTTTAGCCTTTCCACTTCAGTGATAGAATTCAGAGCACCACATCTGTCCCCTGCCCTTCACACTTGACCCCAGGGCACTGTGGTCGCTTTCAGTGTCTTCATAGTTGGCATAATAATGTTATTTGTGCCCACACAAATGAGCAGCAAGAAGTAATAGCCTAAGGATTAGGATGAGTCTCAGGAGTATCTCCACAGTGTCCTGAATCCAAGCAACAGACATCACATTCATCAAATTGATCAAGTAGATAAATATCTCTGTTTCCTCAGCCTCAGATGACTGTCAGCTACTGCATCTTATTTGTGATGTGAACACTCGATTCAGACTCACCTGGCTCTGATGTGTCCTCCATTAGGCCTTTTTCTTCCTCACCTGTTCCTAGATCACTCTACCTGTTCTGCAATTATTCCTCTGTAGTCAGAGGAAAAGCCTTCCTTCTCTTGACAGAAGTCACAAGTCTTCAACCTACCTCCTCTTGGGAGCCTTCATCCACTGCTTCTTTGAGGGCAAGCTCTAGATATTCCTTTTTCCTTGCATTGTTTTGAGAGTTGTCTCTCTGAAGATCCTGACCTTCTCCTGTGAATCCTCTTGACAGCACACTCCTCTCCTTCACAGCTTCTTTGTCTGATGGTGCAGTGCCTTGACCAGAGCACAGTCCCCACAAGAGAGGCCTCGTCTCCCCCATCCCAGGAAAAGGCCACAGGCACTCCTTGGTGTGTCTGGGAGTGCAGAGCCACAGCCCCAGTAGCAGTTCTGTCTGGGTCGGTGTCAAGGGTAATTGTTCCAGCTGATGCTGGAGACTGTGCTGTGGTGTGGCAGCACCGAGGCTGCCCAGCATCAAATTGTCCCAGGCAGGGTGAGCGGGCAGTGCTGGCCGGCGTAACTCCATAAATACCGGGGCAGGAATGCAATGGTGGAACAGGTGTTTTGGAAACAAGTAAATAGAGAATGTTCTTTCTGTAGCTGCTTGACTCCTGATGCAGAGGCGCGTCCAGACATAGTGGAGGTCTGCTCGCTGCTGTCTGATGTGATGATGAAATACCTGGATGTTTTATCCACCTCTCATCTCATGTTGGAGAAGAAACTGGATCAGGAGAGGAGATGAACCCAGCAGTACTTCATGGAGGCTAATCGAAATGCAGCAACCTATCATCATCAGCTTTCCATTCTATCACAAGTACATGTATTAGGCTTTATTTTTTGTTATCATTGTTTGCCATATCCGAGAAAATAAGGTGCAACAAAGCAGAAAATAAATCAAAATGAAAATACCCATCCTCCTGTAACATTTTTCTGTGCAGACTCTTTAATTTATTTTTAACAAGCTATTCATTAGGGTTTTTTTTGACATTCTTATGCAGGAAAAATGACAGTATCTTAAAACCCAATGTCATTCTGTGTTGGAAAATGGCATTGTTATGGAGGTTCTTACAGTTTTGATAGTATCTTATAACATTTAATTATTACTGCACACTTGTGAATGGTTTGTGAATAGGAGATTCCACTTCATTCGGGTGGAACAAATTGATAATCTTGTGTATGATTCATGAACAATGACACCTAGAAAATGGAACCTACAAGAATAAAGTTTTTAATTACAGATTGCAAAATACAGACCAGTGGTGCTGATAAGGTATTTGCTCATGTTTTCTAACTCTCTGATATAGTTTTGCAGAACTACTTACAGTTCTTCCATTTGCTTCAGGCTGTGTTTCAAGCATCCTTCATGAACCACATCAGTATTTTACATAATAAGCTAAACACATATATGATCTCAGAGAATTTATTTTAAAAATACAAGGATAATGTTTTTGTGTAGCAAAAGTGCCCTTTGAAAATTGTTATGATAATTGCAAAATAAAGTTTTAATTTACACAGCCACTCTTGTTTGTTCAGATATTGCATCTCTTAGATTCCTTTTGTCAGGGCTCAGCAGCTTGTATTGAAAAACCTCTGTGTAGGAAAAAGGTTTTCTGGAACACCTGGTCCCAAACATCCTAGTCTTCACCTTCCAAACATAATGCTTGTATAAATAGCTAATATTTCTTTCATTAGTTTTTTGACCTATCAGTCTAACGTCATTATTTGTATTACACTATTTTTTTCAATAAAAAGTGTGCCAAAACCTACCAGCAAACTGTAACAAACTGCTGCCTTTTAAAATGTAAGAGGTATTGGGATGAAAGAAAGATACAGAGTAGGATTTGTAACTTAAAACTCTATGAACAACTTTCCCATGTTTTTATCATTTACATTTTCTTACCCTACAGATTTGGAAGCTTGTTGTATGTCATTATTTTTTTGTGTCTTGATGTAGTCATTCTCTTGCATAACTGTGATGGAATTTGCAAAAAAATGTGCTATAGATGGAAAGGTGCTAGATTTGGGATTTTGATGCAGTTATCGTGTCTTTGAGAGAAGAGTGCCCTACCCATGTATTGTGCCCTATCTGCAAAATTGCTTGTGTATTTTGGGTGATAATGGCTAGTTTTCTCAAGGAAGGAACACTGCAGTTCTAGTTCCACTGCAATAGATATTTTATTAAACATATTAAAAGAACAAGAGGTTCTGACAAAGATCCAGAACACTGAAGAAATGGAGGGGAATATAGCTTAGTAATGAGAAGCGGGAGACACATTTTTGCAATTTGTTGTAAATAAAATTAAATCAGGCTACGATCTTTCAAATTTCAGAGGCATGTTACAGGGCTTAGAAACAGAAGGAGTGATGTTGTTTATTTCTTCCTGGTATTTAGGAAAACTTTATAAAGTTGAAGGATTTCTAATAAAGAGAATAATTATTCCTGAAAAGTTTGCCTTTTGGAAAAAAAAAAGGCAATGTTCTGGCTAAAAGTGCTTGGAAGAATTTCAAGCAGCTGCTCCTGAAATAAAAGCTCTGTGAGATATAGACAGCCTAATTCATCTTAGTCAAGGCCCCAGCAATTCCACACCGAGTAATTTGTCATTTTTCCATGGTGTCAGAGAATTTGGTGTTTCTGCCATGTAGTTCAATGTTTTGTTGAAGCCAGCTAGCTTATACTTCGCTTTCTCTACTAAAATGTACTTATGGCCTCCTTTTTCATCCCAGTTGTGTCATATTGTGAATGTTTCTGAAATAAGGACTGTACTCTCTGTCCTTGTTTATGGAACTAAAGAACAGAGATCTTTTGGAGCCAGAGTGGAATTTGTTTTATAAGTAGTTTAAGACTAGTTTGGAAGCTGGTAAATAGGTGATTGAAAGGCAGGTCGGTAGATGATGAGGTACAGTTACCTTGTGTGGTAAGTATAGTATAAAATCCATGCTTGAAAATAACCCCAGTAAAAAAAATCATCATCAGCTCCCCACACAAATTCTTGTATTTCCTGGTTTTCCATAGAAATTGTTGTTTATGTTAGAATAAAAGCTGATGTAGGGGTGGCAGGTGTTTGATAGAGTTAGCGTGTTCAGTTCTGAAAGGTTAAAGTTGCTGACATAACACATGGTACAGAGGACCCAAACAAGTAATAATAATGCCAATAATTCTCTCTTACGTTATACCTTTCATTTCAAGGTGATCAATATTACATTTTCATGCTCTGGGTAGGAAGAGGTGGAGAGGGAAAAGGTAGTTTATGTAAGGTCACCAAACAGACCAGTAGCAAATTTGAGTTTTCTGTGTTCGAAGGCAAATATGAGTCTCAAAACAGTAGTTGATCTAACTAATGAATTGTGTTTCTAATATGTTCCTTTAAGGAGGTGAGTGTATAGCCAAACAATAATTTGATTGCTTTTTTGAAGTACATAGATTTGAAAAATGTATTTTGTCTGTTTAGAAAGCAGTGAAAATAAGTCACTGTTATTACTTTGGAAACACGTGTTTCATTACATGGGCATCATCCATTATTGTTTCATTTACTGCATGTATCCTGAAATGTTTTCAACTTTTCTCTCATTGCCACATTTTTTAATGTAAAATATACATATACCTAAAATAATATAGAATTATGAGCATTCAGTTCAGTCCTGTCTTTTGAATATGGTAGAGGAAAGTGTAAACTTTATAATTGGAGTCCATCAGCTAAAAATATATGATAAAATATGAGTCATTTGTACCTTCTGCTACTCTCAGAGAATGTATTAAAAATGAACAGACATGGTAGACTACCTGGATGATCAGAACAACTTCCTTTTCTCAGTTTCTGTAGCTCTGATCTGTGCATAAGACACATATATTCTGTCACATTCTTTCTCTATGCCTCTCTGTGTTCTTTTGGAATTTAAGCTTGTTTTGATTTTTGTATCAATAATGTCACTAGAGTGCACATTTCGTTATTAAATTAATATATGCAAATCCATGTATTCAGATCAAGTTCCCAGTTACTCACAGTAATGGGAGACAACGATGCTTAGATAATGGGAAGAGTAGGTCCAACTTTTTTTCTGAGTGTAGTCTGATCTATGGAGCGGCTCCTCATTCCGTGTTAGTCAGGGCTAATAGGGAGTCAGAAGTCATTAACAGTGCTTGGTCTGAGCTGGTTCCTTTAGGTCGCCCTTAGCTGAGTGCTTTGTCCTAGTGTTCAAATGCACAAGAATGCTCATTAGCAAGGCTGCTCTCTGCATTTTTCTGTTTTCAAGCTTGAACTGGTCTTTCCCTAACCCAGCATGCTGGAGAGCATGGCATATAGACTACAGAGAGTCGTCTTCCATCTCGACAAGATTTTTAGCTGCAGGTCAACACTGGCCCTCCCAGGCTACATCTGTAGGTATCAAGGTATTATGCTACTGGACTTGGTTGCTGCTACTAGAAAACATACTCTGATTATTCTTCTTGCAGGTAGCTTGGCTACAGCCTGTGCTAGGAAGTCTGCCTATCTCTCCTACAGAAGCTGTTCCACTATTTGTTGGCTGAAAATAGTAAAAGAAGCAGTGTAGCTGTGTTCAAACTATACCTAAATTGCTAAATTTAAACTAAAGAACCGACCAAACCTGAAAGAGCTGATGCAGTTTCCTGAAGATTATCTTTGACATAAACCTTCATACTCCACCTCTAGGTGATAATGAGTTGATTGTATTTTGTATTTTTTGAGGATCGCAGCTATATGAAAGACAAAGAAACACAACATAATTTAACTGGTTTTTCACCCAGTCATTTCCCCCCATGTCCAAATTCAGTTCTGCTCTGCTGGCAATTGTTGTGCTAATAATCATGTTAGTTTCTAAGCATCACCACATGCATTACAAAGTAGTACTTAATTAGCAATTCGATTTGAATTAATCAAGTTTTTTTGTTAACTCAGAAAAAGACATAAAGATTGGATTAATGTTCATTTTGATTTCCTTTTCCTTTGTGTTTAAAAATAGATTTTGTGCCATTCAGTGCATAAAAGATTTTCTTTCTTAAAATAACCGTGTGTGTGTGCAGCAGTTGTTTTAGTGTTGGTTAAAGCAATGAGTATGCTTGGGTTTAAAACACTTAGCATGCAACATGTTATTAATATTTCAGAAATACAGTCCAGTAATTATGTTAGGCTAGAATATTAAAATATTTTTATTAAAATTATCACTAAAATTTATTGGATTTTTATATAAAAATATGGATGATCGTGACTGTGCACTGCTGCATACATATCCCTTTGGAAATGAGTGAGGACTCAGGAATGTCATGAAGACTTAGCATTCAGCAAATGGTTTTCTTATTCTTCCACCTTTCACTCCATTGCGACACCATTCTGTTCTGCTGTTTATGTAGCAGATACTAGAATTTATGTCTCAATGTTAAAAACATTGGTGTGATAAAAAGAAAGGAACCTTTTTACACTTATACTATTTAAGTTTGGAGAATAAAGTGACAATGTAAAAACTGTTTTGCAGGTATAATTTTTTTAAGAGTTGCTGAATGTTCAATTTGTTAGTGCATCGAAGCTTTTTAATAGAATTGCAGAATGTAAGGGAGGAAGAGTTGTCAAGGAGTATCTTGTCCATTTCCAAGTCTAAGAGTTACCTGTCAGGAGTGGCAGGTATTTGACCAGTCAGTCTTAAAAATGTCATGCTATAGAAACAGTTTGGAAACAGCAGAAATGCAAAAACTGTCTTTACAGTTAGCAATCATATGTCTGATTGAGTCTTTTCGTTTCTATATGAAGATAACATCTGCAGTTAGTCTGATGCTTGCAGAAAATTTTGGTCTTTGCCTGAAAGAGTATATAATTTATGTATGCCTGTTTTCCAGGAGATATTAGATGGACATATGGCTGTGCACATATGGGATGTATATGATGCTTGAAATTTTCAGACCCAATCTTAAGTGTCATATAAGGGCTCTGATAGCACTGAGTCCAGAATACCCTCAAAAACTGTTTGCTGAGCACATTCAAGCCTGTTACATTGTGTATGGACACATATTTCTCTCTGCAGGACCCCAGATACATGCAATAGTTAAACATCAGTGGAAATAAGTAAAAGTTCTATTTTTCTCTTATTTTGTATCCCTCCCCTCTGTGTTTTTTTTTCTTTTTTTTGTTTAATTTGAGCTGAATAATAAAAAATGTGGAGACAGAGATGGAAAGAAATTAGAATAATCAGAGGTCTACAGAACATGACTTAAAAAGTAAGATTGACATGATTTTAAGTGTAGTGTTCAAAATTGGACCTAATTGCTCCGACTGAGAATCTTATTGGTACCAAGTAGAAAGAATACACAAATCTTCAGAATTATTCTCTTCTTTGTATATGCCAGTATGATGTCTACCTTTTCATAACTGCATGGTATTGTAGCATCATACTCTGTTTCTGATCCAGCAAAATCCCCATAGCTTTCGCTGCAGACCTTCTGTCACCAGTTCTTCCCTAGTCTGTGCATTTGTATGGTTGTTTCTTCTGGCTCATAGAACTTTGCATTTCCTTGTTTAAACTTCATCAATTCTTTTAGTTCGTCCAGGTTCTCAAAACTTTCTTTGACACGAACTGTCACTTTCATTGACACAACTCTGTGTATGATGTATATGCTGCAATATGATGTATGATGTGAATGTATCATAGTCCGGGCACCTTTAATAGGCACTCTGTCTATCCATTATGCAGATTATCACTGTAATTCAGTGACGACATTGAGTGGTTTTGGAGCAAGGTCAAAAAGGCACCTGATAAATTGTGCTCGCTACTCATTTTCAGTTTAGCAAACACTCAAAGCAGTTACCAAGTTGAGTACAATTTTTATGGTCAATTATTCAGCCAACTGATCGTGATTTTGTCTAGGTCACACTTCCCTAGCTTTCTTTTAAGATGTCATGAAAAAGATTGTCAAAAGCCTTGCTAAAACCCACATATCTAACATGTACTTCTTGTTCCTAATGCACAAGAGCTGTTACCCTCTTACTGAAAAAGATATATTAGTTTAGCCTGGTTTTTTCCCTGCCAATTTCATGTTAGTTATTACTTATTTTATTGGTAACTTCTAGGGTTTTATGAATAGTTTACCAGTGGAAATAGGTTGTATTTTTTTTTAATAGAAATTCAATTAACTAGCATAATGCTGTAATTGTAAATGTCTCTAATAAAGAAGATTAATTAAACACTGTTTGCAAATGCCACTAGAGAGCTCTATATTTCATGAAGACAGAAAAGCTAATTCTTTTGGACAGCAGTATGACAAAACAGAGCTAAACAAAAGATCAATATCTTTATTTTATTTAAACCTACTTTTTTTCCTAAAGATTTTAGATGCCTGTTGGAAGTCAAAACCAACAATTTAGGTTTCAGTTTTCCAAAAACAAAGTATATCTCAATTTTACAGCACTGATAGTTACCAATGAAGAGATGGACAGTGCAAGTATACAGGATATGAATGAAGACAGAAGTTTTCTTCAGGGCTGGGACACAAATTTCCAGAGATGCTTTTGCTCAGTAATAAAGGTAGATGAATGCTGGAAAAAAATGTTAATTGGTTCATAATTTGAACATTTTTTGTAGGGGGACTTTTTCCCTTAGCCTTCCTCTTCAACTGTGCTTTTTATACAAGAAAGCAGAATTTGTTTCAACAATCAATCTGATGAATAGGAAAACTGAGGCACTAGTTTATAAGGAAAATGTGAAAATAAACTGGATCAACTGATGGAGTCTCCAGAAAGATTTGTAAAATACTGGACTCTAGAATCAAGTGTAGGTATGAGCACAGTTCAAATGAATAAATATCAACCTAATTCCTTTTTAAATGTTTGGGATATTTTTAATATTCCAGTTGCATAGATTTCTTCAAAAGATACGTGTCTGTCTTTCCTCTTGTCTGAAAGAAGTCTCTCTGAGACTTCAAGGCATATGGAAATGATTGATTTAATTTGTTGGAGAACACTTTGCTCCATGATCTTCTCACAAAATTATGTTCTTTATATCCTTATGTCCTTATATAGGTCCTTTTGATCCCTCTCCTGTGGTGAGCAAAAGTGACATTGAGCTTGCACCCTGGCCTCTTCTAGCCGGGGTTCTTTTGTTAATTTTTTACAATTAACAATTAATTACTTTAATTTTACAATTAATTTTTTGTTAATTTGTTACAATCAGCCAGTCGTCCTACTCAAAAGAGAAAAGGCAGTGTATAATATAGCTTTTGAAAATTGTTTGCTATTTTCTAGGTGGAGTAAAGTATATCACAGAAAATGTATTTGTTAGGCTCAGATTAGTAATGAAATACTATCGTTTTCTATGTTCAGCTATTATGTAAATGGACCAGATTTTTTTATAGACAGTTTATAGCTTTTCAGTTTATATAACTGCTTTAATGCTTTAGGGTAAGTTCCACTGAACTTTGAACAGTTTCTATAGCAGGTCTAAGGATTATTTTTATCTTGAAGTCTATGGAATTCATTTCAGACATTTCAAACAGGTTTCCTTTCTTGATGGACAGTGAGATCTGGCACCAGTTGATGTCAGCTGTCTTTTTGATCTTTTTTTTTCCCCCTCAGCTCCACCTGATTTACAAGTTATTGTTAACAATTATGAGTATGAAGTTCGATATTGTCACATTGAAAGGAAATTTAAGTTTGAAATGTCCATGCAGTTTGACCCTTCTCTCTCTTTACTTTTATTCCTTTGATGTGGAGCAGGTGAACTAGTTCTCTTCAGTAAGTGCCCACTGACTGTTCAGGGCACAGGAAGTGGGTTCATGTATGCCAGGGCTGGAGGGCTCTCTTAAAGTCAGTTTGAGAGTCACCATTAGTGGTTTTCATGCTGTGCTACACTGCAGGCACTGCTGTTGTGGCATGTTGGACATAGCCTCAGTCCAGTACTGAGGTACAAAATTACCTTTTCCCACCTGAATTTAAAGAAAAAAAGCTTGACAAGCCATCTCTTGGCTTGTTAAGTTATAGGTTTAGGAATAGAACAAAAGGTGGGGAAGTAGTTGAAGCAGACCATTATGCAGACTGTGGTATGTATAGTCAGGGCTCAGGAATGCAGTGAAGTTTCTGAAGAGAAAGGGTTTCTAGTGCATTCGCTCTGCTGTGTCCTAAGAAAGTTAAAATACTTCATGGGAAGAACCTTGAAAGAATGTTGTCTTAGATACAGGACAAATTGTCTTATTCAGACTTGGCAAGAATATAAGTATTTAGAAATGTGTTATCTTCTGAAATTACTTTAATATTAAAGATACTAATTTGTTTAATCTGATATATTTATATAATTTATCTTCTGTCCTCCTTTATCATGCTTTGCTTTGACAAGATAGAGTAAAAAGAAACATGGATTTATTTACACACTACAGAAATAACAGAAATAATATGTGAAGATTTGGAACAATAAGAGATCATAAAAAGTCTTTGTTCAAAATATGTTGCATTAATACAGAAACAATAACAGAGATTGGGGATTTCTATTCTTCCCAGAAAAGCTATAAACATCAACAGCAGCAGAGGCAGAATTTTATAAACATTAAAGAACCCTGTGCCACAAACAAGATGCGGCACTTAAATGTTACAGGCAAATATTTTGTATTCCATGTTTTGATTTTCATAGCTCTGCTTTGATAATGCCAGTCAGCATTTGGTCATTTCAGCCTCGGTGTCTCTCTGGCTTCTCATCATATCAAGTTCACTTCATATTTTCATATTATCTTGACTGTTATGCAGGTTTTGCATTGTCCAGAGCTGGACTGCTGTTTGTTATCTAGGATGGAAGAGAGCAAATCCACCAATGCTTCTGGGAACCTACTACCTTTGTCCAGTCTGTTATTTTTCCTTTGTTCAGTATTTGCTTCTGATCTGTCATTTGTTTCATTTTTCTCACTTTCAGTGCTTGTTGTGAAAGAACTGTCATCAAGAACAAAGCCTTATATGTAAAGGATAGAAATAATTTGTTTCATTTAAGAGTTTGAAAGTCTTGCTCTTAATTTAGAATCAGTAACTGAACCAGGTATTGTGCAGTCCTGGACTAACAGCTAGAGTCTAGTTTTATGTGTGTGTACACAAGTGGCACTTTAAATTTCAATTTTTCTAGTGAGTGCTGCAGAAGGACGATATCTAACATAGCCTTTTTGTTCTTTCTTGTCAGAAAAATTATGAGAAGTTCAGTCTGCATAGTAGCAGCAGTGGAGCAGCCAGTTGCAAAAGTGAATTTTCAGAAAATATTGACCTTCCAGTCGGCAGTTGTCAGTCTGCACATGGAAAAGGAAAGAACACATGAAGCAATCCTGGTAGAGGATCACAGGACTATGAAGAAAGGTAGACATCAGCAAAAGAAGCATCAGGGGTGCTATCATGCTGGTCAGAGGTGGGTTAAAAGCTTCTTTGTTTTCATTTTTATGTGCAGGTATTTTCTCTGAATTAGACAATGAGCTGGACATGTTGGACAACTCAAGCAGCTCCAGTTCAAGTAATCCGAAAGAATCTGCTATTGGTAAGATTCTTCAAGAATGAGCTGTGCACTACTTTCTAGCAGTAAAGCAGTTGTTTAGTCAAATATATGAGGGTATTTCGTTTTTTGTCACAAGTTCACAGTCTGTTGTTACCTAAGTAAAGAAAATAACTGTGCTTCTGTGACAGCCATGTCCAGATTAATACATTTTGTGTCACCAAGACTTTGTGTAGCTTGTCCCCATATTTTGCAGCAGCAGCTATGAAAACCGGATTATTATTGGGCTCCTTGAGAAAGAAGGTGGTTTTAAATTTGAACATATGATGACTAATATTGATAAGAAACAGATGGAAGAGTGTGAAAAAGAAAGTTGAAAGAGGCAAGCTTTAGCTGTCTGGAAGATTTGACTGAATGGAATTAAAGGAATGTGTCGATTTTAATTAGGACTATTATATGACAAAACACAGCATTAATTCTGCTTGTAGTTATTTATGGTAATCAAATTGGAAAGCACCAGCTGTGTTGGGTGTTATCTTAAGTAACAGTTTTTTTGGATTATATTTCCAATTTGAAAATTTAAAAAAAAAAACCCAACCCAAGAAAACCTAGCTCTAACCACTATGAGTTACTTACTAGATTGTGAGCTACCATGACCTACCTATGAAATGCAATAGAATTCTGATTAGAGAAAATCAAAGTGCATTTTATACTAAAAAAAAAAAGAGATGGATGTTAGAGTTAAGCAAAATTTAAGATTTCCATTCGTAAAATATGTAGATGATTTAAATGTACTTTTAAAAGATAAAGGGAATGTAGTTGTCTGAAGATTAACAAACATTATTGCTGCATGGTTCCAGGTTTCAAAGAACCTAGAATAACATGACTTTATCTGTTTGTAATCCTATTTGGTAGCTAGATTTTCTGTCATATTTTGGCCCAGGTACTGAAGAAATATGACCTCTTTTTATTGAAATGTCTAGCCATTTAGTGCAGGGCAAATAGATGATTTGGTAATTCTACTTAAAATCCATTAAAGTGATTTGCTACTTGTAACTGGATGGCTTGCCGTTCTGAAGGCTGGAGGACCTGTGGCTAGCCAGCCCTGAGATTATTGTCAAAGTTTTCTTAAAAAATAATAATTTTAAAAGCACTTTCTTTTTGGTCACTTTCTTGTGCTAAGAGAGTAACAGGAGAAGGCTGCAGGATACAGGGAAGCCTTGAATAACTGTGGGAAGGGGCTGCATAGAATGAAGCCCTTGAGAAAAAGCAGCTTGCAGAGACAAAGTTCTATTTTGTGTCCATACTGAAGAATAACACATTGTGTGTCTCACAGGAATGTAATTCTTTGTGGGCTAGTTCAGCACTGTGCACAGAGATTTGAAGCCTTTGTGTGGTTTGTTTCCAGCTTGCCACACCCAAAGCATTAGTGGTAATGGTTTCCTTGTAGTTAATTTATCTTTGTTAAGATTTAGACATTAACAAAATATCAGTTTTTCCTTATATTTGAATATTACTGTGCCATATTGCTGTAGTTTTAATTAAATATTTTAAGTAGAAAGATACAGTCAGTTCCTATCAATCCCAGTAACTTTAATCAGCATTTCTAGAAGTGATCATCCATTTTTCTCCCAGCATAGAGTCTAATTATTATACAGATACTTCAGGATTGCTTTTTCAGAAAAACAACTCTGCAGTCTTACATTCTTAGATCACCTGTAGTTTCTACTTAATGTTGAAGTCTGTGCTGTAGATCAGTTGTGCTTAATGCTGTCAAATGTTTCTTCTTTTCAGGGGTAAAGAAAAGATAACTTAAAAAAAACCATTATAAATTCAGAATAATTGGGTATTGCTTGAGATATGCTCCATGCATTAATAATAAGTGGCTAACAGAGTTCGAATTATCAGCCATGGTTTTTTCAAGCATGTCATCATTACAGGGGAAAATGTGACCAGCTTTGATCTAGCTAGCTTGGACACTGGTAACATGAAGATGAGAGTTTTAGTTTCACGTATATTGATAAGGATCGTGAAAGGATTCGTCTAATCATTCTGTCATCACATCATTCTCAGAGAAAACGTGATCATTCTAATTTAAAACTAGGGTGGTATTTTGTGATATGCTGAGCTGTTCAGTGGCACAGAAGCTGGCATGGATTTGTCAGTGTAATAGGGGCAAGCTTTTTTTACAGTCCAATACTGTCATAATATTTTAATGATTTTGCGCACTCAGTGTTTTTCAGTTATGCTTTAAGAAAACGATTATTCTTCTTAGTCTAGACAATGTATTTCTACAGGACCAGCTCCTTTCATAACTCCCAAGGTTGCCAAGTGCAGGTTGTGTGGATTCTGGAATAGTTGTTCCTGGTACTTGAAATGATTAATCCTACAGGAACAAGATTGTGCACATTTCAGAGGCATAGAGGCAGCAGTGACAGATGCATTTTTCTTTTCCTGAAGTCATTATAATTTCAAATTACAAAGATTGACAGAGGATAGGGACATACTGAGTCAAAAAGCTGTGAAGAGTGATGGGATGGTAACAGTTTATTAGTTGCACTTTTTTTCTTAGTTTAAAATTACAAGGTTCCCAACTTTACCTTAGCTTAGTCATATTAAAGAGTTTTTACTTTGGTTTACAGTGAAACTATACCTTCACTTCTGTTGGTAGAACCAAGTAGCAGGAAAATATGTGATATATCTCAATGCATAGTAGTCCAGCAGAGCTGGTGTGTCAGTTGCGTAAGAGTTAAAAAATTTACTCTTTGTCTAGGAATGCTCTTTTGGACAATATTTTTTGTTTCCTTTAATCGTGGTAATTTACACCACAATAAGGACAGTATCCTAAATACATTGAAAGACAATTCTGTGTAAAACATGCTATTAGAAAACCCTGGTCCAAGGGCTTTATGTACTTCTCCTCTAACCTTCCTCCCAGTAAAGAGGTAGCATGCTGTAGATTCTTTTCAGAATTATTCAGCCTTTTCAAGAGATTAAGAAGTCTCAGAACACAGTCCTGTTGTGCTGCTGTGTCTTCCTTAAAAGTTTTTCTCTAACCTCATAATTTAATTTGTGTTTCCACTATTTGAAGGAATCTCTTCACTTATATATGTAACGAATGAGCAAAGACACTGATATTCAGGATTCCTTTAATGAATTTCTGCAACCCAATAGTATTCAAAGTTACCATGTAATGAAGACACCACAGATCTGCCTGAAAAATATTCTAGTGATGTAACTCTAAAAGGGTCTCCTATATCTTTCTTTGAGAAATGCAGCTGGTTTACACAGTGCCAGAACTTGAGTCTTGTGCAGGTAATGCTCGTATCCAGTTGAATAATTGGGGATTTCTAGAACTAGGATGCTCTCAAAATAGGAACTCTGCATGTTACATGTAGCAAGGGATTCAGCTCATCACTTAGGTCATGAGTTTAGGTCATCACTTAGCTCCAAATTTAATTACTTTTGAGGATAAAAACAAACACATTATGAAATAAACCCCCATTCAGTAATGTCATTTGTTTTCTGGAGCCCATGATTTGAGCTACATTGCAGGCAGCTACCTTATATCTTGAAAGTTCTGTGGTCACAGAGCTGAGCCTTTTTTTTTTTTTTTTAATTCAGACCAGTTGTATTTGATGGATTTGGTGATTTGAGAAGACATTTCTTCTTTAGATAAGATGATTAGATAGTTTGGTAAGTTTTTGGAACAAGATTGTCTGACATCTGCTATATATGGTTTTCTGGTTTCAGATTGTGAGGAGAAGGTTTAGGGAATTTCTTGAAAATTATTATTGCACCACGAAACCTATAACTTGCACAATGGGCTGTCTGTGAAGAACTTTGAAGATCTTAGTGTTTTGTAGACTTGCTTTTCCTGATTTGTCTAAGATTCAGATTTCTCTTGAGACCTCGGGCTAATTGGATTTTGTTGAAGACATCAGCCAAGATCTGGTTTTCCTGTATGATGCCTGAGTTAAGTTCAAAGTATGTTTACGCCAACTTCTATTGCTGTACATGGCATCACTGCTAGCAAGAAAAAAACTTAGTTGTTTGCTCTGCAAAACAGCTTAATTAAACTGGTTAGGATTGTCCATTCCAGTGTACAGTGATTTGAAGGGCAGATTACTAAGAATATTTTGAATAAATAAAGGTAATTTAATATTTCTTCTGAAAAGATCATTGAGCTTTCATTCAAAAAACCACCCCCTTTGCTTCCATTTCATTAAAGGAGATGTATTGAAGTTTTCTGCTAATACAAAACCTTGATTCAATTTTCCTGCCAGTCTGATCAAACTTGGAAAGGTTTTCAGAGGTTTTTTTTTTGTTAGATACCATTGAAGTGAAAGTTAAAGCCAAAGCAAAAGTTACTGTCTTCTCAAGTTTTTCTGATCTCATATCATGTTATGAGCTCTTTCCTTGGAATTGCCTGGTTAGGTGCCTGCAAGAGCAGAACACTAAACTTCATATTAAAATGTATTTGTATGATTTTTACTGATGTTGATGCATGTTAAGAAGTTAAAGTCTTAGAAGTTGCTCTAATTACATCAGCTGTTAAAGACCAAAGTATCAGTCAGAGAAATTCTTTATGCCTCCCTCATTTTATGATTTTTTTTATGTCCTCAAGGAATCTTCATAGAGCTTTTCAGAATAGGGAGGCTGATGGGAATTAAAAGCTTTGGCTTTTGCGTGTCTTTCACATTTTAACAAGAGTGGACAGAAAACAGGAAAGAGATGGAGGGTTTGTGTTTCATTTTCCTTGAGATCATCTTGAACTGAAAAATGCCCTCTTGCAAGGCATTTAAACAAAACATATTGCCTTGCTTTTCCTGTCCATGTCAAAGGAGTAGCCATGGTAAAAGGAAATACGGTCCAGGTAACCCTGAGCTGAACATCAGGATACACGATGTGCTCCATGGCTTACGTGAGTTAACTTGCCTACACATCTGTGCTGTTTCTTACTCCCTGTCTGGCTTTGTATGATTAGCATAACTCATACACAGAAGACTAGGGATTATGAGTAAAGTCATTAGTGTTCCTTGAGTGTGTGGGTACACGAGTGTGTTTGTTACAATGATTTTTACATGTTTGAGTCTCCTTGTGTTTAGTTATTAAGTAAATTATTTTCCTGTGTTTTCATAGTGAGTAACATGATGAGACTCCTCTCTCAGATCTAGCTGCTCAGTGGGTCTCTAGCATAATAATAAGCAATAAAAATAGGCCTGAAGGGTGTTTGCTATTGTTTAGTGATGTTCTGCATCATTATTCCTTTGGGGTTTTGTTTTTTAGCATTAGTAAGTATTTTCCTAACTTTAGCATATGAATCAGAAAATATTGCATCTCTGCTGTGTACAGTGAGTGGTGAGACAGACTCTTTGGTGTGAAATATCACGCACTTGTAAATACACTCACAAGATGGCAGATTAGCAAGTCAAATGGGGTGAGTCATCAAACTGATCAAGCAAATTTGGATATGAGCCCTTTACTGATAAGAGACCATTTATTTCTAACAGCCAACGGGTATAGTATTTCAAACCCAATTTTGTACATTAATACTTGAAAAGGAGGGTTGTTTTTTATAAAGTTCTAGCAAACAGCTGTGTTCACACTTAGCTTTCTAGCCACGTGACTTTTGTTACAGATTTTCTTGCATATATTCACATAATATATTATGGTATTTGTTATGACAGAGTGTCTGAGGTTGTAACTCAAAATCCTCACCCCAAGCAACATGATTCATGTTCACTCAGAGCTTCTACTTTCGTATTTGTGTTATTGCGTCTGTGTCCTAAGCAGGTAAAATATCTGTTCCTTGAATAGGCACAATAATATTTTAAATTTCTGTTGCTTTCTAAGCAGTAGGCACTCTCTCTTTCTATTTTTCTGTCTCATTAACAAAGTTAATTGAAGAACTTCTGTTTCTATGAGGGCCTAGTTTATTTGCTACTATGTAATTCAGCTGCTCTTATCAAATAGTCTTTTGTGCTAGCTACCACAGAATTTTGATATGTTTTGCTAAGCAAACTATCAGCAAGGATTAAAGTATCGTTACTTTTTCTTTCATTCTCTGTCTCTGTGTCTCCTTTTTAGGGAGACGGATTTGGCCTAAAGATGTATAATTTCTTTTGGTTTTAAAGTGAATTCAGTTTGACAGATGAAAGCCTCCTTCAGGATTTTTTTTTTTTAAATTCAGAGGATCTGAGAAAAGTAGGAAAAATATTTCAGAGTCCAACACGAAAGTATGTTTGAACAGGAAAAGATTTAAGACTCTCAGAAATATGTTTGCTCTACAGTTGCTCTAGAACTAATATAACTACTGTAACAAGACCAACAATGGGAAAACAAGTTTAAGTTTGACATGAAATCTGTTTTTTCTTATCTGTTGCCTGAGTGATTAGATGCCTCTGTTCTTGTTTAGTGATGTTTGTGATGTTACTAGTGTGAAAAAAAATCTCGTGTAGACAAAGATGTAGGCATTTTATAAAAATACATTAACTGTATGGGAAAATTGTAAGAATATCCTAATCATGCTACTCAGACTTTCAGTTAGCAGGATTATCTTTTCATTAAACATACACCCAATCAAAATGAGATACCGGGGTGGTCTCAAATTACCATCCAAATTACCATCAAAAGAATGATTTTACAGGAATGATTTAAGACAAATTCTTAAGACTAATATTTGCTTTAAGACAATGCTTTTCAAATGCATAAATAATAGATATCATCACCAAACATTATCTTTCCTTCTACACATTTTTTTGGCAGTATGCAATAAATTATTTCAATGTTTACATTCAGTTTTATGGCTGATTAGATGTTGGACCAATAACTGGTCATACTACTGTCTTCAAGGTCTTGACTTCAGTAGGATTATTTAAGAAGTAAGGTATCGCATATGTTATTGCATATAGCTAGCTAGCTACTGGAATGGTGGCAGTAAAACTCTGGTGGACCATCAAAGGTCCTCTGAGAAAGTGGGCAAATATTCTCTTTCTTTATCCAGACTAGAGACAATGTTGTGGTAGCAGTAACTGTAACAATTTAATGCAAATCCAGGTACATATTCTGTGGACATCTAGTCAGCATGTGTTGTTACTTTCTGTGAAATTGTGAAATTATTTATTAAAATACTCTCTGGGGCTGAGATTTTAGTTATGATGCAGGCAAATCTTTGATAAATCAAACAGCAACTTGATAGTCAGGTGAGGGTTTGGAGTTTGTATAATGCTGTTTTCTAGAAGTTATTTTAATACCGTGTCTGGGAATAGAAGATATTAACATGCTTGTTTTGGGGTTTTTTAAACAGAAGATAATATTTATGTGTTTGTTTCAGGTATAATTAAACAAAGTTTTAGTGCTTCTGAAAGACAACCTCAGATTACGGAGATGTGATTTATGAATTTAATATAAATTACATAATTGATCATTGTTACGATCAATTCCAGTTGGTTGTTTCACAGCGGAACAGTTCCACAATTGCTTTCTTAAAACATGTCCTTGGTTACTTTTACAGCTTAATTTATCTCAGCCTTGCCTCGCACTCAGTGTGCTTGAGGATATTGTTAGAGGGTGTTTGCACACTAAAGCTTTAAAGAAATAGTTTTAACAATGGACCTTGCTAATTAAGCTTACACTGACATCAGTTGATTAGCCAAATTCTGTTTTATGTTTTTAAGCAGATGTTTTTCCGTAGAAAAATGCACTTGTGTATTTCATAGCGTAGAGTATGTTGTAGTCGTGTAGAGTAATATCTTGTCTCTTTGAANAAAATGCACTTGTGTATTTCATAGTGTAGAGTAGTATCTTGTCCCTTTGAGCTCCTCTAGACCTTCTGTATAAACACAGACGCTCATTTCTTGCATTTTGGAGGCCTGATTTCCTTCAAAAAGGAAACAAACAGAAGCAGAATATGTCATACCATCCCTCTTCTGAAGATCTTTCTTTTTCTTCTATTTCTTCAGTAATGCATCAAACGCATTCTTGACCATTATTTTTTCTGATCTCTTTGGCACCACCCTTATTCACAAATTCTGTTAGTTGTTTTTTCATTTCTGCTTTTCTTTCATATCTGAAAAAAAATGCTCAAAATCACTCTTGGCTGCATCTGCCTCCTGAACATTTTTTTCATTTTATCTTTAACTTAGCTAGGTAAGTATTTATAATGATAGCATTGATTCTTTTCCTGTGTTTCTCCACAGACCCTGTTTCATTCAAATGCAGTATTTTATTTTTGCTTTCAGAATGGTTCTTGGCATAACACCATCCAGACTCCCATTTATCACTTCCTAGCCTTACATCTTTAGTCCTGTTGCAGTCAGCAATGGCAGCCTCCTCATGCTTGAGCACTGAAGAAGGCACATTTTCTTTCTCTTTGTAGAAATTCACTATTATACAAATCTCTGCCCCTCACATAATCATTAGCAAAACTGCTTCCTTGTCTCAATGTGTAATTACTCCTTGAAACTGTGGTTTTTTCCCTACTGCCACGAAAATCGATACAAATTCTTGCTGTACTTGGGCTACGGCGGCTGCCATCCATCAGGGCATCATGCTGGTTCTCTCAGTTCCCTGGTGTCTGTGCCCGTTCGTTATTGCTTATCTCAGCTAGTGAAATCTGCAGGCTGGGAAAGTATTTGTCTAGAGTTTAGAGAAGGATCTGACATTGAAGCATGTAGACGTGTATTTCTGACATTGAGGTATTGCTATCCCAGTGGTGTAATAATTTTTTCCCCCACTTTACTAGTACTGAGCAAGGAAAGAAACTTCTATTTAGTAGAAGTAATTCTATTTTGGACATGCAGAGTAAACCAGCCTTTATGTGATTTACAAATGCACAGTTGTAAACTGGTGAATTTGGACAGATTTCCTTTAGAGGAAACATGAGAAGGGAGTCAGGGAATACTGATATTTTCTCTACAATCATTGATGCCAAACGCAATTAAAACTTTTTTCTTTTTTTTTAGTAATGATAGAGATTATGTTGATTGTTCTGGATCAAGACTGTGACCAGATAATTTTGTGCTTGCAAGAAATTCAAACTTTAACTTAAATCAAACGTAATGATTTCCAAGTTTTTGAACATTATTACATTATTCTCCTGTTGCATGTAGAGTGTTTCCTCTTTTATTTCTTCATCTTTAATGCCTATTGATCTGCTTTTGAGAGTACCTTCACTCACCCGCAGGTTCCACACCAAGAAAATAGAGTGTTCATCATGAGGTGGCAGTCTCATAGTCTACCAGCTGTAGCTCTTTGCAATATGAAATATCATGGTTTTATTTATAATTGTATTTTAAAATGTTAGAAAAAGAGATAATTACACTTCACATACAAATATGTTATCTGAAATATCATTAAGGTACTTCTTGAAAGTATGAATTCCAATAGTAAATCAGTAAGATCTAATGTTAATTGTCATTATCCCAGCTAAACTTCTGCTGAATGCAATGGGAATTTCTCTTGTAAAATGAGTATTTCATACAGCCCCTGCAAATTATCATGTATTTATACATCATGATTGATGAAACAAGTTTTCCATTTGAAATACTTTTCCTTTTACTGAGAAGCTTCACACACTGTAATTTGCTAAACTGTGATTTCAGAATGCGTACTGTCTGAATTAAATAATACTTGAAATAAAATTATTTTGATCAAAGATATTGATCTTCACAAAAAAAGTGCTTGTTGTCTGTACTAAGTTCTGTTTTACAGCTTTTAATATAAAAACTGTATGAAGAATTTTAATTATGCAGTATGAATCCAAATTTGATGTCAACCTTCTGTAGTTTCAGTGCTGTTTACTAAAGAGTGCCATCATAATACCAACACAGTTTAAACATAATGTCTGCGAGCTGTAATGATCTACAGACAAATACTTTAGCCTTTGTTGATATTTTCAGTTCTGTGAGTAATTTGAGTAAACTCATTATCTTTTGTCAGTGATGTTTTCCTTTTGGATAAAACTCTTAAAAGCTTTGGTCAAGTCTTCAGCAGCCTGTTCATGTATGTGTGCCCTCATCCTCCAAATAATTCTATACTTCTGTATTTAAAAAAAGCCCAAACAAGGAACTTGGAGTGGTCTGGAGTGTAGGGACTTCATGGGAATTCCTTAAGTTCCTGACTTTACACTGGATCTCCAGCTGTCTTTGAAGATCAGACACTACAAGTAGACAATAAATCTGGTCCTCCTAGATTTTTAAGTCATATTGTTGCTGTCATATTAAAAAAGAGGAAAAAAGCTCCTTTTGTATCCTGCTTGGTCATTGCTGTTTGCTGTTATCATTCTAAACATATTTGTATTGAGAAAAAAAAAATTTGAAAACTTACAAAAGAAAAGGCCCTGATTTATTTACTTTTGGTTTGTAATACAAGCCATTGACAGGAAAAGAGGAGACAAATGCCACAGAACAGAGTGGTGAAAAAGGGAACATGTTGAAGAAGTAAAGGTTTTATGAGTGTCCTAACATAACTGAAGATTTTTAGGTTATAATGGCAAGACCACACTGGGCTTTTTTGGGCCTTGAATATAGCAGTATTGAAATAGTTGATAGAGAGGTGAAAATGAAGCAAAAAAGAGCTAAATCAAAATTGTTCTTCTGGTGGCATATATTTCAGATTATTATAGCATGGCTTCCACTGTCACCTTGAGCAGAAGAACCAGCTTACATTCTCCTTTAAGTGGCTCAGAGGAAATGCAAAGCTTCTTTTCCTCTGACTGATTATTAAGAGAAGACCTAGGGAAAATATGTCAAGCTGAATTTCACCTGACTTTCTCAAGACATCTGCCAAAAGGCAGTGCAACAAAAATTCCTAGCAACATCAGTGATGTTGTCTTCCTCATCCTACTAGAAATGTGTCTCACTGTGGTAGAGAAGGATGTTTTCTGTATCGCTTTATTTCTGTGAGAGCACAGTTCAGATCTGGATGGTCTTTAGATGCTACAATTTGTGAATGTCTCTCTTCTTATTAAAGTAGCCAGCACAGAAATTCATCAGCAAAGAAGTAGTAATAGTTCTGTTGTGGACTAGTTAATTTTGGTATTTGGATTTCATCACCCTCTCAGTAGAATTTTTGATCTTGACACAAGATCACTTTGGTAGAAAAAAAAAAAACGGAAAAGTTTCTGTGGTTGTAAGTTTGTGCATAAGACTTGATGATCCTCATGGTGTTTCTGTGAGAGTAAATGTTAGAATATAGATCTAAATTAGCCTCTGAAATGTAGTTTAGAGAAAATTATATTCAAGAGAGGTACGGGGCTGCTGGCTGAAGTTCAATACTTTGGCCAAAGCTCTTTGCTTAGCTTCCAGGTCTAATACTCAACTTGGAAAGATTATTTTGTGAACTAATGTTCTTTAGTGATACACTAAGTGTTTTATGGTGGAAGTCTGCTGATAAGCTTTTATTTAATCTCTGGGCCTGACAATGTGTATGGCTTTCATATACAAGATTAAAAATCCTAAACAGCAATAGATTTACCTCATAGAAATGGTCCACGTCAGACATATTATTATAATGCTTAGGGTAGAATGAAAATAAATTTCATAACATCAAAATATATAAAAAATATATTGTGTTAGTGTATGTAAAAAAAATCAGTTAAGAAAATTCTGTTTATCATATATTTATCCTTTTGAATAAATGTGACAAAATTTTAACAATTGTTGAAGTATATTAATACTGCTTTTCTCATGGAGTAATTTAATGATTCAGAGAAAGGGATTTTCTTTTAAAACACATTGTCACTTACATTGTCTAAATTTTTAGCATTTTAGATTATCCTTTTTTTGTTCCCAGCATTATTGGGAAAACAAGTCATGCATTTCAACTTGGTATTTGCATCTACAGGTTTTAAACACTGTATGCTATTAATGTACTAAGGCAACAAAATGAGCTGCCCTCCTGATTTTACTCTTGTCATCTACAGCGTCGGCAGGAATTGCTGTATCACAAAAGAAGGTGCGTCAGATCAGTGACCCTGTTCAGCAGATTCTTATTCAGCTGCACAAAATTATCTTCATCACTCAAGTATGCATTACTGTTGCTTCTGACATTCTGTACTTTTTAGTCATTTGATGTTGTCAAAATGATGTTACTGCAAAGTGCTGCTAATTTAGTTACTGTTCTTTAAAAACAACAGAACTTGACATTTTTGCAGATGGCAGGATGCTTTAAAAATATATCACTTAAATAAAGACTAACTTTGAATATTAGTATGTGGAGGATGGCAATAATTGAGTCATATGAAAAAAAAATCTGTGGCTCACCTCAGAAAAAGGGATTGTACAGTAAAGTATTTTTACAACATTCTGTCATACCAGCAATATGACTACTTAAGGTGACAATATCATATACTGACATGGAGAGTTAATAAAATGCTTCCCTCTGCAGTAATAGTTTTTAAATAACTTCGAAGTTATATTTTAATTTTCAATACATAGTAATACTCTCTTGGGAGTTTTAGTGCAATAGATGAAATCCTGAATATGTTAACTATTTTGAAATGTCAGATATTTTTCAAATTTAAGACTTGTTTTAAAATTAAGTTCAACTGTTCCGTAGTGAGAGTGAGTTGAAGTTATTTCATGCTGATTCCAAAGCAAAAATGGAGCTGAGCTGATAAAAAATCTGCCTTGAACTCTCACCTAAAAATGTGATCAGAAACTCTTTATTCTGCAGAAAGATGGCTACTGTGCAGCTATTTGAAAAATTTGCTATTATTAGATAAACAGCTTTTTATTTTCCAAACTGAAGTGTTTACATTTGGGATGTGATGTTTATCACCTCAGGGCTTTTGAGATTGATCAGCCAAATCTGTTTGGTTTTGTTTAGAGCAGAACAGCATAACTGAACTTGGGTGTGTTTTACATGTCTCTCTTCTGTTTTTTTTTTCTTTTTAATTTTCAAGCTTATCAAAACAGGTAATACAAGAATTAAATTATCAGAGACAAAAGGAAACAAACATTATTTAAAATAATTGGAAATGATATCTTTCTCCTATCAGCAAAAATGAGGCAGTTCAGTTTCTATGTGGTATATTAGGAGTATGTCCAAGGTGCTCATTAGTGAGCCTATCCTCTCCATTGAATAAGATTTTCTCAAGTGGCCGACTAATTAATATGAGTTACTGTAATGTGGATACTCAAGAACTGAGTACTAACAGCAACTCAAAAACTATCTCAGAACTGACCACTGAAGCAGTAGCAACAGCTTTACTCTGGTTTCAGAGAAACCAGAATCCATAGCTGTACTTGTTCACTATGTTCCATATGCCTCCCTTGCACTTGTTCATGTTCTTACAAATCTAAGGTCAAGTGTTTTTTATAATATATAGCTGTTTTCTCAAACTCTGTTACAGATTCCAGCTGACAGTTCTAAACTGAAGTTTGCAAGGGAGAGTTCTTGCCTGTTAGTTCTTGGCTGCCAGCAGCCTTCCCTGTTTCCATGGGAACAAGAATCAGAACGATTTCTGAAAAACAATGTAAAGGAAAGCTTTTTAAAAAGCATTATGTAAATCCTTGCCCTTTTTTTTTTCTTTTAACTGATCTGACAACTGATTTCATTAAAACAAAGGCTAGAATTGAACACTAGTGCCCGAGGCAACTCCAAGTTTCTCAAACACTGGACTTGTTCTTCACCACTTCTGCTTCAGAATATCTCACTGTCCCCATGGTACATTACCTGCACACAGTTGATTGCAGTGGTATATAATCCATAGAATATGTTGTTGGCCTTTCCTAAGGCATCATTTTTTTTTACTTGTTTATAGCCTAAGGAACATACAACTTCTGACTTAAAGCGTATGTGTAAGGCCTTACCTGCATGAAAAAGAGTAGTATCTGTCTGTAACAAAAAAATCTGTATGCCACCAGCTGTCTGGTGAAGTCTTTTGTGCTTGGCATGTGACTTTGATCCCTGGTTTGTCAGAGCAAATCAGGACTCCTGTGAGGCCAGTAAAACCGTTTTGGATTTATAGCTGTCTAAGAGCAGTAATTTGTTCCAGTGGGATAAACATCTTTATAATGTGTATTATGTCAGTGTTTGAATGCGAATCATTAGTGGTCAACCCCTCCCTAAGCAGTCAAAAAGCTTCCTGAATTCAGTGGAGTGGCACTTCATGAATTTACACCAATGAAACCTTTATAAAGTGTATACTAAATGGTAGAAAATGGTAGTTTTTCAAACGGTGTCTGCAGGTATAAGCAACTATACAGAAGCAGCATAGAAGATAATTTCAAAAGGGTAGTGACATACCATAGAATGGTTGTCCGACTGGGTTGATGTCATTGCAGTGACCAACAGCAGAAACTATACATTTACTTTTGGAGCATAAAAATTATTTTAAAGGAAAATATATTCTTTGCACTCTCTATTGAAGACTTTAAGCACAATAGAGTAATAGAATATGATTTGTGGGGTTTTTGTTTGGTGTTTTTTTGTTTGGTGTTGTTTTGTGTTGTTTTTTGTTTGTTTGGGTTTTTTGTTTGGTTTTCTTTTTTTGTAAATATAGGTAAAAGATGTGTTCTTTTTCAACCAAAAAGATACAGGAGGAAAAAGTATACTAAATCAGTTACGCTTTATAGACAAGTGAAAGGTAAATAACCTCCTTCAGGAAGCTTCGAGCAAAAGGGATCTCTGAATTGTATTAAGACCCATAAAGGCCTTAAAAGAGCCCATTGAAGCCATTCTATGCACATTAAATGAAGGGCTAAGCTTCTTGAAATTCCATTAATTTCAGATGGGGCAACTCATTATAGCCAACATGAAATCTAGTCTAATGTTCTATGTGCTTCATCTGTGGAAAAATGTCCCAAATACCAGCACTTTCATCAGGGAGGCAAATCTGGTATTACCAATTTTAGACTTATAATGGTGTTCACATTCAAGACTAGGGGAACTGAGTTATGTAATAAGCCAAGCCTAACACAACGGGAAAACATAGGACCCTCATTATAATACGCCACTGAATCAAGACTTGCACTGCTGTTTATCACCGTGCTATTTGATATCAATATTTCCTCTTGCAGTGTAGCTACATTTTTAAATAATGGCACTTCTGAATGGGCCATTTTTATGGCCTGTATAACTCAATGGTGAAAATGTGTTTCCTTGTTTCATGTAGCTTCCTCCAACTTTGCAATGCGACTTGAAAAAGAGAATCGCTGAGAGATTCAAGAAGTCCCTCTTCCGTTAGCAGAGCAATCCTTGTAATCTGAAACCAGAAATCAAAAAGGCATGGTACACCATTTCCTACTTGTGGTCAAGTTTGTCTCTCTTTCCGTTCAATCATGCAATTGATATTAGTATCACAAAAATATAAGTGTAAGAGTCCATTTTCAAAAGGAAATGTTTAGAATATTTTCTAGCTGTCCCATATTTGGCAAATATGGAGCCTCCTTAAGTAAAAAGTTTCTGCGGGTTGGTTTCAAGTTTGTATCTTGTCATTAGAACTCTTTCTGTAAATGGAAAGGACCTGCTAGCTCCTAATACACAAAACCAGACTGTATCTCATCAGAGCTCAAAGAGATAAGAGGAAGGGCAATGTAACTAGAGATTATGTAAGCTCTTAATTTATGCAAGCTCTTCTTGATATGTTTATAGTTCCTTAATATTTTTCATATTTTGGACCGTATTCCTACTCAAACCATTAATCCTAAGAGAGCAGTGTCCCAGAGTACCTTGAATATAACACGCCTTGTCCTGCTGTTGCACAGTTTGTCAGCAACCGTTTATTGTCATCAGTTTAAAGCTACTGCAGATTTGTAAGACTGGCCTGACTGAAGAAGTGTGCTTGCATGTTTTCCAGTGACATGCTGGATGCTCTCCAACAGAGAAAGATCTAATGACATCAGAATTTCTAAATGTTCCTTCAGAATCTCCTGAGAGGACTGTAATCAGCAAAGGATTTGAAATGTACTTTCTTGGCATCTGTGTACTGTGGGAGACTGAAGCTAAGATATTTCATATTTGAATTGATGATAAAGTAGTTATTAGATATATTATTGTACCTAAAATTTGATGACCAAGGTGACTTATTATCATTCACATAATTCTCTTCTGTAACTTAATTTGATTATCACCTACTTTCACTGAATTATGGAATCTTCTATGTCACTGTTTGCTAAAAAACAGGCTGGCCCCAAATGCTGGATACTTCCTTTGCCTTTGTATAATTAACCTGAGGTGCTAAAACTTCCTGGAAGGTGGCACATTGGTAGTACATTAGAAAGGTAGTTAAAGATGCTTCTTTCTGAGCTATCAGTTTCAAGCTGTCCTGTAAATCAAATTGGGATTTACATTAAACAATTCCTATATTTCAGCCATGACATTAAATCTGGGAAATACCTGCTCGTCGTGTATTGAGTTGATGTTTTCAGAAAAGGATGCCCAAAAATATGGTAAGAAAAAGGAAGTGTTTATTATAAAATTAACCTAATTTTCGGGTGTTCAGAAATAAAGGAAATTATTTGTAAATGTCATCAACTGTAAAATTGTGTTAACTTCAAAACTATTTTATTTAAACCTGTAGAAAAGGGAAGAAATACTCTGTTTAAAAAGTAAATGGTAGTAAATTGAAGATGTTTGAAATGTTGAATGCAATTCTGGGCAGTCTACCTTGAAGGAAATAGTTACATTCTATTAATGGAAAGCAGAAAAAAAAGTGCAGTTAGAAGGATGGAGAATTGATAAGCATAAATGTTACATAATTTACCAAAAACAACACTGTAAATGTACTGGGTGACATGGCTCTCATTTGGAAGTAATGGGAGGAACTTAAATAGAGAAAAGAATTAGGTTGAACTCTTACAACAAATGTTGTTATGAAGTTGTACAGTTTCTGGAAATAAAATTTTAAAATAATGGGTTTTAAACTATGCCAAATTAGAAAACCTAATAAGAATTACAGAAAAAAGATTCCTCCACTGATCAGTGGTGCGGTAAAGATCTTACAACAACAGAGATTCTTCTGTTTCTGTAACTGTAAAAGTGTTATCATGCTGCAGAAATGCATAACTGGAATTCCTCTCCTGTACACGAAGGTGGTCCCATCAGAGTTGTTACCAATGGATATTTTCAAAACTAGATGTTTTTAAGTTTAATGTCAGTATCATTGCTCATATAATCAAGTAGCTGAACTGACTTTCAGGTTTCAGAAGTGCTGGGATCCCTCTAATGGGAATTATACCACTTGAATATCAGCTAACAATTTCACTTGAAGCCACAGTTTAAAAAAGCAGAGTCATCAGCTGCTTCTCATAGGTTCAAGAGAATACACTTTCCTGTTTATCTTCACACAAATGTATAGTTTGTGGCATTTTATTCAGATCATCTGAAGAATTCAGTGCTTTATACTCAGTGCAGCTTGCAGTGTTCAGTGTTTCTGGAGAGAAAAAGTAGGATGTTCAACTTTTTCATTAATCTAAAACGTACTGAAATTTCTTTTGACTTCTGGTTGCGCTGAGGAACATGGGAAAGGGTAAGCTGCCTCCTAGAAGTCTGAAGTTTTGGCAGACGGGAAGGGTGGACATTTCAGGTGTCTTTATTTTTTTTGGTCTCTTTTTTTTTTCCCCCTAGCTGCTGCAAGGTTCTCCTGAGTTGATTGAATCCAATATCTTCACAGCAGATTGCCATGGGGTACATCTTTCTTCAGGTGGAAATATGTTGCTTTAGGGTGATAGAAAAGGTAAACAAAACATCATAAACTTCTGTAGTGACATATGCATTTCTAATAAAGTGTATGGTATCAAAGCAGAAGGAATTGCTACTCCAAGATCCGTCTTTAAAGACAATGAAGTTATGTTGACTATACTTATTTTCTGGTTTGGATTTTGATTGTTTTTGCTTTGGGGTTTTTGGTTGGTTGATTGGTTTTTGTTTTGTTTTGTTTAATTTGTGGTAAGAAATGCAGTTTACCACTGCTGGAACTTTCTACTAATTGAAGAGAGTATACTTCTGAATTATAAAGAAATATCAAAACTGAAAATAATTCGTGGTTCATCCATGAAAATTAATAGAAATGTTTCTAACTGAAAATGTCATACTTAGGATTTACCTGTCCTTGCACATGATTTTTAAACCAACTCTGTTTAAACTCTTATGTTGTTCTTTTGTCATGTTTGAAACAGTTGTAATGGGTTGATTTAATTACATAGCTAGATCAAGCCATACAAACTTGAGGAGGACAAAATACTCACACATATATATGTATATATACTTTAAAAAATATATCAGTGTGTATATGTGAATTATACTTTGGACTAGTGATACTCAGTGAGACAAACATAAACAACATGTATAATCAAACCTATGAGCTGTGGCATCGTCTGCGGTGGGGAACTGCAATTCCTGGTTCAGAGACTATTTTCATCATATGCTTTTTTTGTGCAATGGAGATAAGGGAAACGTGCAGCCTGTATTTTGGTAATTATGCCATTTACATTCCTCTGAATACAGAAAAAACTATGTTGCAATTCATGGACTAGAGGATACAGTAACATTAAAATCTGTGTCGCCAGAAAGAAGAGTGAGAAACTTTAGTTTTGATGGCCTTTGTGTTGAAAATAGCACATCTGTTCCACAGCTTATTGCAAAAACCAGAATTAATACTAGGTGTCAAGGGTGATATTTGAGTAGGAAATGAGTCCCTAACGTTCACTTTAAATATGAGCATTATTTTGTTCCCGGAGACGATAATGCAATTTATTGAGATGCTCATTATCTGTAATTTTTGAATCTCTTAACCTGCAGACAATGCTTTTGTCCTCACAAATTGCTGCTGGCTGTGTGCCCTTTCCACTGTAAATTTGCACTGTAAGTGGGAAAAAAATAGGAAAGTTGCGTTTCTGAGTTCTGTTACATTAAGTCTTTAAATTATTTTTCATTGGTTAGAATACTTCCATAATGTGTGCGCATCAAACATTCATATCATGCCATAAAATGACCCCACCTTTTCTGGGGGTTATTGTGCTCAGTGGCAGTTACTGATCATGAAGAATCTCTCTGGTCATTATGTTTGTAATGGAATTGCTGAGAAACTGATAAGGGAGCATAAATCCCAAATTCAGCAGTATAACATTATTTGCCTTTTACTTTAAGGCATTCTTGACACTTCTGGCATGGCAGAAGGGATGACGTTTGAGAAGTTGCAGGTAAGCTGCATGTCTACCTATATGTATGCACTTATTACTTTTAATGAAGATAATTCACTGAAGTTCTTTTATGTTGTAGACTCTAATTGAAGAGGTTCTAGAGGAATGTGGTTATTACAGTTTCTCTTCTAACAGGTCAGTCTAGTCAATTTAAAAAGAAAAAGTTAATTATGATGTGCTAAACCCAAATGTATGTCTTCCTGTTTATGTGACTGCAATTCACTTTAAATGTAGTGCAGAGTGTGTTTTTTTATAATACATGGATGCATAGACTGGAAGAGGTGTATGTGGGACATATTAGCTAATCTGTGCAATTTTTTTGGCCACATCTGTTTTCTTCATTGAGATGAAAGAGCAGTACAAGTATGGCAGCACTTTCCTCACATTTTTTTCCCACATAAACTCACATCTGAACAAAAGGTTCATTACATAGAAGTATATTTTATTTTAACACTCTGCCATTACAGGGTTTAAAGGATAAAGCTGATATATTTAGCAAAATATTTTGAGTACAGCAAAGATAATTCACTGAGTGTTTACAGTATAAGTGTTTACTAGTACAAAAGGGCGGGGGATGAAGAAAAATGTGGTGGTCTTTGAAACTAGGCAAATGCTTTGTCCTCAAGGTGGTATATCTTTCCTGCAGGAAAATTTTGACACAAGAAAGAAAATATACGAAATATATCATTATAAGCCTAGCATTTTTCATATATTTCACCTGCTATCCTACTACTTATCATCTCAAATATTCTTTAACGCAAAGAAACATTAACTACTTCAATCAAGTAAGTCTATTCTTGTCTTTATGTTAGCCACCATTTTAAAGTCTGGGAGACTGCAGTTAGGTTTTCTAAAACAGACAAATAAACAAACATAAACCCTCCCCACCCCTTACCCTCCCTAATATAAGTATTAAGAGGTTTTAAGAATTTATAGTTCCTGGTGCCTCAGCAGTATTTTCAGTTATTTTTTATCTCTGCAAAGTTTTTGGTATGATTCAAGCTTGAAAATTTTCTGATGGTAGTCTGAATATTTCTATAGGCTACTCATTAAATTGGCATTTCAGCTTGCAAGTGTCTTGCAGCTGCCAGCTCAAAGTATTGAAAATCATGATTCAACACTCCCAAAATAAAATAATGGTTCAATCTTTAAACCTTCAGGGTGAACTTGAATTATGTTTACAGATTACTTTTTCAGCCATGAGGTCTAACAAACTTCTTTATAAATGTTTTCAAGTATTTTAAAATTTTTGCCCTAATGACAAGCTCCCAGGATTTGATGTTGTAGAAAAAATATCGCTCAACTTATGAAAAAAAGAGAAAAGAAAAAGACACCAGTGTCTACCAAGTCCTATTATAAATGTACAAATGTGTTGTAGTTTTATAGGCATTTATCTCACAAACGGACTAGTAAAAAGTGTCTTACTTTAATTTACTGTGATGAAGGAGGTGAATATGCTGAATATGGATTTCAGTGTCTTTTTTTTTTTTTTACCAGAACTACTACAGAGATAAGGTATCTATTAAAGGAAATCAGAGTCATAGTGTATCTCATTTTGAAAGGACACATAAGGATTGAGTCCAACTCCCTGCTCCTCACAGGACTTCCTAAAACTCAGTCATATGACCAAGAGCATCATCCAGACACTCCTTGAACTCAGAAATGCTTGGTGCTGTGATCACTTGCCTGGGGAGCCAGTTCCAGTGAGGAACCTTTTCCTGATGGCCAGTCTGAAGTTCCCTCAGTGCAACTTCATTTCATTCTCTTGTGTCCTGTTGCTGTAAATGTAATTGCTGAAATGTAGAGCATGCTTCAAGATTGCAGGCACATATGCTAGTACTTTCAACATATGAATGCCACAGAAATGCGCATGGGACTAACAGCAGTGAAATAATTAACAGTCTTTTTTTCCTGATTTATTCAGGACTTTTTTCTGCTCTGCTGGAATTCCTTAGAGAGTAGCTGTTCTGCAGAAAACTAACTTAAGATTCTAAATCTTTAAAAACATTATTTTAAAGGAAACATAAAAAATTATCCTTCATAGCTACATAGGATGACAGTATAGTATATGGAATTCTTCTCGATCCTGCAGAAGGAAACGGGTGAAAGAGCAAGCAGTACGTTTCAACATGTATGTAAGGTCTGGAGAAGGCCAGGGATATTCGTCCTTAATCACATTGGTGGATGCGCTATGTCTTTGATTTTCACAGGAGCACAGGAAAATTGGAAAGCACATTGTGTTTCCCCTGAGTCACACAACTTCTTTAGTAGCACTTGTAGCATGTTATCCACAATCAGTGCTGATTGTGTTTTCTTCATGGGATTTGTAGCAAAGACAAAGTTAATTTTTGAGTGAATTTTGGAGGAATGGAGTGAAATCTCCTCATAGGTGTGAATCTCCTTAGAAGCTAAGATGTGTTGTCTAGATTTGTTTGTTTGTTTGTTTGTTTTAGTTGCTTAGATTTGTTAATGGTGTGCATATAACAGCTATTGCAGATTTTGCCCAACTCCACTGCATGTGTGTCACTACAGCATGTCCTGGCTTTAGCTGGCAGATACGAGACAGTTGTACTGCAACCCTGTTGTTGGTCTGTCACCAGCAACTTGTTTTTTCACTCTGCTTTTTGTGGAGGATTGACCCTGGCTGGATGCCAGGTGCCCACCACAGCTGCTCTGTCACTCCCCTCCACAAATAAGTGGGGGAGAGAAAATGTAACAAAAGGTTCATGAATTGAGATAAGGACAGGGA